>KE371732.1:439353-470938 GCA_000418225.1 Zizania latifolia | reverse complement strand
CGACGGCAGCGACCTATCTTCGGCGAGAACAGCACCAAACTTTCAGTACAACCTCTTGCATGCCATGTGTTCGATTTAATGTTCACAAGCACTTGTTTTTCATATTGCACTACATATGTTTGTTGAAATGTCTATGAGTTCTAAGTGTATGTCAAGTGTTTGTTGAATTGCCTGAGAGGTTCCAGAATGTACTTTACATGGTTGATGAAATGTCAATGAGATTGCACACCAAGTATTTGATTATTTGAGCATGAGTGCTTTGTGCGTTTCTTTTTCTATAGAACGCTTATTGCACTTGTGGATGCATTTTTATTGATCGATCAACACTTGTCTTTTTCTTGGACAATCTTCTTCGGCATTAATCTTTTGGTGGAGGTCTGTATCTACTTGCTTTGAGTGGACATTCTAGCACAGCCTTACGCTGAGTCTCATCTGTCACTCGCAAGTTTGATACAAGAGTTGAGGATTTTTCGTTTATCCACTGTGTTTTATTTTTGCGCCCATTCACCCCCCCTTTGGTCGCTAGTTTCGATCCTACAGCTAACAAAACGGTTTTGGGCTTTGGTGCATGGAGTTGGGAGTCGGCATTGGATACTACCCCAACGAACAAGAGTCACATATAATATGATTAGCAAGTGTTGCTTACCTATGTCACTAATCTTCTAGCAGTGATGCCAAAGCTCAATAGGAGTTAGATGAATATGGATCTTGTCCTACAATGTGTCGTTAGAGGGAAAGCGATCATTTTACATATTGCGATACATCTTTTATTTGATAGAAGATTAACATAGCATAGTGCTGAACCTTGTATTGTTGTTGTAGATCGTGACACCTACTACAAAGAACACTTCTGTTTTTAATCTACGATCTATCCTAGAAAGGGAGATATTGTTTAGAACAAATTTTATTGACTGGTACAGGAACTTGAGAACTATTCTCAAGCAGGAGAAAAATGATTATGTTCTAGAGAAACCCCACCCTGATGAACCAACGGATGATACACCAATTGCTTAAAAGTGGGCTTATGAGAAGCACGCCAGTGATTCAGTTGATGTCAGCTGTCTCATGCTTGCCTGCATGTCCTCTGAGCTTCAGAAGCAATATGAGGATAGGGATGCCTACGATATGATCGTGGGGCTGAAGGGAATGTTTGAGAACCAAGAACGGACTGAGAGGTATAATGTCTCAAAGTCCTTGTTTGCGTGTAGGTTGGCAGAAGGCAGTCCAGTGAGTCCTCATGTGATCAAGATGATTGGTTACGTTGAGAATCTAGAAAAACTCGGATCTAAACTTGATAATGATTTGGCCACAGATGTGATTCTTCAGTCGCTCCCTACGAGCTTTGAGCCGTTTATTATGAATTTTCATATGAATGACATGAAGAAAACCTTGGCTGAATTGCATGGGATTCTCAAGACAGCTGAGGAAAGCCTTAAGAAAAATCCTAGTCATGTGATGATGGTTCAAAAGGAAAATAAAAAGAGAAAGCATAAGGGAAACGCTAAAGCTCCAGATGTGATCTCGAGCTCTAAGTCTAATTCAGCTAGAAAGTCCAAGTCAGACCCTGCTAGCTCTGACACTTGCCACCACTGCCATAAGCCTGGCCATTGGTGGAGGAATTGCAAGTTATACTTGGAAGAACAAAAGAAAAAGAAGGGAAGTGTGACTTCCGCTTCAGGTATAAATGTTATTGAAATTTATCATGCTAATCGTCCAAGTGATTCATGGGTATTTGATACTGGATCAATGATTCACACTTGCAAATCATTGTAGGGGCTGAAAAGGACTAGGAAGTGCGCAAGGGGTGAATTGGATGTTCGCGTCGACAATGGTGCAAAAGTTGCTATGTTGGCCGTCGGCGTTTATTCTTTGTCACTACCCTCAGGATTAATTTTGGAACTGAATAATTATTATTTTATTCCCGCCTTGGGCAGAAACATTATCTCTTCATCATGTTTAGAGGAAGATAGTTTTGAATTCGTAATAAAGAACAACTGTTGTTTGATATTTTCGAATGGTATGCTCAATTGTGTTTGTCTATTGTTGAATGGCTTATATATTCTGAATCTTAAGAATACACATGTTTATAACATTGATACGAAGAAACCTTGACTCAATGATTTGAATCCTACCTATGTCTGGCATTGTCGTTTAGGTCATATAAATGAAAAGCGCATGCAGAAGCTCCATAGTGATGGGCTTTTGGAGTCATTTGATTTTGAATCGTTTGACACATGTGAGTCTTGTTTACTTAGCAAGATGACTACGGGGCCTTTCACTGGTCAAAGTGAGAGGGCAAACGAGCTGCTGGCCATTGTATATACTGATGTATGTGGACCAATGAGTTCTACAGCCAGAGGTGGATTTCAGTACTTCATAACTTTTACCGACGACTTTAGCAGATTTGGATACATCTACTTAATGAGGTAGAAGTCAGAATACTTTGAAAAGTTTAAGGGGTTCTAGAATGAGGTACAAAATCATACAGACAAGACAATTAAATTTCTATGATCAGATTGTGGAGGTGATTATTTGAGCCATGAGTTTAATGATCATCTGAAGCAGTGTGGAATTGTTCCACAGCGGACTCCACCTGGTACACCTCAGTGGAATGGGGTGTCCGAGCGGAGGAACCGAACTTTGTTGGACATGGTCTGGTCGATGATGAGTCAAACTAATCTTCCATTGTCTTTGTAGGGATTCATTTTAGAAATTGCTGCTTTCACGTTAAACAGAGTTCCATCTAAATCTATAGAGAGGACACCATATGAGACATGGACTAGGAAGTATCCCGGGTTGTCTTTTTCTAAAGATCTAGGGTTGTGAGGCCTTTGTAAAGCATTTGACGTCCGAGAAGCTCATTCCCAAATCTGATAAATGCTTCTTTGTGGGATATCATAGGAAAACCAAAGGATATTAATTTTATAACCGAAAAGAAGGCAAAGTGTTTGTCGCCCGGAATGGTGTCTTTCTGGAGAAAGAGTTTCTCTTGAAAGGGGTTAGTGGGAGCACGGTGTGACTTGAAGAGGTTCAAGAACCACTAGAAAGTGTTTCAGCTCCTACTGAACTACAACTCGACATGCAAGATGTTGCAGAGCCTGTTGTCGAGACACCAGCCCCACGTCGGTCGGAGAGGTTGAGTCGTGCGCCCGAGCGGTTTGCGTTTTTAACCACTGGGCAGCGCGACATATTATTGTTGGACAATGATGAATCTAAGACCTATTCGGAAGCGGTGATGGGACCATACTCTGAGAAATTGCTTAGAGCCATAAGATCCGAGTTAGAATCCATGCGAGAGAATCAAGTTTGGAACTTGGTCGATCCACCTGATGGTGTAAAAATTATCGAGTGTAAATGGATTTTTAAGAAAAAGGTAGACGTTGATGGAAATGTTCACATCTATAAGGCACGATTGGTGACGAAAGGTTTCAGGCAGATTCAAGGTGTTGATTATGATGAAACGTTTTCACCCGTCGCTATGCTAAAGTCTATTCGGATCATCCTAGCAATTGTCGTATTTTATGACTATGAGATATAGCAAATGGATGTCAAGACGGCTTTCCATAATGGAAACCTAAGTGAGGATGTGTACATGACACAGCCTGAAGGTCTTGATGATCCAGAGAATGCTGGGAAAGTTTGCAAGCTGCAAAGGTCCATTTATGGGCTAAAGCAGGCTTCTCGAAGTTGGAATCTTCGTTTTGATGAGGTAGTCAAAGGGTTTGGCTTCATCAAGAACGAAGAAGAGCCCCGCGTTTACAAAAAGGCTAGTGGGAGCTCACTGGTGTTTCTGGTCCTATATGTAGATGACATATTATTGATCAGAAATGATATTACTATGCTAGATGTTGTCAAGTCTTCGTTGAGAAAAAGTTTCTCAATAAAAGATCTTGGAGAGGCAGCATATATTTTGGACATAAAGATCTATAGAGATAGGTCGAGAAGGCTAATTGGATTAAGCCAAAGCATGTACATTGACAAGGTATTGAAATGGTTCAATATGTAGAATTCCAAGAAAGGTTTTCTGCCAATGTCACATGGTATTTCTCTCAGCAAGAGTCAGTGTCCTTTGACACCTGATGAACATGAGAAGATGAGTGCGATCCCGTATGCCTCCGCAATCAGATCCATCAGGTATGCCATGCTTTGTACGCGCCCAGATGTTTCTTATGCTCTAAGTGTTACGAGCAGATATCAGTCAAACCTGAGTGAAAGTCATTGGGCAGTAGTAAAGAGTATCCTCAAGTACTTAAGAAGAACTGAGGATATGTTCCTGGTCTATGGTGACGAGGAGGAGCTCGTTGTAAGTGGTTACACCGACCCTAGCTTCCAAACCGACATGGACGATTCGTGATCGTAGTCTGGATTTGTGTTCTTCCTCAATGGAGGCCTAGTGAGTTGGAAGAGTTCCAAGCAAGAAACGGTTACAGATTCAATGACAGAGGCCGAGTATATTGCAGCCTCGGAAGCTGTGAAGGAGGCAGTTTGGATCAGAAAGTTTGTTTCTGAGCTGGGTATTGTCCCTAGTGCGTCTAGTCCAGTGGACCTCTATTGTGATAATAGTGGTGCCATTTGTGCAAGCCAAGGAGTCTAGGTTGCACCAGAAGTCCAAGCACATACTACGACGCTATCACCTGATCCGTGAAATTATATATAGAGGTGATGTGAAGATATGCAAGGTGCACACGGATTTGAACATAGCCGATCCGTTGACAAAGCCTCTCTCATAGCCCAAGCATGAGGCGCACTTGAGCTCTATGGGTATTAGATACTTGCGTGAGTGAGTCCAGTGTATATGAGAGAAAGTGTTTTGTCTATGCTAGTGTACATTTGGATAATTGGTTATCTTGTTCCTTGAATAAATATCTTTTACATTGATCAACAAGTGCGTGACTTGTTTGTGAAACTTTTTATGTTACGATGTTATTCTAAATGATCCCTGATCTGAGATTGTCATGTGGGACAGTGATGATTTATAGATTAGCATATCTGTCTGATTGATGATCAAGTTTCGCAAATCATAGACATAGAGATGTCAAATCAGTAATGTGGACTCATGTTAGTGAACATGGAGTTGGATAGACCCACCTTGAGATACTGCTGGGATTGCTATTTTATATGTGCTATCAGTTGTCATCTCAAATGGTATACCTGCAGAATCCTTAGACCTAAGGTCATCATTAATTCTAGAATGTGTAGTAGCACACTTAGGGGCTTCCA
This sequence comes from Zizania latifolia, assembly GCA_000418225.1. Classification (NCBI taxonomy): domain Eukaryota; kingdom Viridiplantae; phylum Streptophyta; class Magnoliopsida; order Poales; family Poaceae; genus Zizania; species Zizania latifolia. Next base: position 465,718 of record KE371732.1, on the reverse strand, counting down.
AATGCTATTCCGTAACTGGGTAGTTATAAAGGTTGCTTTTGGGTGTGTCACAAAATATGTCGTGGGATGTGAGCGGTCAAGATAGAATTTACCCCTCCTACACAACGGGAGAGACGTCTCTGGGTCCCTCGAGGTAGTCGGATTGGAAAGCGCATGGCCATGCTACTATGATCAAAGAGTTGATCATGATTGAATCCACTACTTGATCGAGTGAAGTGTCGAGCTATCAACAAGGGTGGCACGAATCTCTCCTTGAGCTTGACTGATGTTGTGTGGTAAAGGGATTGGTGCGTGAGTATATCAAGGTTCAGAAAGTATGATTTTGACTTTGTATGCTTTCGGGGGTCAATATGTGTTGCAAGGTATCGCTATTGATCGGCGATTCGGAAAGGGTTTCCGGGTAGAGACCGTTTGCATATGAACCTGTCGGGTCGTACGCTTAAGGGGATTGGATTTTAAAGCTTGCAAGAATTGGCTCTTGTGCAAGTGGGAGATTGATGGAATTGTGCCCAAGAGAATTCTGGGAGAACCGGAAGTTCTGGCTAAGTGCCGAAAGTTTCAGGTTCTAGAGCATCCGAAAGTTTCAATTAGACCGGAAGTTCCGGATCAACCCCAGTTCTGGTTTCTGGAGGAGCCGGAAGTTCCAGTCTGACCGGAAGTTTCGGGCCTGCCTGGATGAACCGGAAGTTCTGGTTAGACCGAAAGTTCCAGGTCGAAATAAATTCGATACAGAAGATTATTTTCAGAAGTTTTGGTTAGAACCAGAAGTTCCAGTCTAGGCAAACAGATTAGATCTGTTGGCCTTTAATACAGATTAAAGGCCCGTGACAAGGCACTATATAAAGAGAGAAGGGGCTAGCACGAAAAGGTTATTGCCGCTGCTGCTGTTGCTCCTGGTGTCTAACCCTAGCCGCCACCTCTGTTCTCTCCTCGATTGCAAGGGCTGTGATTGATTTTCCCGATCTCGCGAGTGGTGCTAGCACACCGATGCGAGGTGATCCTATCCCCGGATGTGTGGATACCGTGGAGGCACTGCTCTAATAGCGGTGTTTGTCTTCTTCCCGTGGAGATCGCCAGATCGTAGGATCGTGTCGTCTTCATCGCCAGATCGCCGATGAACGAATGGAGCTAAGAGGAGAAGCTCGAGGACGCGCTTCATCGACTCTACTTCCGCTGCCCGAGCGCGTCTCGTGGTTCGAGGAAACGATCCATGATCCTATTGCACGCATGGTTCCTAGGCTAACGGGGTAAAATTTTAAAATTAAGCGCTAGCGTAGCCTCCCCATAACCCAATAGCCATATCGGTAAATTATGCCCTAGATGAACTCTGTGGCTTTTTTGGCGGTGTTGGTCCTTAGTGGCATGACTTCAATCCATTTCGTGAACTTGTCAATGGCGACGAAGAGGCGATCATATCCCTGAGGAGCCTTCGGAAATGAGCCGACCATGTCAAGCCCCCAGCACGCAAATGGCCACGAAGGCGGAATGATTTGGAGAGCCTGAGTAGGGAGATGATTCTGCTTGGCGAAAAATTGGCATCCTTGACAGCTCCTGACTAGCAGCTTGGCATCTTCGTTGGCAGTCGGCCAATAAAAACCCGACCGAAAAGCCTTGCCTACCAGTGTTCGAGCGCCGGCGTGATTTCCGCACATTCCCGAGTGCACCTCTTTCAATATGTCTGACCCCTTAGATCGACTGACGCATTTCATGAGCACTCGGGTTGAAGCAGCCCTCTTGTATAACTCCGACCCCACAACGACATACTTCTTGCTCCGTCAGGCGAGACGAATGGCTGAATTCTTGTCTTCAGGAATTTTGGCGGTATGGATGGATCGATGAGGGGTTGTCGCCGATCTTTAGCATCTTTGGTAATGACTAAGACAGAAGGGACTTCCTTGTTATCCAAGGGTTATACTTCTTCAGTCTGGACCGACGACTTTTGCAACTCTTGGAGAAAAACGCCACTCGGCACCAGCGCTCGGGATGATCCTGATGGAAATATGCCCAAGAGAATTCTGGGGGAACCAGAAGTTCTGGCTTGAGGCCGGAAGTTCTGGGTTCTGGAGCAACCGAAAGTTCCGGTGTGACCAGAAGTTCCGGGCCAGCCCAGGTTTTAGTTTCTGGAGGAACCAGAAGTTCCGATTAGACCAGAAGTTCTGGGCCTACCTGAATGGTGAATTCTAGACGAACCAGAAGTTCTGGGTGGAACCAAAACTTTCGGGTCAAAATAAATTCGATATAGAATGTTATTTTCGAAAGTTCTGGTTGGTCCAAAAGTTCTGTGTCCGGTAGTTCCGGTTGGACCGGAAGTTCTGGATAGAAATAAATTCGTACAGAATGTTATTTTCGAAAGTTCCGAGCCTAGACCAGAACTTTTGGGCCGGAAGAACAGATTTGATCTGTTGGACTTTAATACTGATTAAAGGCCTATGAGAGGGCATTATATAAGGAGAGGAGGGGCTAGGACGAAAATGCTGCTGTTGCTTTCACCCCTACCCTAACCCTAACCACCACCTCTCCTGGCAGCACCTGCTGTGGCTGCATCTCCCCTAATCTCTTGCGTGGTACTAGCAAACCGGCGTGAGGTGATCCCATTCCTGTACGTGTGGATACCGTGGAGGCACCGCAGCAATTGCGGTGCTGATCATCTCGACGTGAGGATCACAAGGCTGCATCGTCTTCATCATCGAGGATCAGATGGAGCTGGGTGGAGTTGATCGAGGGCGTGCTTCCCCAACTCTTCTTCCACTGCCCTAGCGCGTCTCGCGGTTAGAGGGAACGATCCATGATCCTATTACTCGCATGGTTCCTAGGTTGAACGGGGTAGAAAAAGTTTTGTTTTATGCTAGCGTAGCCTTCCCGTTCCCAATAGTGGTATCAGAGCCTACGTGCATAGTGTTCGATCTGGATCATGCACATATAGGTGATATGTGATGGAAATAGATTAGATCTATTGTTCTTGCGTCAGATTTTCGGATGTTCCGGGCTCCAGCTAAACTTCCGGGCTAAAATAATCCCAGTATAGAATGTCATTTTTGGAAGTTCCGATTGGACCAGAAGTTTTGGGTTTGGAAGTTCTGGTTGGACCAGAAGTTCCGAGAAGAAATAAATTCCGTATAGAAGGTTATTTTTGGAAGTTTCGGGCCGAAATAAATTCAATGCAGAAGGGTGATTCCGGAAGTTTCGGGCCTTGAGCCGGAAGTTCCGGATCCACTTTTCAGTCACGCATAGATTCGACGCCTAACTTGTTTTTGTAGAGAATGTTGTGACTGGTATGGCCTTGTGATGTATATGATGCATGCGTGTAAGTTTCATGGCCTGTGTGTCATGGTTAATTATAGGCTAAGGCTGTTCTATTAATGTACGACCTACGTGTCGACATGTGATGCTTCTCCTCATGTAATTCGTATAGTGCTATTAGATGTAATAGACTGATATAAGATAATAGAGGCCTGAAGCGTGATGACCCAAAGGACAGGAACCGTGGAGATAGAGATCACCATGTGAGAAGGGCCGTATTATATCATAGCTAATATGATTGCCTGTGATGTTTACTTATGTTTCTATCATACTATTCTTTCATGTTCTTTGTGTGGTAGGCATCGTTACCATGTTAGAATAGTTTCCCTTAGAAAGTTAAGAGTCATTGATGCCCTTTCTAATAGCTGCACCTACAAAGGTTTTTGATCATTATATGGTAGGTCTGTCAAAGCAGAGTGCTATCTTTTACCTTGACCAGTTAGGGTGGATGTCGGATATCCACAAGCATAGTATTGGTTTGCTTAATAAAGCTATCAAAACGGTTTTGGGTTTTGGGGCATGGAGTTGGACGTCGAGGCATTGGATGCCACCCCAATGAACAGGAGTCACATAGGGATGTGATTAGCAAAGTATTGCTTACCTATGTCACTAATTTTCTAGCAGTGATGCCAAAGCTCACTAGAAGTTAGTTGAATATAGATCTTGTCCCACTACATGTCGTAAGAGGGAAAACGATTGTATATCATGTAGTGGAGTATCTTTTACTTGATAGAAGATTCACATAGCATAGTGCTGAAACTTGCATTTTTATTGTAGATCATGGCACCTACTGCTAGTAACACTTCTAGTTTTAATTTGTGATCAATTCTTGAAAAGGAAAAGCTTTCTGGAATAAACTTTATCGATTGGCATAGAAACTTGAGAATTGTTCTCAAACAAGAGAAAAAAGGAATATGTTCTAGAGGAGCCCTATCCTGATGAACCAGCTGATAATGCATCTGCCACGGATCGGAGGGCTTATGAGAAGCATGTCAACGATTCAATTGATGTTAGCTGTCTCATGCTTGCCTGTATGTCCTCTGAGCTTCAGAAGCAATATGAGAATAGGGATGCCTACGATATGATCATGGGACTAAGGCATGTTTGAGAACCAAGCTCGGGCCGAGAGGTACAACACCTCAAAGTCCTTGTTTGCATGTAGGTTAGTAGAAGGCAGTCCAGTCAGTCCTTATGTGATCAAGATGATTGGTTATATTGAGAGCCTAGAAAAACTTAGTTTTCCCCTTAGCCAAGAGTTGGCTACGGATGTGATTCTCCAATCGCTCTCTGCGAGTTTCGAGCCGTTCATCTTGAATTTTCATATAAATAGCATGGTGAAAAGCATGGCTGAATTGCATGAGATGCTAAAGACCGTTGAGGAAAGCATTAAGAAAAGCTCTAGTCATGTGATGATGGTTCAGAAGGATAGCAAGAAGAGAAAACGATAGGGCAAGGCTAAAGCTTTAGATGAGATCTCGAGCTCTAAGCCTAAACCTATTGGAAAGTCCAAGGTTGGCCCTGCTACTTCTGACACTTGCCACCACTGCCATAAGATTGGTCATTGGCGCAGGAACTGCAAGTTGTACTTAGAAGAACTCAAGAAGAAGAAGAAAAGTAAGACTTTCATTTCAGGCATAAATATTATTGAAATTAATCTTGCTACTCGTCCAGGTGATTCATGGGTATTTGATACCGGATTAATGATTCATACTTGCAAATCATTGCAGGGACTAAATAGGACAATGAAGTGTGCAAGAGGCGATTTGGATGTGCTTGTCGGCAATGGTGCAAGAGTTGCTGCATTGGGCATCAGCGTTTATTCTTTGTCGCTACCCTTAGGATTAGTTTTAGAATTAAATAATTGTTATTACATTTCTGCCTTGGGCAGAAACATTATCTCTTCTTCATGTTTGGAGGAAGATGGTTATGAATTCATAATAAAGAACAAGTGTTGTTCGATATTTTTGAATGGTATGCTCTATGGTACTTTTCCATTGTTGAATGGATTATATATTCTGAATCTTGAGGATACACATGTTTATAACATTAATACGAAGAAGCCACGTCTTAATGATTTTAATCTCTCTTTTGTTTGGCATTGTCGTTTAGGTCATATAAATAAGAAACGTTTGCTGAAGCTCCATAAAGATGGTCTTCTGGAGTCATTTGATTTTGAATCATTTGATACATGCGAGTCTTGTTTGCTTGCAAAATGACTAAGATGCCTTTCACTGGTCAAAGTGAGAGGGCAAATGAATTGTTGGCCCTTGTACATACAGATGTATGTGGACCAATAAGTTCTATGGCCAGAGGTGGTTTTCAGTACTTCATCACTTTGAAAAGTTCAAGGAGTTCTAGAACGAGGTACAAAATTACATAGGCAAGACAATTAAATTTCTGCGATCAGATCGTGGAGGTGAATATTTGAGCCATGAGTTTATTGATCATCTAAAGCAGTGTGGAATTGTTCCACAGCTAACTCCACCAGGTACGCCTCAATAGAATGGGATGTCAGAGCAGAGGAATCAAACTTTGTTAGACATGGTCCGATCAATGATGAGCCAATCTGATCTTCCATTGTCCTTCTGGGGATACGCTCTAGAAACTGCTGCTTTCACATTAAACAGGTTCCATCTAAATCTGTAGAGAGGACGCCCTATGAGATATGTACTGAAAAGCATCCTAGATTATCTTTTCTAAAGATATGGGGTTGTGAGGCCTATGTAAAATGTTTGATGTCTGATAAGCTCACTCCCAAATCTGATAAATGCTTTTTTGTGGGGTATCCTAGGGAGACCAAAGGATATTACTTCTATAACCGAGAAGAAGGCAAAGTGTTTGTCACCCAGAATGGTGTCTTTCTTGAGAAAGAGTTTCTCTTGAAAGGAGTTAGTGGGAGCACGGTGTGACTCGAAGAGATTCAGGAACCACTCAAAAGTGTTTTAGCTACTATTAAACCACAACTTGATATGCAAGATGTTATAGAACCTGTTGTCGAGACACCAACCCCACGTCGGTCGAAAAGGGTTAGTCGTGCACCCGAGTAGTTTATGTTATTAACCACGGGGTAGCGTGACATATTATTATTGGACAATGATGAACCTAAGACCTACTTGCAAGCGGTGATGGGACCAGACTCTGAGAAATGGCTTGGAGCCATAAGATACGAACTAGAATCCATGCGAGAAAATCAAGTTTGGAATTTGGTCGATCCACCTGATGGTGTCAAAACTATCGAGTGTAAATGGATTTTTAAGAAAAAGATAGACGTTGATAGAAATGTTCACATCTATAAGACACGATTGGTGGCGAAAGGTTTCAGGCAAATTCAAGGTGTTGATTATGATGAAATATTTTCTACCGTCGCAATGTTAAAGTCTATCCGGATCATCCTAGCAATTACGCATATTATGACTATGAGATATGGTAAATAGATGTCAAAACGACTTTTCTTAATGGAAACCTAAGCTAAGATGTGTACATGACACAGCCTGAAGGTTTTGTCGATCCAAAAAATACTAGGAAAATTTGCAAGATTCAAAAGTCCATTTATGGGCTGAAGCAAGCTTCTCGAAGTTGGAATCTTTATTTTGATGAAGTGATCAAAGGGTTTGGTTTCATCAAGAATGAAGAAGAGCCTTGTGTTTCCAAAAAAGCCAGTGGGAGCGCACTTGTATTTCTAGTCTTGTATGTAGATGACATATTGTTGATCAGAAATGATATTCCAATGCTCGATGCTATTAAATCTTCGTTGCGAAAAAGTTTCTCAATGAAAGATCTTGAAGAGGCAGCATACATATTGGGCATAAAGATCTATAAAGATAGATCGAGAAGGCTAATTGGATTAAGCCAAAGCATGTACATCGATAAGGTATTGAAACGGTTAAATATGCAGGATTCTAAGAAAGGTTTCTTGCCAATGTCACATGGTATTACTCTAAGCAAGAGTCAGCATCCTTCGACGCCTTATGAGCTAGAGAAGATGAGTGTGATCCCATATGCTTCCGCAATCGGATCCATCATGTATGCCATGCTTTGTACACGCCTAGATGTCTCCTATGTTCTAAGTGTTATGAGCAGATACCAATCAAACCCAGGTGAATATCATTGGGCGATAGTGAAGAGTATCCTCAACTTGAGAAGAACTAAGGATATGTTCCTAGTCTACAGAGGTGTAGAGGAGCTCGTTGTAAACGGTTACACCGACGCCAGCTTCCAAACCGACAAGGACGATTTAAGATCGTAGTCTATCTTTATTTTTTGCCTCAATGGAGACGCAGTGAGTTGGAAGAGTTCCAAGCAAGAAATGGTTGCAGATTCAACAATGGAGGCCGAGTACATAGCAGCTTCTGAAGCTACGAAAGAGGTTGTTTGGATCAGAAAATTTGTTTCTGAGCTGGGTGTTGTCCCTAGTGCGTCCAGTCTAGTAGACCTCTATTGTGATAATAGTGGTGCCATTGCACAAGCCAAGGAGCCTAGGTCACACCAGAAGTCCAAGCACATACTATGGTGCTATCACCTCATCCGAGAGATCATAGATAGAGGTGATGTAAAGATATGAAAGGTGCACACGGATTTGAATATTGCCGATCCATTGACGAAGTCTCTCTCACAGCCCAACCATGAGGCGCACTTGAGCTTTATGGGTATTAGATACTTGTGTGATAGAGTCTAGTGTATGTGAGAGAAGGAGTCTTGTCTATGCTGATGTATTTTGGATAATTGGTTATCTTGTTCCTTGAATAATTATCTTTTACATTGATCAGCAAGTATGTGACTTGTTTGTGAGACTCTTTGTTTTATCATGATGTTATTCTAAATGATCCCTAATCTCATATCATCATGTGGGACAATGATGATTTATATATTAGCATATTTGAGTAATTGATGATCATGTTTCGTGGATCATAGATATGGGGATATCAAATCAGTGATGTGGACACATGTTAGAGAACATGGTGTTGGATAGACCCACTTTGAGATACTACTGGGATTGTTATTCATGATGTGCCATCAGTTATCATCTCAAATGGTGTACCTACAGAATCCTTTGACCTGAGATCGCCATTGATTCCAGAATGTGTAGTAACACACTTAGGGGCTTCCAAAGGCTATTCCGTAACTAGGTAGTTATAAAGGTTGCTTTCGGGTATGTTATAAAACATGTCATGAAATGTGAGCGATCGTAATGGAATTTACCCCTCCTAAATAACGGGAGAGACATTTCTAGGCCCCTCAAGATAGTTGGATTGGGAAAGTGCATGGCCATGCCACTATGATTAAAAAGTTAATCATGATTAATCCACTACTTGATCGAGTGAAGTGTCGAGCTATCACAAGGGTGGCACAAATCTCGCCTTGAGCTTGACTGATGTCGTGTGGTAAAGGGATTGGTGCATGAGTATATCAAGGTTCAGTTGATATGATCATTTGTATGCATTCGGGGGTCAGTATGTGCTTCTAGGTATCGCTATTGATTTGTGATCCAAAAAAGGTTTTCTGGTAGTGGCCGTTTACATATGAACCTATCGGGTTACACGTTTAAGGTGATGGGATTTGAAGCTTGCAAGTATTGACTCTAGTGCAGGTGGAAGATTGATAGTAATATGTCTTAGAGACAAGTTCTGGAGGAACCAAAAGTTCTGGTTGGACTGGAACTTCTGGGCCCGCCCTGGTGGTAAGTTCTGGAGGAACCGGAAGTTTCGGTTGGATCGAAACTTTTGGGCCCGCTCTAGAAGTGAAATCTGGACGAATCGGAAGTTCTGGGCTTCAATCGGAACTTCTGGGCCGAAATAAATTCGATACAGAATGTTATTTTTGGAAGTTCTGGTTGGACCGGAAGTTTCGGGTTCAGAAGTTCTGGTTGGACTAGAACTTTCGGATCGAAATAAATTTGATGCAGAATGTTATTTTTGGAAGTTCCAGGCCTTGGCCGGAATTTCTGGGCCGAACATGCAGATTAGATCTAGTGGTCTTTAATGTTGATTAAAGGCTCATCAGTGGGCTCTATATATGGAGAGGAGAGGCTAGGACGCAAGAACCTGGACCTCCCCTAACCCTAGCCGCCACCTCTCCCCTGGCTTCACCTGCTGTGGCCTCATTTCCCCTAACCTCACGCGTGGTACTAGCATACCGACGTGAGGTGATCCCATCCCTATACGTGTGGATACCGTAGAGGCGCCGCTGCAATTGCGGCGCTGATCATCTCGACGTGAGGATCATAAGGCTGCATCATTTTTACCACCGATGATTTGATGGAGCTAGGCGGAGTTGATCGAGGATGCATTTCTCCAACACTTCTTCCGCTGCCCTAGCGCGTCTTGCGACTAAAGGTAACGATTCATGATCCCATTACTTGCATGGTTCCTGGGTTGAATAGGGTAGAAAAAGTTTTATTTTATGCTAGCGTAGTCTACCCGATCCCCAACAAAACTTGCCTTCTAGTTTCCAAACCTCGGCGCAGTAGGCATCTATCTTATCACTGGTGCATGACCAGTCTTTGTTAACCTGATTGATAGCTAATTTGGAGTCTCTATAGACCATGAGTCAATTCACCCCGAGTGATGCCGCTATCCAGACATCATCGAGTACATCCTACAGGGTACAACACTAGAAGACAAGACTTTGGCTGAGCGCTTAACACGATGAAGTAAGCAATACGTGATCATCGGGGACAAGCTGTACAAGTGTGCAACATCAACAAGGGTACTTCTGAAGTGCATCAGGCCAAGTGAAGGCCTCTAGATCCTCAATGAGGTTCATGTAGGAGCATGCGGCAATCTTGCCAGTGCCAGAACTCTGGTCGGAAAAGCCTTTTGATCAGGTTTTTACTGGCCAACGGCTAACAATGATGCCAAAGAGTTAGTCAAAAAGTGTACCGGATGTCAGTTCTTCACCAAACAAAACCACCTACCAGCTCAAGCCCTTTAGACGATCCTGCCAACCTAGCCCTTCGCTTGCTGGGGCTATATATGGTTGGCTCTTTCCAGAATACTCCCCAAGGGATTGACCGGCTGCTGGTGGCCATTGATATGTTCACTAAGTAGATAGAAGTAATGCCACTAAAGAACTACACAGCCCAAAAAGCAGCAAAATTCATTGAAGAAATCACCTATCGGTTCGGCGTACCGAATCAGATCATAACTGACCTCGGGACTTAGTTCACAGCAAACGATTTCTAGGATTTCTGTGAAGAGAGACTGATCGAGATCAAGTATACATCAGTTACACATCCTCGGGCCAACGGACAATGTGAATGTACCAACGGCATGATTCTTCAGGGTCTAAAAGCCCGAATCTTCGATCTCTTACAAAAGTACGTCGGGAGATGGCTACAAGAACTCCCCGTAGTACTCTGGGAGCTCTACACGCAACCAAATAAGGGCATGAGACATACACCCTTTTTTCTTGTCTACGGCTCTAAGTACAAATCCCCTCGAGTCTAGCACTACGATGAGGGAACAACAGAACAAACTAGGGACAAAGATATCGACTCCATCAAAGAAGCTTGGATAGCGGCCGTAGTACAAGCAGATCGATACCGCAATGTACAAAGTAGAAGTTTTAAGGTCAGTGACTTGGTACTTCACTGAGTACAATCAACCATCGGGATGCAAAAACTTTCTGCCCCCTAGGAAGGACCTTTCATCATTGTTGAAGTAACAAGACCTGGGGCCTATAGGCTAACACGAGAAGATGGGCAAGCAGTACCAAACTCATAGAACATCGAGCACCTCTATCAATTTTATGCCTAACAATATTTTGTAAGATTAGTTTTGTTACTTCTGTTGCCAATAAATCATGTTCAGGCACTCATCGACCCCATGGCACTACTTCTTCACTGACCTCACTGACTACTTCCCTCTCCTAGACACGCCGTAGGGATGGGAAGAGGTAAGCCTCAGGGCTGCACACCCGTAGTTGAGCATACTTTCTCGCTGACCTCGCCGACTACTTCCCCCCAGACATGCAACTAGGCTGAGAAGGGGTAAGCCTCTGGGCTATACACCCACAGTTGAGCATACTTTCTTGCCAACCTTATTGACTACTTCCCCCCAGACATGAAACTAGGCCAAGAAGGGGTAAGCCTTAGGGCTGTATACCCATAGTCGAGCATCTTTTTTGTTGACCCATGCCAATTACATCCCCCTCCGTGTTGGGTGCCAGATGGCCACCGTGCATGCAACCGGACCCGGGAGAGGGTAGACTCTTTAGTCGTATACCCGCGATCATGCATCTTCGCTGACCTCACCGACCTATGTAGACTACATCCTCCTTTAAGTTGGGTGCCACATGGTCGCCGTGCATGCAACCGGATCTAGGAGAGGGTAGGCTATTTAGCCATACACTCACAGTGTTGCATTTTCATTGACTTCGCCAATACACCGTGTGGGTGATAACGCATGGTAAAAATCACACAAGGCAAGGACATCGAATTGTCTTTTATTTTTAAGACTAACCTTTTTACAGGGACCACATTACTTCAAAGAAGAGGACACAACACTTTTACAATGACTACATTACTTCAGAGAAGGGCACACAACCTCCTTCACATATTCAACAGAAGAAAAAGACGTGAAGACGACCGGAGATAGCATTCTACAAAGCAAACGTTGCAGCTGCGGCTGACGAGGTTCACACAGCAACTTTACACGATGCAGCATCAACTTATCATGGCTATCGTGAGCACCAAGGATCTCGGGCGCTGCTACTACAACAGCAGTGACTCCACCAGACCCTCGTATTGACCGAAGGAGGTGGTCACAGTTTGTCAGTGAATCACCGAGCTGTCCACCCAAGGGGGTACCTAAGGTGATGATTAGATGTGTGTAAGGGAAGTACGGTGCCTTTGAACCCGATGGTCGACTCTAGAACACAAGAGCTAAGGTTTATACTGGTTCGAGTCTCCTGGAGGATAATAACCCTACGTCTAGTGTTTTGGTGTATAATATGGTGGTGAAACTTACAAGACGACATGATCAAGCTATGAAGGCTTAAGGGCATCGAAAGTAAATAATACATTGAAGATAGATGCCTCTAGGGTGCCTCGCCTCCTTTATATACTCAACAGGTGAGCCTAATAACCTAGGACTCTATCCTGAGTCAATCTAGGATTGCCTACCAAACTCAAGTGCTAAATCCCTAATTACAAGGATTCTGGTACAAATATATCTCTTTATGTCATATCCGGAACTCAACTACCCAATAAGGACTCAACCTTTCTTATCGGTGCTAAACCCTTCTCCATGGGCCATACTGAACGATCAATGCTGGTCTTGGCCTGCCCTTGGTCTGGACTGATAAGCCAGTCATGGGGTACCTAAAGGTCATATCCCCAACAGCAGCCCCCGAGCTCTTCTTAGCTTGTTAGAAAAATCCTCAACAAAACAAGCTAGGAGGAGCTCTTCTTTAGTCTGAAACTTTGTCGAACTCTGATGGTCTTGAAAAAAGCTTTGACTTCCTTCTTTCGTGTGGGTGCACCGTGCAGGTGCACCTACATGGTGTAGCCCCTGAGCCTCGAGTTAAATAGAACATTTGGCTTGAGGGTCAAAGTACATCCTGCAACAAAATAACCTTTTGAAACTTCTTGTCTTCTGAAAAAAGCCTTCAAGGAGCCATCTAAAACTTTGTTTAATGAGCTCGTCTTCTGTTGGCATCGAGGCCTTGCTGGGAAAAGGCCGTGGTTGAAGTCCCAAAAGGGTGGTGGTCTCAAGCAAGGTTGATCTTGAATCTTCGAGTATGTCGATGCTCGACTGCTTGGGTCTTCAGTCTCCCAGATGATCGAGAAGGCGAGGTTTATCGGGCATGCGAGTCCTTTAGCATACCAGGCCCCAAGTGCTTCACACCTCTGGTTGAGTGAGCCCCCAAGTATGAAGGTCCTCGAGCATGTGTGAGCCCCTAGGCTTGAGGATCCTCAGGTGCACGTGAGCCCCTAGGCATGAGGCCCACCAGTGCAGGCGATCTTGACCATCATGGACTTTGCCTGGTGCACCCAAAAGGATATTTCATAACTTCTTCTTCCGTTCGTAGTTAATGCATGGTAGACGAAAGGACTGAAGATGCCCTATCTCTAATAGAGCCACGTGCGGCATGTAGAGCACCGGTGCAGATAAGGAGGTGAGAGCTGCCCCATCCTTTCCACCATAAAGCGCATGGTGACCAAAGCGGCACCTTCTGCGGTGGTGGGAGCAGGTACTTGAGAGGATGCTTCTATTTAAACCAGCGTCCCTCCTCCTCTGCCTTTGCAACAAAGCGCTTCCTCATCTTTGTTTCTTCTATTTTTCTTTCCGCCAGAGCTTCTTCCTCTTAACCTCCATGAGGGAGAGGTTGTTGATGTCACTTGCTGCTCTATGAATCTACGGTGTGCTGGCTCGATGATTAACCTGGCTGTCTTGGTTATTGAAGGTTCAAGATTTCAGGTTTGTTTAGTATGTTTGACCTTGTGTAAATCCATTTTGTCTTCACTATGTGGTATGTGACACCCCGGCGTAGTTCTTTTTGGTAATGTGCTGTCGCCCGGTGCTTTCATGCTGCCTGTCTTGATGTCTGGATGCCAAGGTAGATGCTCGATCCTATGGGAGGAGCTAGAGACGTCTGCCAGCGCAGGCGCCTCAGAGGCGGTTTTTGACCCCGTTGTCGAGGTCGAGCCGCTTTCCCTCTCCCTTTGTGTTAGTCTCTCAGGGTCGGTGACTATCTCCTCCGGCCAAAACGAGGATCACGCGGAGTCACTGCTGCCATAGCAGCAGCCTCGGGATCCATAGTGCTCATGGTGGTCATGATAGGCTGATGCTGCATCTTGTGAAGCTGCTGTGAGAACCTCATCATTCACAGCTGCCATGTTTGCTTTATAGAATGCTGTCTCTGACCGTCTGTGCGTCCTTTTCTTCTTATTGATTGGAAGTGGCTGCGTCCCTTTCCTTGAAGTAATGGAGTCATTGTAAAAGTGTCACGTCTTCTTCTTTGAAGTAATGTAATCCCTGTAAAAGATTAGTTTTGGAAAATAAAAAATGCTCTGATCTGCCTTACTCAACTTTTACCATACATCGTGTGTTTATCACCCACATGGTAGATCGACAAAGCTGATGAAGATGCGAGACTGCGGGTGTATGGCTAAGTAGCTGACCCTCTCCTAGGTCCGGTTGTATGCATGTCGACCATGTGACGCCTAACTCAGAGGAGATGTAGTCTGCATGGGTTGGCGAGTTCTTCAAAGATGCACGGTTGCGGGTGTATGACTAAGGAGTCAACCTCTCTTCTGGGTCCGGTTGCATGCATGGCGGCCATCTGACGCCCAACACAGAGGGGGATGTAACCGGTATGGGTCGACGAGTTCTTCAAAGATGCACGATTACGGGTGTATGACTAAGGAGTTGACCCTCTCTCGAGTCTGGTTGCATGCATGATGGCCATCTGGCGCCCAACATGGAGGGGGATGTAATTGGCATAGGTCGGCGAGAAAAAAGCTCGACTGCGGGTGTACAACCCTAAGGCTGACCCTTTCCCGGCCCAGTTGCATGTCTAGGGGAAGTAGTCAGCTAGGTCAGCGAAAAAAATGCTTGACTGCGGGTGTACAGCCCTAAGGCTGACCCCTTCCTGGCCTAGTTGCATGTCTAGAGGGAAGTTGTCGATGAGGTCGGTGGAGAAGTGGCGCCGTAGGGTCGACGAGTGCTTGAACATATTGTATTAACAGTAAAGAGTTATATTATGGGAAAATATGTTTAAGCATAAAATCGATGGAGGTGCTCGATGTTTCAGGAGTTCGGTAATTGCCCGTCCTCTTGCATTAGCCTGTAGGCCCCCGGCCTTGTTACTTCCGCGATAATAAAAGGTCCTTCCTAGGGGGTGGATAATTTGTGCATCCCGACGATTGATTGCACCCGGCGGAGGACCAAGTCACCGACTTTGAAGCTTCTACTTTGTATGTTGCAGTCATCGTATCATCGAAGGGTTTGTTGGTACCTATCCGATTGTATTGTGGCCACCATCTGGGCTTCTTTGATAGAGTCGATATCTTTGGCCCTTGTTTGTTCTGCTGTTCCTTTGTCGTAGTATTGGACTCGAGGGGATTTATGTCACATATCGCTCAGGAGAATCGTCTCAGAGCTATAGACGAGGAAGAAGGGTGTCTGCCCCATGCCCCTGTTTGGCTGTGTGTGGAGCCTCCAGAGTACTGCGGGGAGTTCCTAGAGCCACGTCCTGGCATACTTCTATAAGGGGTCAAAAATTCATGCTTTTAGACCTTGGAGGATCATCTCGTTAGTACGCTCACACTGTCCATTGGCTCGAGGGTGGGCGACTGATGCATATTTGACCGCGATCAATATTTCCTCACAAAAATCCTAGAAATCGTTTGCCGTGAACTGAGTCCCGAGGTCAGTTATGATCTGGTTCGGGACGGTGAACCGATAGGTGATTTCCTCGATAAATTGTGCCGCTTTTTTGGCTGTGCAGTTCTTCAGCGGCATGACTTCTATCCACTTGGTGAATTTGTCGATGGCTACCAGTAGCCGGTCGATCCCTTAGGGAGCCTTCTAGAAGGGGCCAACCATGTTGAGCCCCTAGTAGGCGAATGGCCAAGTTGGTGAGATTGTTTGAAGGGCTTGAGCTAGCAGGTGACTTTGCTTGGTGAAGAATTGACAACCGGTGCACTTTTTAACTTCTATAGCGTCGTTGTTAGCTATCAGCCAGTAGAATCCTGATCAGGATACTTTTGCAACCAGCGTCCTGGCCCTGACATGAATGCCACATGCCCCTGCGTGGACTTTATTAAGGATTTGGAGACCTTCGCTTGGTAGGATGCACTTCTGAAGTACCCTTGTCGAGGCTACGTGCTTGTATAATTTGTCCCCAATGACCACGTATTGCTTGCTCCATCGTGTCAATCGTTCGGCTAGGGTCTTGTCTTCTAGAACTGTGCCTTTTAAGATATAGTTGATGATGGGCTATCGCCAGTCACCGGTATCCTCGATCATGGCAACGAGTACCAGTGGGCTGGTGGCCTGGTGCTCGTTGTCCTTGATCAATGGTTTGGTGAGCTCCTAGATGAACACGCCCTTAGGGACTGCTGCTCGAGAGGACCCGAGGCATGCTAGGGTATCTGCCAACGAATTATCGTCGTGTGGGATATGGTGAAACTCTAGGCCAAAGAATTTGCTTTTGAGTTTTTGAACCTCGGCGCAGTAGGTATCTATCTTGTCACTAGTGCAAGACCAGTCCTTGTTGACCTGGTTGATAGCTAACTTGTAGTCTCCGTAAACCATGAGCCATTTCACTCCAAGCAATATTGCTATCTAGAGGCCATGTTTCATGGCCTCATACTTGGCCACGTTGTTGGAAACTTTGAATAGCAGCTGTAATACATAACGCATCTCTTCCCCCTTCAGAGATATGAGGAGAATACCCACGCCGGCTTCATCTATAATTAGGGAGCCATTGAAGTACATCGTCCAGTACTCTTTTTCTTCTCGACTCGAGGGTAGTTGGATCTCAGTCCATTCGGTGATGAAGTCAGCCAGAGCTTGTGATTTTATGGTGGCGCAAGATTGGATTTCCATCGTGTACTCCCCCATCTCGATGGCCCATTTTATGATTCGCCCTATTGCGTCTTGATTGTGGAGTATGTCGCCTAGAGGGTATTCTGTCATGACCACGATCTTGTGAGCTTGGAAGTAGTGCTTTAGCTTCCGGGTGGTGAGCAAGATGGCATAGAGGTAGGGGTGGGCATAAAAACCGAGACCAAAAACCGAACCTAAAAAAAACGAGACCGAACCCGAAAAAACCGAGACCCAGTAATTCGGGCTGCATTTCGGGTAGAGGGTCCAGAAAACTGAATTTTATTCGGGAATTTTGGGAATAGCCTTCAGAAAACCAAATTGGACCAAAAACCAAATTGGCCTAAACACAAGCAAACAAGTCTAGCAAGTCTACTTGAATATTTGATAACTTGACTACTTGAACCGTTAAACTTAATTAGTTTTGTAACTCTGTTATTTTTCTATCCCATGTGCCTTGAAATGATGTAATTCTACTATCCATTGAAATCTGCTGTACTTAAACCGTTTGCATGTTGTTTGGTTTGTTGCACTCCTACTGAAGTGCTAAACTTAAATGTTAAGTCAGCCTGTTTGTTTGCTGCTTGCTGTTTGGTGTTGTGCAGTCTATATGGTGTAGAGAAATTTGGTCTATTTGGGTAAAACCAAAAACCAAACCAAAATTTTGGGTAATCGAATTTTCAGTGCTTACACTTGTGCTGAGTAATTCAGGTCCTGATGTTAAATAAATCGAAATTTAAAAAAGCTGAAAAAACTAGACATAAATTTTGGTCTAGACCGAACGCCCACCCCTATGTAGAGGAGCTTCTATACTTGTGGATACCTTGCCTTTGGTAGGCCAAGGACTTCTAATATGAAGTATCTCGGCCTTTGAACTAGGAAAACATGTCTGTCCTCAGGCCGCTCGACCACCATGGCCGTGCTGACGACGTTAGTCATGGCGGGAATATAGTGGAGGAGGGCCTCCTCTAGGTTTGGACCCATGAGGATTGGAGGTGAGGTTAAAAATTTCTTCAGTGCTAGGAATGCCTCGTCAACCTCGGCCGTCCATTGAAAATCCTCTTCTTTCTTCAATAATTTGAAGAAGGGGGCTCCCCTTTCTCCTAGTCAAGAGATGAACCTCCCGAGGGCCGTGATGCAGCCTGTGAGCTTCTTGACTTTCTTGGTGTTATTGAGTTTTTCCATCTTCATTATTGTTGCTATCTTGTCTGGGTTAGCCTCAATGCCTCGATTGCTGACGATGAACCCGAGCGTTGTCCTGACGGTACCCCGAAGATGCATTTATCGGGGTTGAGCTTCCATCAGAATTTCCACAGGTTTGTGAATGTCTCAGCGATGTCGTGGATGAGGTTATCTTCTTCTCTCAATTTTATGACCACGTCGTCGACATATGCCTCGACGTTACGGCCAATCTGGTCTGAGAGATATCGCTGGATGGCCTGTTGATATATCACCCTTGCATTTTTGAGTCCGAACGACATGGTGTTATAACAATATGCTCCAAAGGGTGTGATGAAGGACGTCTTCTCCTGGTCCACTTCTTTAAGGTCGATCTAGTGATAACCGGAGTAACAGTCGAGGAAGCATAGGAGAGAACATCTTGCTATTAAGTCGATGACTTGGTCTATTCGAGGCAACCCAAAAGGGTCCTTTGGCAGTGCTTGTTTAGGTTGGTGTAGTCGATGTATATTCACCATTGTCCTATCTTCTTCCTTACCAGGACTGGGTCGGTGAGCCACTCTAGGTGGTAAACTTCGCGGATGAACCCTGCTGCAAGGAGGCGAGTGATCTCGGCTTTGATCGCCTCCTTCCTGTCTTATGTGAATCTTTATAGATTCTGTTTCATCAGTTTGGAGGTTGGGTATACGTGGAGTTCGTGCTCGATCAGCTCCCAAGGAACCCTAGGAATTTTGGAGGCTTCCAAGCAAAGATATCCATATTAGAGCGTAGGAAGCTGATGAGCGCGATTCCCTATTTAGGGTCAAGCCCTGCCCCGATGGTTGCTGTTTTTGATTGGTCGGCTTTGGAGAGAATGATCTTCTTGGTGCTCGAGGGTGCAGTTGAGATCCTCAAGGGAGCTGGTGCCTTAGCTGGTACTTCCAAGGCTTCGGGGAGATGCGCTCGGACTTGCCTAAGGGTTTCCTCCATATGAGTCGATAGGTCGACAGCCTTGGCCAGGGCGAGACTGTCTTTTTCGCATGCCCGAGAAGTGCCAATGTTCTGCTGCACAGTGATGACTCCGCCGAGACCTGACATCTTGAGCACCAAGTATGGGTAATGCTCGACATCCATGAATTTGTCTATGGACGGTCTTCTGAGGACAGCATAGAACGGGATATCATACTCCGCAACCCTAAAAATTATGTGCTTGGTCCTGTAATTATCTCGAGAGCCGAACGTGATCAGCAAGGTTATCGAGCCGAGGGGCACTGAGTCTTGTCCGGGTATGATGCCGTAGAACGGGAAATTGCCTTCTTTGCGGAGGCTATCGACTAAAATGCCGAGGTCGACAAGGGACTGGCGAAAAAGGATGTCTAACCCACTTCCACTGTCGATCAGGACCCACCTCATGCGTACTTTGAATATCACCGAGTCGACAACCAACGGCCACCACCTAGTTTTTGGGACGTTGGTCCACTGGTCATCCTGGGAGAAGGTGATCGAGACTTCCGACCATTATAGCTATTGAACTTCCTCAAATCCTGCGACGTTGATTCATCGATCCAAAATCTTCTGTTGCCATTTAGTCTCGGCCAATGTGGGACCCCCGAAGAAGATGTTCACCGTCTTGTGAGGTTCTTGGAAATCATTGTTGTCTTAGGCCTGATTATCTTTTCTCAGGGAGTCATTACTATCCCGACGTCATTTACCCTGACGGGAATTACTGCAGGATTTCTTGACCAATGCATCTTGCAAGGAATAATATTTGCGCATGGTATGCTTGCCCTTCGGGTGAAACAGGCAAGGTTTGTCAAGTTCCTCCAACATGGCGTCGTCTTCGTGACGTCGCGAGCTGTAAGCTACCACCACGGTTCTCTCTATCTTCTTTTTCCGGTCCTGCTTACCCCAAGGGGACCGAGGGCGATCATCCCTAGCTCGACGGGATTGACTCTCATAGTGCGAACGCTCTATTTTCTCCCTTCGAGCATCTTCACAATCAGCGTAACTTTCTACGATGGAGATCATCCGGGCTATAGTTTTTGGCTTCTTTCTTACGAGAGCCCCATGCAACTCAAAAGTGTGGTGCAGGGCATCGGTGAAGCAATTAATGATATCACGCTCCTCGACATCCACAATAGTGGTCCTCTTTTCACAGAATCTCTGAAGGAAGTCTTGAAGTGACTCATCTTCTTTTTGCCATAATTGTTGTAGGTCATATCGAGTCCCGGGCTTCTGCCATGTCTCTCGGTAGTTGTCGATGAAGACTGAACAGAGTTGTGTCCAGGAGTCAATGGAGTTTCTAGGTATGCTAGAGAGCTAGTTGTTGGCGGATGAGGAGAGCATGACCGGGAAGTAATTAACCTTGACCCCTTCATCTCCTCTAGCTGTGTGGACGGCTGTGTAGTAGAGTCATAGCCACTGCGAGGGATTCGTCTTGCCATCATACGGCTCGATTCCCATTGGGTGGAACGATCTCGGCCACCTAACTTGCCTCAAGTGACTCATAAACGCAGGAAAACTGCCATTGTTATCTCGGCTTCTGCTTCTTCTATGATTGCGGTGATTTTGACCCTCGATTGCATATGAGTCATCACGATCAGTGCTACTGCTGATGTTGCTTTGACTGTTTTCAATGTTGCCTAGATTGTCCGCTCGCTTGTGGATTTTGGAACGTAACCTGTTCCGTCCTCCCGGGGACGGTGGTGGCAATGAGTGACCGCCACGTGGACTGTCGACGGGTGGATCCTAGTCATGCGACGGCTGATACCGGTCCAGATTGTCATCCTCCTTGTCTTTTGGGGAAGGAGTAAGTGGTTGAGTCGGAGCCGGGGCTAGGGTGTTGATCTAGGTTGCTATCACCTAGGCCAAGGCTTTTCGCTCGTCATAGCTCCGGTGTCTCTGGAAGGAAGCTGAGAACCTTCTCGATTGCCATCAGATTGGCGGCTAGAGTTCTAAAGACTTTCTCTCTGTCAAACTCCAAAGTGAATTCGTCCTCGAGGTTTTGGCAAACCCCATTGTCTTGTTCGATCTGGTTGCCTTCGGCGCATCGACGCCGCTTGCTGCTCATTGTAGATAGCACCCCTTCGCCCATCATGATAAGATTGGCTAGAAATCGAAGGTTGTCTGGTCGTCTATCGGCTTCAGGCTTGCTGATCAACCTGGTCTCCATCCACCGACGCCGGACCGTTTGCCCCTTTTTGCCAGAGAAGATGATATAGTGATTGGGGCCAACCGGGTCTCGGGCATGACTCAGCTGACCACCTTGTCCAGAGGTCAAAGGAAAAACTGAGTCTTCTCGTTTATTCAATTCACGAGTGGCGCTCGACGGTGGGCTTGACAGGATGAGTCAGCACACCGAGTCCTCGACGAACGTCAAACTCCCAAACACGAACATGGAGCCGGTGGGCACGAGGAACTCTGAAAGAGATGCCATTGGATCCTGATGAAAATGACACGACCCCCTACCTGGCACGCCAACTGTTGATGAATCATCGAGCAATCCACCCAAGGGGATACCTGAGGTGGTGATTAGATGTGTGTAAGGGAAGCGCGGTGCCTTCGAACCCGATGGTCAACTCTAGAACACAAGAGCCAAGGTTTATGCTGGTTTGGGTCTCTCGGAGGATAATAACCCTACGTCTAGTATTTTGGTGTATAATATGGTGGTGGAACTTACAAGACGACGCGATCAAGCTATGGTGACTTAAGGGCATCGAAAGTAAGAAAAATACAATGAAGTTAGATGCCTCTAGGGGTTGCCTCACCTCCTTTATATACTCAAGAGGTGAGCCCAACAACCCTGGAGTCTATCCTGAGTTGATCTAGGATTGCCTACCAAACTCGGGTGCTAAATCCCTAATTATAAGGATTCTGGTATAAATAAATCTCTTTATGCCATATCCGGAGCTCAAGTACCCGACAAGGACTCAACCTTCCTTATCGGTGCTGAATCCTTCTCCATGGGCCATACCGAACGATCAATGTTGGTCTTAGCCTACCCTTGGTCTAGACTGATAAGCCCAGTCGTGGGGTACCTGGAGGTCATATCCCATACACAGTCCCTAAGAGACCAGCACAAAGGGACACTACCTTCTTCGCTGAGAGGAAAAATAGTGCAGCCTCGATGGCGGGGTCGACGATAGTGTCCAGGGCACCTACTTCAACAAATGTCACCAGCCTCTTTCGCCAGATCAGTTCTCTGTCTCGGCACCCAAGCATTAAGGTAGGCAGCACGGAAGCACCCGGTGGCAGGATATCGATGAAAAGGATGACATTAGGAGAAAGCTTCGGGGATGGCGTAGCATCACCCTGCGTCGCACCAGGTCAAGGATCATGGATGATGCAGTGAAGACAAAGCAAACTCAAATGAGGGCGGACATATCAAACCTGAGGTCTTGAACTCTCAACATCTAGGCCTGCAAAGTTCATGGTCAATGAAGGAGCCGGCGCACCATAGATCCTTGGGGCAACAAGCAACAACAGTGTCTACAAGTGATGATCACCTCCTCGCCCCTCACATTAGAGATCAGGAGAGATGATAGGAGGAACTTTGGTAGAAGGCCCAATAGGGGACACTACCACAAAAATAGTCTTTAGTGACAGAGCTTTACTGACGGATAAATAATGCGCGTCACTAATACACTTTTAGTAATGGACCATTTTTCACAAGTTAGAGATGTCGCCTTATTAGAGATAGGTCATAATGTGGTCCGTCACTAAAGATGGGGTACCCCAATCCATCACTAATGGGTCAAAGAATTAGTGATGGGTGAAAACTACCGCCTGTCACTAGATCAGTAGTGACGGGCGATAGTTGCCGCCCGTCACTAATGGCTAGATCATTAGTGACAGGCGACAACTACCACCCGTTACTACTGATGTGCATAAATAGGTGGGCTCCAACAGAATACTTTTATATCATGCAAAACCCTAAACCCTAGCGGCTACACGTTCTCCTCTGTCGTCGTTCCGCCGTCGCGCTCCACACGTTCCGCCATCATTCTCCTCCATCGTCGTGGCCTTTTCTGTCGCCGACCCTCCTCACCGCTGCCTCGTCTCGTGAACTTCCTCCTAAGGTCCTCCTCAACCTCCTCCTCCTACTCCTACTCCTCCTACTCCTACTCCTACTCCTTCGTCAAGACTAGGGTTTGTTATTTTGTGAATATATTGCTTTGTGAATATGTTGCAATCTATATTTTTGTCTTTTGGTTTACACAACTATTATTATACTTTTTTCATTGTTATTAAATATAACATGAATTAGGGACATGGCAAGCCTCCCAAGTGATAAACATGGCACTTTCGCTGGACATCGTGCTTCTAGCAGTAGGCGATACCATGAGACAGTATTATTTTATTTTTTTTCTATCCTGTACTACAAGTGCAACGTTTAGTTGTACTAATCCATGCCAACAATGTAGGTACGACTTATGTTTCTCAGTCTTGCCTCCTGAGGATCCATCATTATGTCCAAGGGCGTCATCAGGTTTATACATTGTACATTGCATATTCTATTTATGTGGTAACAAAACTAACAAACTGATGTGATATTATCTCACTGTTACAGTTTCTAACAAAAAACTTTGCCGCTAACCATAACATTCAATATGGTGACACCCTTAAGATATGGACAAGAGATGGGTGCACCAATATAGTTGAGATTGTGAGCTGTGGAGGCAGGTTTTCCCTCCACAGAAGGTGGGATGAATTTAGTTTCCGAGTCCGCCTAGTAGAAGGGGACTATGTGAAACTAACAATATGACCACAACTGTATTGTATGGCTACTATTTTCAATAATTTTGGCGATGAGAAGATCGCATGAGCCATAAAAGTAGAGGACAGTGATAGCAGCATGTATAGCAAACTCAAATTACGTACTAGAAATGCATATTTTGTTTATGTACTTACTGACTTTTTATAATGGTAAGTGAGGGTCCTAGCAACGCTGCGAAGAAAAAGGGGAAGCAGATAGCCAGGGAGGTCGACACCAACCAAATGGACCATCTGAAGGATATCTGTTATTCCAGAAATCATACAGATGTAACACCAGCAAGAAAAGCTTTCCTACAAGACATCTCGGTAGATTTATCCTTTGTGACCCAGTTATATGTATGTACAATAATAACTCGATCATCAATAAGAAGTTGGTGGTAAGCTATTTGCACATGTTAGAAAAGCAAACATCTACATGTAAATACTTGGCCTTATCTAACTAGCTTTGTTCAAATTTTATTGTAATAGTACTTTTTAAGATAGTACTGTAAGAAGTACATCACACCTCACCTACACCAACAGATGTCACGCCCGGAAATTCAAATCATTTATTTGTGATTTATTGTGCCGAAAGTACCCTCATCTAGGAATCAGCCGAGGCACAAAATAGATAATTTATTGGATATTGAAAGTATAACTGTTCACGATGAAATAAATAAAGTACTTATTACAGAGGTAGCATTGGAACCTCAAAATAATAATGATAATCATAAATAACTCCTAAATAACTTTATTGACGTAGCGACGACTCCACTCTATAGGCAGACATGACTGGGCCTAGCTCAAAAGGCACAACCTTCATCTTCACTGACGAACTTCTCCTCTGGTGGTGGGGGAATGCAAGGGTGAGTATTTTGAATACTCAGCAAGCCATCTAAGCAGAACCGTTATAATGCATAGGGGATATAAATGATGGCATAATAGGGTTCATTTACATAAAAACAACATTAAAGAGAGATAGAATTTAAAGAGTAGTTCTAATTAAATTAGAACCTTAACACAGTATTAATCCATTCACTGAATAACTCTCACCTAGAGTCATTAGGCCTAAAATCCCAACCAAACCACTCTAAGCAAGAGCTACCAGGTTAAATAGAAAGTAACATCAAGTTAATTAAGTAACAGTGAGACTAATCATGAGTGACCTTGCATTGCAGCCCTTAACCGTGGGCATGGCTATTTGAATAGTTTTACTCTAATCAGAGGTGCACAACTTTACCCACAAGACACAGCCTTACAACATGTCACCATGCGCCTCAATACCACCATAGTACCTAGGAAAAGAGCTGTGATATGACCATCCACCTAGATCCTCCAAGCTTCACACCCTAGGTTACCATCTACCCGATATCCCACTAGCGCTCTCCATCTGTATAGCAAAGGCTTATACTAGTGTAGGGCTATCAGCTATCTCGATACTCCACCCAAGATCTCTTAGCTTCCGGTCAAACCATTACCCATGCTGGCTTGTGGTGAGTGCAAGTTTACAGTGCAAAAGTGGCCCATGAAGCGGTCCTTATAGTATTATGAGTACAACTAACAGAACCACAGACCATGTACTCACAACCCACCTTAGTGAAGTTTTAGTGACATTCATTTCATGAACCAGTTCAATATTCAACTAATAATCATAAGCCAACATTAACATGTAAGTGGTATTAAACAGCATGATGAATGTGATATTAGTTTCTAAGCAAGGCTAAGAAATCATAAGCATCTAGATAAATCATAGTAGAGATTCATACTGGTCAAGTTAAATAATCCCTAGATAACAAGGAATAGGTAAGCGTCAACAGGGGGCAATACAAGCAGGGTTATATCACAATCCCAGTGACATTCTAAAATAAAATGTAATTTTGAAAGAATGGTAGCTTTGAATATATGGGTTCAACATGATCAAAAGGAAGACTTTAACAGCTAACCTTGCTGGACAGGGATGAAAATGGATGCTTCCTCCACGTAAACAGATAACTAATAATAAATTAAAACAGTACAGTAACACATATATTTTATGTGTGAACATATTTTTAATGGGTAGAACTCAATTTTAGAAAAATTCTGCAATTTGAATGGTTGAATTTGGAGTTTGGATGAATTAGATATGAATTTTTGAAGTTTAAATTTTATTCTGTTAATTTCATAAAATAAAAAGGATTTATGACGCAATACTGAATTATTTTTCTAAAGGAAATTCAAAATTATTGCATCAGCAGAGGGCGAACACGCGTGTGCACCTCGTTTGCCATGTGGCGACACGCTGGCGGGGGAGGCCAAGGTGGCGCTGACGCCTTAGCCACGCGGGTGCCACGTCGGCACCACGCCGGGGCGGTAGGCGGTGGCTCGGGGATCAATTGTCGCCGGTGAATGGCGGCCTGGTGACAGGCGGCGAGGGCACCGGTGAGATCAGGACGCAATGGTGAACTCACCTGAGCAGTCAATGGCAAGCGGCAGCGACGGGAGACGACCGGCGGTGGAAAGAAGCGGCGGGCGGCCTCGGGTCAATGGCGGCGATGGCATTCCGGGTGCCGGGGATTGGCCAATGGCAGCGGTGCTGATTGTGGCAACGGTGATGACTGGCGGCC
>KE371732.1:375668-400137 GCA_000418225.1 Zizania latifolia | reverse complement strand
CCCGCCACTACCGCAATTGGCCGCGCCGGTGGATCCGCACGAACGGAAGCCAGAGGGACGACCTGAAGTCAACCGCGAGCGCGCCATGAATATGAGCAAGCAATGCTGCCAATGTGAGCACAATGCTGTCGTTAGGACGCAGCAGAGCATGCCAATTACTCTACTTAATTAGGCGCGACCGGCACCGGCGCCGGCGCCGTCCGTCCGTCCGTCTGTCGCTTGTAATTAATCTTCTTTCTTCGCCCAATCGCCCGGCGACGCCGACGACGACAACGTCAACGATCCAATGGATCGAATCCATATGCCGGCGCCCTGACACCCTGCGCCCGTGAGGGGAGACCGGTGTCCATACTAATGGGATTAATGGGCCATGACCGATTTTACTCCGTTATCGAGGCACCCAACAGATTTTGGGACAGTTAACGTATTTTCTTACGGTTACATGTAGCTGGACTGAATGATTTTTTTAATAATCTGAATATGATTTATTTGGATTATCTAAATCTTTATTCGTATCTATTAGATACCAGTGATATCATATCTGTTTCCGTATAAAAAAAATAATTCCGAATTTGTATCTGAAAAAATCGAAAATACTTTTAACCGGGCATCCGATGCAGGACAAAAAATAAGACGCTCGCACACTGCTGAAACATTTGCGGTCACTGCGTCCTGTGACGTGGGGGTGCTGTTCTGGCAGGTCACATCTCTCGTGCTGTCCGACCGCTCCGACGCCACCTCTGTCTCGGCCAAGTCACTGGAGGCGCTGGAGCTGTCCCTTCGGGCGCTCGCCTTCTCTGACTGTCCCACCACGCCGCTGTGGCTCCTTCCACCTGAGCAGCTCGCGGCAGGCCTCCAGACCTTCTTCTGTATCGCCTCGCTCCACTGCCTCTCCGCTGTGTGGCTGTCAAAGAACCTGATCGAGACGAATGTTTCAATAGTTAAAGATGAATGTTTCAACAGTTGAAGATGAATGTTTTAACAATTAAAGATGAATGTTTCACCAATTGAAGATGAAGCCAGTCCAGCACACTGGTAGCCTAGTGCACAGCCAACAACAAAATTTAAAGATGAATATTTCACTAGTTGAAGATGAATATTTCACCAGTTAAAGATAATGTTTCACAAGTTAAAAATGAATATTTTACCTATTGTAGTAGCAAGAACTCAATATTTCATACGTGATAGTAAAATGTTTCACCCTTTTATTTCAAATGTTTCACCCTTTTTTTTCAAATGTTTCACCCTTTTATTTCAAATATTTTTCACTTTTTTATTTCGAATGTTTCACCTATTGAAGACAAATATTTCACTAGTTAAAGATGAATATTTCACCAGTTGAAGATAAATATTTTACTAGTTGAAGATGAATGTTTCACCTGTTACGGTAGTTAGAACTCAATGTTTCATACGTGAGAGTAAAATATTTTACCCTTTTATTTTAAATGTTTCACCCTTTTATTTTAAATATTTCACCCTTTCATTTCAAATGTTTTACCCTTTTATTTTAAATATTTTTCACTCTTTTTATTTTGAATGTTTCACCAGTTGAAGATGAATGTTTCACTAGTTGAAGATGAATGTTTTAACAGTTGAAGATAAATGTTTTACTCTTTTTATTTAAAATGTTTTACTGAAATTTCAATGAAACATCTAAAATATTCGTTGAAACATCCGTCCGACGTTTTGCACAACGTCAGACGTCCGACCCATAGTATGCACCGAAAGAATTCATATCCGAAATAAAAAATCTAGATCCGAATACGCCGTACACCCATGAGGGGAGACCGGTGTCCCTACTATTGGGATTAATGGGCCACGACATGACTGATTTTCTAGCGCCGTTATGGAAGGCACCCAACAAATTTTGGGACAGTTAATGTATTTTCTATATATCATAGACCACTATATAACAATATATAAAAGTATTTTCAGTATTAGTCTGACTATATAATATGCATAACATTGAAACTACTGTAGAAGACATCGTCACTGCCGGTCCAAAATCGTTATTAATGGCAGGTTTTAAACTGTTACTGATTAGTTAAAACTAATAGTTCATAACTATTAGTGACATTCTTGTTACGAACCGACAATTATAGTAGAACTATCGGTACCGGTTTGTAATAAGAATCATCACTCATAGTCCACTATCTGTGCCGGTTCATTTACTGATTATCCTTCCGACCTATCCAATATGTTATATACAAAGCATGCAGTATTACATCATATATATAAAATGTACATGTATGTTAAATTCATATGTATATGTTACATCGAAGTTTATTTACACAAAATCTAAAATCAAATTAATATGACATATAATAAGTTAAATTAGAGCAAATTTACACAATTATAATCACAACATATTGACATGAGCGTGCATATATGTTTCCATAAGTTTCAAATTTGAGAAAGTTTTATTACAATGATATCTTACTGTATGAATGCTCTGATATCTACACATCCTTACTACTGGAGGATACAAATGATTTATATTCTTGATTATTTTACTTGGCCATTGAATGAATGACCTGATCATGGATGAATCTAATAAGTTTTTCCTGAAGTAGGCAATAGTCGATTTGTGGATAATTTGAGAAGTTATAGCATGAAAATGGAAGAAATTAATCGTTATAACTTCGTCTCGGATATAAAATTCAATTGTCAATGCGATTAGTCTGCTTACCTCATCATCTTTCACCTCAAGCATTGTGCCTCTAGTGAATCTATGAATAAATTCCTTAACATAAAATCTATATAAATTGTTGTCTGGTCATTGCTTCATACAAGGAAAGTTATGTCTGATTGTCCATTCTTTAACATATAGGTAGAACCTTGTACTCTTCTTAATATATTTTTATATATTCTGCATGTGTGTAATCTAATATTAGATATAATCTATTAGGGAAGAAAGATCAAAGATTACTAAGGTACATAGCAAAATAATAAGTTTTCCTACCTTTGTAGCAAGTCAATGACAATTTGATACTTTTGTGATATATTATTTTGTGAGTAAAAAATAATAGCTTTGCTGATGTCCAACCGAATTACAAGGAGAATCTAGTAAAAACTACATAGCAGAGAAGGAAGATAGAGAGCAGACAACATCGGACAACCCTTTTTAATATTGTCCTCTTCAGTACCTGTTGGAGTGAACAACCAAAACTAAAGGGTCAGACAAATAGTCGGGCGCAGTAGTTGAAACGGCACGTAGGAAATCTTTAGTACCGGTGACCTTTTCAGCCAGTTCTAAAGGGGCAGATGAATAGTCAGGTGTGATAGCCGAAACGACATGCGAGAAAACTTTAATACCATTTGAAGAGATCAACATGTACTAAAGGGACTAAAAACAACTAAAAATCACATGCATCTTACAATAGCTAACTATGGGAGAAGTTTATGGATGTACATAGATATATCCCATAGTTTTTATAATCTACCAGGATGATTATGGTAGACTTGAACTCCTTATCCTGGCTTATTATGAAGCGTCTAGGATATAAACATGCACAATCATAAGCCTATCAATTGTAGGAGACTTTCATAGATGTATATGGTTATATTCATAGGGTACATAATCTAATAGGTTATATAACTATAGTAGACTTTAACTCCTTGTCTCCTCGATTGTGCAGATTGTGTAGATTATGCAACATACCCGCACACAACCATAAGTCTGCCAACTGTGGGAGACATTCATGAATGTGCATGGGTATATCCCACAATCTCCATAATATACCAGGATAAATCATAGTATAGGCTTGAACTCCTCGTCAACCTCTGAAACCTTTCTAGTTGATTGTGTGAACTGCATGTGGAGAGTAGGGGATGGCTAGCCCATTTTGTTGAGATGATGACTCTTTTTATAGCCTACCCTATAATATCAGTTGAAAATATTAACGGTACTAAAGGGGACAGACAAACAATAGAGCGCAGAGAACTAAAAGACCCTTAGTACGAGCATATAAGTATTAGTATTGGATAGGAATACCATCTGGTATTAGATACATTAGTACCGGTTGGGATCCCTAGCTATTAATAAAAGTCTCTCTTTAGTGCCAGGTAGGAACACCACTCAGTACTACACACATTAGTACTAGGTGGTACCTATTCGGTACTAAAGAATAACTACCAACGTTTTTTTGTCATTTTTGACCATTTTATGGGACTTATAGTACAGGCTCTAATTGTGATAGATACTAAAAGAGTTGGATGAAATACTAGTTCTCTAGTAGCAGTGTCACTTTTTATTTATTTTTTCTCATGTATTTTGTGACCAATTTGTCAAGCTAAGTTGTTTTGCTTCATTTTATATTATGTATCTAAGTTTACCATGTATAGGACGCACATGTCAATCGATCTACTACTAGAGAAGTGGGCTTTCATACACTCCTTTTAGTACCCATTTCAATTCGAGCCGGTACTGAAAGTCATTTGCAACGGTAAAAAAAGAGAGAAAAAGTTATTAGCAGGTATAACCGGTACTAATAAAAATTTGTAGTACCGCGTCGTGAGACCGCTTGGTACTAAACTTATTTGTACCAGTCGGAGACACCGACCGGTAGTAAAAGCTTGGGCATTAGTACTGGGTGAGGAGCCCAACCAGTATTAATAAGTTTAGTACCGGGTGGTTTCCCGACCTAGTTCTAAAATATAATGAGTGATCCCTAAAACCTCGTGCGGAAACCCTTTAGTACCGGGTGACGAGGCTACCCGGTACTCAAAGATTCTATTAATCTAACCAATTACTCCTAAAATTGTAACATCAAAATACACTAACCACAGCAACCGGAGGGGGTTGAATGGTTGCACTACCCCAAAAATAAAATTAGAAAGCTAATTCTTGACAAATCAGCAAAATCCCCGACTAGACTAAAATTCCCGAGGACTCAGAAAATTTCTCGAGGAGTTCTCGAATTTCCCGAGGGCTTTCTCGAGGACTTAGCAAATTTCCTGAGGGCTTCCCGAGAGCTGAAAACAGCCTGACTAAGGAACGGTAAAACAAGCGTAACTTTAAAACCGTAACTCAGATTGATCTGAAATTTTAACACAATAAACTAGACTTCAATACGAAACATTCTCGGGAGATGTCACTTAAATCCGAGTTCCCAATCAAACGTTATGATCCTCGGGTAATGCTGCAGCGTAAAAACAGAACAGATCTGATCCAAAAATTAAAACATTAATATCTTCTAAAATACGAGGAATTAACCAATGAAACTTTTTAGATTTCTTTCTTAATGTCCTAGCAAGGTTTTGGATGAATCAATTCAAATTAAATCGTAAGTAAAAATGAAATCACAGTATAAACAAAATGATGCAAACCGACAAATATTAAGACAAAGAACATGATACCACACTCCTTGATGCTTGAAGATGAGTCTTTATTGTATAAGAGTGCTTACAAGGTTGAATCCAAAGCACTCCTCACCAAATCAAGTACAAAGCCCTAGATAGAGAGAAAAAAGCTAAACCCTAATTTTTCTCTTGTTCCTAGTACATCTTGGATACCCTGTTTGCTCTCCTTTCTAGTCTATTTATAATCTCATCATGGCTGCCACCATGAGCCACGAAATTAACAACTTTTAGAATCCTAATCCAACTAGGAATCTATATCTCTTACGAATCTAACAAATCCTAACTCCTTCTGAATTTACCTCCTTTCCATATCTACACACATCCCGCGTATGCCATATGGAAACCTCGTATCCTTTCTATATTCGCACGTATCCCGCGTACGACATATGGAAACCTCGTCTTCACATGCCGCATCCTCTAGCCCGAGCGTTCCGCATGACATCCTCGACCGTTCTGTACCTCAGCTCCTCCCCGAGCCTAGTTTCGATCCCGTCATCGACCACGACTCGCCCTCAAGCAATGCCTGCAGATGAACAAACAAAGAAATCATTTTCTGAGCATAAGTTCTTTTCAACTTGACTCAATCAGTCCAATCAATTTTTTCCAACCTAACTTAAACATTCCAATCAACATAAACATTGTGTATTTGTTGAATAAACAATTAAGCATATGATCCGACTTAAACATCAAAAATCCAAGTGATCTAAAATCTTGAGTGCTGAAATCTCTCGGATGCTGAATTCTCTCGAGGGCTGAAATTCTCTTGAGAGCTGAAATCTCTCGAGTGTTGAGTGCTAAGTGCCCGACAAAAGTGCTCGACAACTCGACCAAAGTGCTCGACCACTCAAACCAATCAAAACTAATTTGTTCATCACTTAACAATGATCATATACAAGATCTCACAATCTCTCCCTTGATGAACACATTGGCAACACCATTAAAAAGCACGAATTTTTTTTTGATTTTCGAAAGCAAAGCACAAGTTTTTCGCCCCGAAAGCTTTTTCAAAGAACAATAAATAAAACTCCCTCGAAAATTGATTGCGAAAGAAAATGATTTTATCAAAAACCAATTTCTCCCCTAAATATTTCTCTCCGTTTGACAATGATTTCATCAAGTGAAGTAAAAGAGAGAAATTATCATGAGAACACAATTTTTTTGATTTCTTCATTTGAAAGCTTTGAAATGCTCCTAAAGCAATCCACGTGACAAGGTTTACAACACAAATGAAATGAATAGACCAACTAGCTAACAATCAAGGCTAAAAGCCTTAAGATGAAACTAAACAATAATTCCAAGTTCAAATCAGCACTAGAATTGAATGATTTCAATGATTTATAATGTTAGCTTTCACTAGGACCAATCTAAGAGAAATACCTCACACATAATTCAGCCACGTCAACAAAACCAAAACAGCGCTTAGATCTCTTAAAAGTGTAATTCATATTAATTG
Organism: Zizania latifolia; assembly: GCA_000418225.1. NCBI lineage: Eukaryota > Viridiplantae > Streptophyta > Magnoliopsida > Poales > Poaceae > Zizania > Zizania latifolia. The sequence continues at coordinate 393,323 of KE371732.1, read as the reverse complement.
AAATTTTCAAATTTGATATCTGCAACTTTTGTATAAAAATTTCACAAGTACCTATCTCAGCACAACGACTACTGATCCAGAGACAGATGGTATCACCTGAGCTTCGGTCACAAGACCTATTGTGAGGTTCTTGCACACACAAGCAGTCCCCATTTCAATGATCTGGTCATCTATGATCATCTCCAAGTTCATATCAAAGTGTAATGATAAGCAGTCTCGTGAGACGACCTAGGCAAAATATTTTTTCATAAATGTAGAATTTTCTGTGCTTTTCCATACTTTCTTTTCTTTTTGAACTTTCTATGCTTTTGCACACTTTCTTTTCCTTTTTTCAGATTTGATTGTTTTAACTTTGTATGAGCTATAGTACCGCCAGTACTAAAATTGAAATCACTATCATGGTGAAATAAACACAGCTAGAACATATATATGAATATTTAACTCAAACTAGACATTAGATCAGTACAACATATTTCTTTATCTTTCACTTGAATGTTTATGTGTCATGCGTCACATCCCTCAAAAACTATGTCATAGGCTCATAAGAAGACTAAAAGACATAAAAGTAAGACTAGTGATCCATCAATTTTATAAGATATTGCTAGCAAGCATAAAGATTAACTGAAGGTAAAAATCAAAACTCCATGATTTGTTCTTTTTGTATTTTTCATTTTGAATAAAACCAATGCACAAAAATAAACATGAATGCATTATGATACAAATAAAAAAACAAACTCTCCCTCAAAACAAACCTATTGGATGAATAACACCCAACTCCCCACGAAGAAAAGCAAAGCGAGAAGAATCCAAAGGTTTAGTGAAAATGTCTGCCAATTGTAACTAAGTGTGAATAAAAAGAAGCACAACATCTCCTTTCTCCACATGATCTCTAAGAAAACGATATCGAATATCAATATACTTTGTTCTAGAGTGTTGCACTAGATTCTTAACAATATTTATAGCACTTGAATTATTACAATAAAGTAGAAAAATATCATAGTTCATTTCATAATCCTTGAGTGTAGAAATAAGCCAAAGAACTTATGAGCAACAACTAGCAGCAGCAAAATATTCAGCTTCAGCAGTGAATTGTGTAACAAAAGATTGTTTTCTAAATGACCAAGCAATAAGTACTTTTTCTATCAATTCTACAACCTCCAAAATCAGCATCAGAAAAAGCTCTTAAACTAACACTTAAGGAAGTAGAGTACTATATGCCAAATTCTTGAGTAAACTTGAGATACCTGAGTATACGCTTGACAGCTTGATGATGTGAAGCACGAGGAGAAGCTTAAATCGAGTGCACAAACAAATAGAAAATTGAATGTCTGGTCCCGATGCAGTGAGATATAAAAGTGAGCCGATCATGCTGTGATATCTTTTTTGATCAACAGGCTCACCATCCTTGTCAGGATCTAAGATAGAAGTAGCTCCCATCGATGTAGAAACTGGCTTACAATTTTCTATGCCAAAACACCGAAGAAGATCCTTGGTGTACTTACTCTGATGAATAAAAGCAACATCTTTTGTTTGCTTGATTTGTAGTCCCACAGTACGTCAACTTGCCCATCATACTTATCTCAAACTCTCTGCACATAGTCTCAGAAAACTTGAAAACCAAAGAGTGAGAAGAACAACTAAAAATAATATCATCCACATAAATCTGAACGAAAAGTTGATCATTTTCTTGCTTGAAAAAAAATAAAGTTTTATCTACTTTTTCCATAGCAAAACCTTTTTCAAGCAGAAAAGTTTCAACCGATCATACCATGCTCGAGTTGTTTGTTTTAAACCATACGAAGCTTTAGACAACTTGAAAATATAATTCGAGAATTTTGGATTTTCAAAACCAGGTGGTTGCTTAACGTGAACTTCCTCATTAATGAAACCATTGAGAAAAGCATTTTTAATATCTATTTGATACAATCTAAAACCTTTAGATGCAGCAAAGACTAAAAGGAGTCTAATAGCTTCAATTCTAGCAACAGGAGAAAAAGTTTCATCAAAATCTAAACCTTCCACCTGAGCAAATCCTTGAGCAACTAGTCTAGCTTCGTTTCTAACAATTAAACCATCCTCATTTTGTTTATTTCAAAAAATCCATTTAGTTCCAATTATGTTATGTCCTTAAGGAGGTTCAACCAAATTTCAGACTTTATTGCGTTCAAAGTTTTCAAGTTCTTTATGCATGGCATTGATCCACGATTCATCAGTTAGATTATGAGAAATAACTTTAGGTTCAAAAGAAACAGCAAAATCTAAATGAGCATGAGAGTCAGGAGAAATAAACCTAGAATGAGTGATACACTCATAGAGGTTACCAATTATTTGTTCAGAAGAGTGTTGACATTGAATGTGCAAAGGAGCAGAAATATGTTGAGAAGTGTCTTATACAATATCTTTGATGGACGAAGTGATCTCTCGTGGAACTTTCAAAGTTGTCGAGACTTCATCACCTTGTGGCCGGTATTGCTCCTTGACTTTCTCGAGGTGCTAGTCGGACCCGACCTAGACGCTGGTCTGACTTCCAGCCACATTGATGTCTTCATCATCACTTTCTTCAACAAAGATGCTTTCATCCTCACCCTGAACATGTGTACCTGTACATGTATTGTCGGGTCTAGTACCAGGACTAGCCTCATCAAAAGTGACTTCACAAGTCTCCATAATCTTGTTAGTTTCTAGCACAAGTACATGGTAGCCACAGGTATGAGTAGGGTAACCAAGAAAAATACCATTTTGAGATCTTGCTTTAAATTTATCCAAATTTCTAGATTTCAACACAAAACATTTACACCCAAAAACTCTCAAGTGAGAAACACTAGGTCTATGACCAAAACAAAGCTCATAAGAAATTTTGTGCAGCTTTGATCATAAGAAAACTTTGTTTGAATTATAGCAAGCTGCAGAAATTGCTTCAACCCAAAACTTTCTAGGAGTCTGAAGTTCATCAAGCATAGTCTTAGTCATCTTAACTAAAGTTCTATTCTTTCTTTCAATAATACCATTCTGTTATAGGACTCTTGGTGAGGAAAACTGATATCCAATACCTTTTTCAGCACAAAAGTACTCAAAAGATGAATTTTTAAATTTAGTACCATTGTCACTTCTAATTGCTCTAAGTGCTTCCGGGAGTTCAACAGAAAGTATAAGAACCAAGTTTCGAAAAAGACCAAAAGCTTCATCCTTAGATGCCATAAAGAAAACCCAAGAGTATAAAGAGAAATCATCAACAATGACAAGAACATATAATTTTCCCCCAACAGATTGAACTCGAGCTGGTCTAACAGTACCATGTGTAAAAGTTGACCAGGTGCAGTTGACATAACCAAGGTAATAAGAGCATGTGAGCTAGAAACTATTTTGGCACTATGAGAAGAAGAGCAAACCAAATCACCAATTCCTTTAAGTTTTGGCAAGTCACAAATAAGATCCAAACCACTAACATGAGTGAGATGATCGAAACCAACATGGCCAAGTCTACGATGTCAGAAGAACAAATCTTTAGAATCATTGGCAACTAGATATTTAATCTTAGAAGATGAAGGTGAATCAAAATCTACTTTAAAAACTCTTCCAAAACATAAAATCTCAAACACAAGATCACCGGAGGCATCAAGAACTTTACAACCAGATTTTTACAACACACTTCAAGATCCTCATCAATCATTTGCGATACACAAAGCAGGTTGTATTTCAGATTATCAACAAGAGCTACATCTTTGAACATAAATTTGTCACTTACCTTGACTATACCTTTTACAATGATGGCGCTAGTAGAAGCATCTCCAAGAGTCACTGATTCAAACCGCAATACGCTTGTGAGGGAGGAGAACCAATTTTTGTCATCGAACATATGGCATGAACATCTAGAGTCTACTAGCCATATGTTCTCCTTCCTCGCTCTCGAGGCCTACACACGAGAAGATGTCGAGGTCTTAGTACTAGGGTTAGATAAAAGAAATTTTGAAATCTAGTACTGAGACACCCGACCAGAAACACCAGTAGGCAAACATCCTCGAGCAAAACCAGTGTCACTTTTACCTCTTACCAAAATAGGGTGTTGTCGATCAACCCATCGATTAACCCGAGGTCCGACCACCGGCTGAGGTCGGCTCAATCATTTCAAATGTTGTGGCCCGACTGCTCTACTAATTTCCACAAATGACTATTGCCACTTATGTTTAGCAAATGATTTTTCCCCGTTCTTTTTCTGTTGTCTTATAAGTATAAAACAGAACTGAACCAAGTGTCCATCTTTTCCACAATGTGTACAATTATAATTCACAGGTTTAGTTGTTTTAGATGCAGAAGCAATTGCACTTGATGTTGCTAAGTTTGACAAGGTTCCAACAGATTTAAAAATTATTTGCTTTGGTTATGTTCTAATCTCAATCTTACCTCTTTGAATAACCATGATTACAATAGGTTGATCTGAAGTAAAAAAAGCACGAGCATCAAAACCTAGTACTCTATGGTTAGTGCTTACTTTAGATGTATCTAATAACATACTGAGGTTCTTTTTATCAGTTAAAAAGCGTTGCAAGGATCTTTGTAGATAGTCAACTTCTTTTGTTGAAGCAACACAATTTTTACAAACATCAGCAATACTCTTTTGTTTGTGACAATTTGAACAAGACAACGTTTCATGAGTACGCAAGTCATTTTGCAAAAGTTCAACTCTACCATAAGCATCTTTCAGTTTCAATTCAAGCAACGAGCAATTTGAACAAGAAGTTAAATCATGTTTCACAATGATTGAGCTCTTTATATTCTAAAGTTGTTTGAATTTGCTACAATACAGAGCATTTACCAAAGAACTAGCATATAAAGCAACTTTCATCTTTTTTAGATAGTTCTTGGTAACAAACAGTTCATCAACAACTCAAGAAAGCATAACAGTACCAATAGCAAAGCAAGATTCATTCTTGACAATTTTATCATTGAGCTTATGAAGAGTAGAAGCATGAACATCCCTTAAAGAAATAATTTTAGATTGTAAGCATCACATGATTTGCCTGAATCATCATCAGGAATAAAAGACTTGAGCCTATCAATTTTAGAATTAAGTGATTCAACAATAAATTCATGTTTCTTAGCTTTCTTATTGCATTTTTTTAGTTTAGTATCAAGACGAACAATAGTACGAGCTAAATCATCATAAGTTGGTTTTACCTCATTTTCGTCGATGTAGAGTTTGTCCTCGCTAGAGCCTATGATATCACGTGCCATATGACATATTCCAGTGAGATCATTCTTTTTACCTTTTCCTTCATCTCCACTTCCATCGCTCATTGAGTCCATATCACTAATATCAACTTGATGGAGAGCGGCAAGGACTGAATGCACCATCTTCTTGTAGTTGCGGTTCTTCATCTTACCTTCCTTGGATGGGCACTTGCTATCCTCCTTGTCTTCCTTTGTAGATTTCATGAACTTAGGACAGTTAGAACGAATATGATTAGCCTCACCACATTCAAAGCACCAAATAGGACCGCCTCTTCTTCTATTTCTTACATTGTTCAATGCTTTAGTCATTTTATTAGAAAGCAAAGCCAAGTTTTTCTCTACAAACTGCTCAAATTGTTCATCAGACAAGACATTTAAAGCTGATAAAGAAACACTCGAAGATGATATAAAAGAAGAAGACTCATTAGAATGTGAAGAAATCAAAGCCATTGATTTAGGAGAGATCTTGCGTGAAAATAAATTCAATTCATGAGTTTTCAATTTCGAATAAAGTGTTCCAAATGTAAGAGTAGTCATGTCTACCGACTCTTGAATTAATGTAACTTTCATCTCCCAAACCGACATATCAAGCATACTAAGTAAATATGTAGCAATTTTAGAATTAGTATAATTGATAGTATAAGAAGAATCAACAGAACGAAGATTGCTAAGAATTTTATTAAGACAGGCAAAATATTCATCTAAGGTCTCACTGGGTTTCATCTCAAATTTCATGTACTATTTCTTATACACATCTTTGCGCACTTCCTTGATTGTGGAAGAGCCTTGATGATAGGCACGAAGAGCATTCTATATCTCATGCGCAGAAAAAAAAAGAGAAATATGATCAAAATTAGAACACCCAACACCATTGATAATCAAGTTTTGAGCTTTGCAATTTGCTTCAAAAGCGGCCTTATTAGTGTCATTAACTTGATTATCAGAAGGTGGATCATTTGGTTTAGAAATCTTTTCCCAAATATTAAAACCCTGTGACATGATATAAGCCTCCATCTTTGTTTTCCAAAACTAAAAATCAATTCCATAAACAATATAAGGCTTAGTTAAAAACCTCTTGGATACCATGGTGATTGTTTAAATAGGTTAAGATAAAAAAACAGAATCCAAGCTCTGATACCAATTGTAAGATCGAAATGCACTAACCACGATAACTAGAGGTGGGGTGAATGGTTACAGTACCCCAAAAATAACCACAAAAACACAATCACAAAGCAAATTCCTGACTAATCAGCAAAATCCCCGACCTGACTAAAATTCTCGAGGACTCGGAAAATTTCCCAAGGAGTTCTCAAATTTCTCGAGGGCTTTCTCGAGGACTCAGCAAATTTCAAAGAGCTTCCCGAGAGCTGAAAATAGCTTAACGAAGGAATGGTAAAACAAGCGTAACTTTAAAACTATAACTCAGATTGATCTAAAATTTTAACATAATAAACTAGACTTCAATACGAAACTTTCTAAGTAGATTTCACTCAAGTCTGTGTTCTAATCAAAATTTATGATTCTCGGGAGATGCTGCAGTGTAAAAACAGAACAAATCCGATCCGAAAATTAAAACCTTAACAACTTCTAAAATACGAGGAATTAACTAATGAAACTTTTCAGATCTCTTTGTTAATGTCCTAGCAAGGTTTTGAATGAATCAATTCAAATTAAATCACAAGTAAAAGTAAAATCACAGTATAAGCCAAAACGATGCAAACTGATGAATATTAAGAGAAAGAACGTGATACCACACTCCTTGATGCATGAAGATGATCTTTATTGTATAAGAGTGTTTACAAGGTGCAATCCAAAGCATCCCTCACCAAATCACGTACAAAGCCCTAGATAGAGAGCAAAAGGCTAAACTCTATTTTTTTCTGTTTTTCCTCGTACATCTTGGATAGCCTGTTTACTCTCCCATCAAGTCTATTTATAATCCCATCATGGCTGCCACTATGATCCATGAAATTTACAACTTTTTAAATCCTAATCCAACTAGAAATCCATATCTCTTACGAATCCAACAAATCCTAACTCCTTCCGTATTTACCTCCTTTCCATATCGACCATGACTCGCCCTCAAGCAATGCTTACACATGAACAAACAAAGAAACCCTTTTTCAAGAACAAGTTCTTTTCAACTTGACTCAATTAGTCCAATCAATTCTTTCCAACCTAACTCAAATACTCCAATCAATCATAAACACTGTGTATTTATTGAATAAACAATTAAGCATATGATCCGACTCGAATATAACAAATTTGAGTGATCTAAAATCCTGAGTGCTGAAATCTCTCGGGTGCTGAATTCTCTCGAGGGCTGAAATTCTCTCTAAGCTGAATTCTCCCGACAAGAGTGCTCGATAACTCGACCAAAGTGCTTGACCACTCAAACCAATCAAAACTAATTTGTTCATCACTTAACAATGATCATACACATGATCTCACAAAAATCTCCCATTCCACCTTAGTTCTTCACTTCTTCTTCCTGCGCAGCCATTCGTGTGATCAAAACCCTAGCCTGACCGATTCATCTGCCTAGCCCAATGCCCCCGTCTTCGATCATGATCAACATGGCACGGCAACAAGTGATCAGCAGGGTAGTGCCATCGTGAAAGTGCATCTTGATGCATCGAGGCCCCTAATTTGTTTTGGTGTGTTCGTGACAATAGCGATCAAATGTTACTAACCTTGTTTCTAAGATGAATGCAGATTTCTAAATCAAAGTGGCTTTGCAATTTAATCAATTTGGGAGAAATCGCCCTCTTTAGTGCTTTTTAGGCTCAAATGTGCAAAATGATTATATTTCATATGAAATTGAGTCTAGGTATGCTGTACTATCAAGAGGGATGCGTTGATTAGTATTCCAAAACTTAGTGCTTCAAGAAAAATCTTCTTGAAAAGCTTTTGAAAAATTTTTGAGTTAAATTTGGATTTTCCTGAAAAGCCGGATAATCCGGACATGTCCGGAGTATCCGAAAACATCGTTCTGTTTGATTTATTTTACATGTTAGAGTATCCGGATCAAGCCGGATAATCCAAAAACATCGTTCTGTTTATATTTTCTTTGAAGCCTAGAATATCTAGAATTATCCGGATGATCCGAGAATTTCATTCTGTCGAATTCATTTTATGAGTCGGAGCATCCGTATTTTGGTTGGATGATCCAAAATTTGCTCTCTGCTAGATTTTATTTTGGATGATAAGGAAGATGATGAAGAACTAGAACACGGTGGGTTGGCAGCAACGTTGATGCGGTTGACATCGGCAGCAGCGTTCACACCGATGGCAATGAACTGGAGCACACCAACGGTGACGGTGGCGATGGCGACAACAACAACGGCGGTGGCGATGATGATGAAGGTTGTGCCGATGAGTAGTTTAGCTAAGAGATTTTAGGTTTTAGGGTTAGAACTCTATGTATATGTAACAAACTATTGTACATATCATTCTTATCCTTCATATATAAAGCATAACTTATATACTTTGTTTGGGTAGTGAAATAAAATAAAAAACTCCAAGAAAAAATGTCGTACGAAGAAAAGAAACAAAAAATTGTACGGTTAACTAAGATCAGTTTAAATGAAAATTATAAAATGTGTGTTTAGTACCGGCTGAGATGTCCAGCTAGTACTGAAGGTAAGGGCATTGGTACCGGTTGTACTGTTGACCCGATACGTACTAAAGGGGTGTATTAGTACCAGTTGAATAACTGGTACTAATATGCCACCCCTTTAGTTCTAGATGGACAATACTGATTTAAAAACCACGAGTAAAGAGGAGTTTTCAACGTGCACTAATAGCATGTTATGCAGTAGTAATCGGTTGAGGTTGCCACTTGCAACAGCTGCATGCATGCATATAGTTCATAGATGTGCTCATGGCTAGCTAGCCGGCCGGCATTAAGTTGCACTATGAATCGATCAATCTCACTACCACAGAACCACTTAAAAATAGCATCATATCAGTGCTGGTTATCTCCAAGCTGACACTGAAGCTATATCACTCTCGGTTTAAAAAATAGAAGCCGTTAAATTTTTTGAACTTGAATGGAACCGGCACTGTTGCGCCACTTTCAGTGCCGGTTCCTGGCACGAACCGACACTAATGGTTCGTGCCAGGAACCGGCACTGAAAGTGGAGTAACAGTGCCAGTTCCGTTTGCAAACCGACATTGATACATTAGTGTCTGTTTGCCCCAAAAACCAGCACTGTTGCGACACTAAAATTTTTTCCCGCGCTGTAACAATTTGTATTTCATTTGATCAACGGTTTACGTTTAAGGGTTTAAGGTTTATCATTTTTTAATAACAAATAATAAATGTTAAAAATACAAAGGTAGCCTTTTTAATACTAAATAATAAATGTTACAATACAAAGGTTTGCCTTTTTTAATAATAAATAATAAATTTTAAAACAAAAAGTTAGCAGGTATTAATAATAGGTTGTATGAAAATTTTAATAATAAATAGTAATTTTTTAAAAAAGGTAGACATTTTAATTCCTGGTGTCGGTTTAGGGTTTACGGTGTAGGGTGAAGGGTTTGGGATTTAGGGTTTAGGGTTTACGGTTTAGGGTTATGGTTTAGGGTTTATGGTTTAGGGTTAAGGTTTAGGGTTTAGGGTTATGGTTTAGGGTTTGGGGTTTATGGTTTACGGTTTAGGGTTTGCGGTTTGCGGTTTACGGTTTAGGATTTAGGGTTTGCGGTTTACGGTTTAGGGTTTAGGGTTTGCGGTTTAAGGTTTAGGGTTTAGGGTTTAGGGTTTGCAGTTTAAGGTTTATGGTTTAGGGTTTAGGGCTTGCTGTTTAATTAAGGTTTAGGGCTTAAGGTTTAGGGTTTAGGGTTTACGATTATAGTTTACAGTTTAGGGTTTACGATTTAGGGTTTATGGTTTAGGGTTAAGGTTTACGGTTTACGGTTTAAGGTTTACAGTTTAGGGTTTATGGTTTAGGGTTAAGGTTTACGGTTTACGGTTTTGGTTTTATGGTTTATGGTTAAGGTTTACGGTTTAGGTTTCAGGGTTACGGTTTAGGGTTTATGGTTTAGGGTTTGGGGTTTATGGTTTACGGTTTAGGGTTTGTGGTTTAAGGTTTAGGGTTTGCATTTTATAGTTTGCGGTTTAAGGTTTAGGGTTCAGGGTTTGCTGTTTGATTAAGGTTTAGTGCTTAGGGTTTACGGTTTACGGTTTAGGGTTTAGGGTTTAGGGGTTTATGATTATGGTTTGCTGTTTAGGGTTACGATTTAGGGTTTACGGTTTAGTGTTTATGGTTTGGGGTTAAGGTTTACGGTTTAGGTCTTTGGGTTATGGTTTAGGGTTTAGGCTTTAGGCTTTGTGGTTTAGGGTTAAGGTTTAGGGTTTAGGGTTTGCTGTTTAAGATTTAGGGTTTAGTGTTTAGGGTTTAGGATTTATGATTATGGTTTAGGATTTAGGGTTACGATTTAGGGTTTATGGTCTAGAGTTTACGGTTTAGGGTTAAGGTTTACGGTTTATGTTTTAGGGTTAGGGTTTAGGGTTTAGGGTTTGCTGTTGAAGGTTTAGGATTTACGGTTTGCTGTTTAAGGTTTAGGGTTTAGGGTTTACGATTATGGTTTACGGTTTAGGGCTACGGTTTAGGGTTAAGGTTTAACGTTTAGGTTTAAGGGTTACGGTTTAGGGTTTACGGTATTAATAATAAGTTTTAGAACAAAAAGTTAACAGGTATTAATAATATGTTGTATAAAAATTTGAATAATAAATAGTAATAAATATTAAATATTAAAATACACCGGTAGCCTTTTTTACTAACAAATAATAAATATTAAAATGCAATGGTAGCCTTTTTTAATAACTTATAGTAAATGTTAAAATACAAAGATAGCATTTTTAATAACAAATCATAAATGTTAACATACAAAGGTAGCATTTTTTAACATTAAATAATAAATTAAAAAAGATATTAATAATAAGTTTGAAAATATATTTCAGTACCGGGTTCTAGGTATACTGGCACCGACAACACTATCAGTGTCGGTTCTACATAGAACGACACTGTTAATACTATCAGTACGGTTCTATATAGAACGGCACTTATAGGGCCACATCAGTGCCGGTTCAATAAATAACCGCCACTGATAGGGCCACATCAGTGCTGGTTCTGGTAAACAACCGACATTGATAGTGTTTTCCTATATAAGATGCTGCAGACTTAGCCGTTTCTCCCCATCCGCACTTGTCTCTCGCAGTCGCCGTCTCCACCATCTCCTCCTATACCTGTACCACTGCCGTCTAGCCGTCTCCACCTCCGCCGTCCTAGCCACCACTGACTCCACCCGTCCATTTGCCTTCGCCGACGACGCATTCGACCGCCACCACCAACACCGCCCGTCTGGCCGCCTCCGCCTCTACCCGATAAGGTTTGACTGCAATGTAGCTTTTTTCTTTGCTTGTGCTCTACTACTCAAAGAATGTTGCATGTGTTTTCCTTTCCTCTCTCATTAGGAAAATAGTATATTTTCTTCCTCTTGTGAATCATTGACTCTGCCCCTTGCTTGTGCAATTTTCTGTTCTTCCATTGAGTCTCCTGAGTCTTGATTCACCTAAGCTATTATTTATTGATAGTTGTTCATGGTTTTATGCAAACCTCTCTGTAAGCCATAGGCCCCTGAAGGTATAGTAAGGTAGCCATGTTACTCAATGTATAAAAAATCTAGATTTTTTTATCATTTTGGTTTCGTCCTACAATTCTGACACCTTTTGAAAACCATACTAGTTTTTCTAGTGGTAAGTTGAATTCTGCACAAACAATCTAAGTGTAACAGACTTCGGTTGCTGGTTGTACAAGGTAATCCGAAATTGATGTTTGAGGCTCTGTAAAACAATAAATATTGCATGCTTCCTTTGCTAATTACCTGCAGTCATGAACTCTGGTGATATGATATTCAAAGTTATTGGCACTGTGCTGTGATACTGAACATTGGTCTTGTGCTGAGCTTCCGGTGTACTTTGTGAATTCAGCCCTTTTTTAAGACCCTAGATGTTTTTTCCCTTCTTGAAATGTCATGCGATTCAGAATGAATCTATTTATTAATTTGTGCCACACCGATAGGGATTTTGATTCAGTACTACACATTGTGGAATCATTTATTAATTTTAGGGCATGCTAACTATGGAGGTTTAAAGTTCCAGTTGTTGTATAGAAGGTTATCATGGCCAGATGGACCGAATGATCAGCAAATCACCATAGTTTCTTGGTGGTTATGGTTACTTGTTCTAGGTTTTTATTTCAGTTTGGTGGCTAGTGTGAATGTATTAAGATTTAAGAGCATGCTAAACTACAATGTATGGAATTTTTTGTGTGTGTATGTGTCGATGAACAGGAAGGCAACAAGAGGAGGCAGCAGTAGGAACTATTGAGCCAGCTGTTGTGTTTTTTTGTGTGTGTTTCTTGAAATGTATATAAAGTGATGTATATGTATATCTTTGTGTGTGTGTTTGTTGGAATGGATATAAAGTGATGTATATGTATATCTTTGAGCACAAGTATTGATGGATTGTTATAAAGTATATGCTCATTGAACTTCTTGATACTGTTGTATGTAATACGATTATATTTTGTTTATTATGTCGAATAATAGCTTAAATGATCACTAAGGCCTATACCATAAACTTATACCCTAACCCTAAACTAACGCTATCTCCTATACCCTATACACTATACCCTATAACATATACAAGTTCATGTATTTTACAAGAATTTCTTGAGTACTTATCAATCTTATAAGTACTTATGAATTTGGAATTTTTATTTTGGAATGGTACCCAAAAAGTCAAGCCGCCATACACGTGCTCGCCCCACCCCCACTTCGATACAAGTCCCCACCCCCTTCAGCCCTGTAGAAACACCAAGAAAATAAGAGCCTGCAGAGATAGATCTAAATCCACTAAGAGACAAAGATTGCAACCCAAATATTTTCATCAACTTAGCAGACTTAGTACCCCAGCTGGACGTTGATCTTGAGAAAGTAAACAATCCACAACAAGAGCACAATGCTGATGCAATAAATGAGGCAGAGTAGGTTGCTGATCCGGTAAATAAGGAAGAGCATGCTGCTGATCCTACAGATTAAGGTGCAGTAAGCCAAGAGTGGAGTGGACGTGGTCCTAGTGTGATGCCTGAAGGACGGTTCATAATAGTTGAGGTTAATTCTGTTGGTGAACCTACTGACCAAAAAATATTCTGGGGCCATACAAGACAGCCATAGGGTGCCTCATGAGAGACCATGTTGCAATCACGTTTAGACTTTGGAGAGACCCAACAAGTAACATGTGGCTGGTTCCCAACAATATAAAAAACTTATTGTGGGGCAAACTGCTGGCCAGATTTTAATTCCCCTAAGATTATGACATGGAGAAAGTTAAAAGTCATACCATATCGGTAATGGGGACAGCATTCAGGATATTTAAGGGAAAGCTATGGAGAGAGTACTACTTAAAGGGCCGAACACTAGATTAGGGTGACTACCTGACGGTTGAGCTGTTCTAGACGCAATTCATTGAATATAGGAAATCTGAGGAAGCGACGGAATTGAGTAAAGCAAACAAGGTAACTCTCATAAGAACTTATGGCCACATCGTACTGGCTCTCGTCGGTACGTGACGAAATATGATAAATGAAAAAATATGAAAGAACAAGTTGCCCATAGTGGCGTCATACATGTAACGTATAACTGGATAACACGAGCGAAGCACTTCTTGTATGCAAGATGTGTTACTTTGTCAGCCAAGGGTAGTCTGACATTTAGGAATGACAGTGTACAACAAGTGTCATAGAAAATAGCAGATGCCCATGCCAAGTCTTCCCAAGGCTCCATCAGGGTAGATAGGAGAAAGACCAACTTACGATAGCTCTTGGCAACAAAGAGCATCCAGGGTGCACCAGGAGCAAAAGAATGATTCCGTGGAAAGAGGGGTTCACAGAGGATAAGGGCACCTACAGGAGCCGAAGCAGAAGAAAAGATAAAATAGATGAGATGATGTCAATGATGCGCCAACAAATGCAGAAAGAACGGGCAATGATTGATGTCAAAATAGCTGAAGCACTTCAGCCGCACGGTATTCACCGAGAGGACGATGTCCAAGTGCCAATTGATGCATGTCAAAGCAGCTGTGTATCTACGAGGTTTGTTGGGACATGCATAAATCAGTATCCTATGGATGAAATCACTGAAAGCAAGATCTGCAAACTTACCATACCAACAATGAATATTAACACAATGATAGCGATAGGGCAGGCTGACCAATATATGGCAGGGGAAACCTTCAATGATACACCAATACCGAAAGAATATGCTAAGATTCATGTTGACTCAGTCAGAAGGGCATAACATAAGATTGATATAGAGTATGCTGGTGAGACAGGCTCCAAGAGACTCAGAGATAATGTTGGAGAATTCGTGCTATGAAAAAAATAGTTCATAATTTTTGAAGATGAAACAGATGAATCATCTCATAGAAGCTCAGACCAGCATAGAATTATGCCACATGTACGGGACGATCCACTTCTAGCACAGAGGGAGCCATCTCCACCTTCACCTCTAAGGGAGCCATCTCCACATCAAAGGGATCTAACTCCACCTCTACCTTTAAGGGAGCCAACACCATCTCTAAAGGAGCCAACTCCACCTCCACCTCGAAGGGAGCCAACACCATCAACAAGGCAGTCTAAATCAAAATCTACAAGTACATTGAAGACAAAGTTGACCTCCTCCCAACAACAAAGGACATCTAAGAAAATGAAGATAGAACCGAGTTTGCCCTATGATATAAATGATGCGGAGACAGATGTCATGGTGGCTACCACCGTGAAGGAGCACTTCAAAAAGCTAGCTCCTAACAAGCCAATATCAATTCCTGAAGCAACGAAGAAGTTTTTTTGGGCATGGCTAGACCGGTTGAAACCAAGCACAAATCATATTACAAGCGCATCGGTGAGAAAAAACACCATAAGAAGAAAACTAAAAACATATATCAAAAGGGAAAAAGGACAATGAGATGGAAATATTTTTAAAAGAAGCTAGGCTGACCACAGAGCAACTAATGGATGAATCGTTGGTAGAAAAAGCTCCGACAGGCTGGGTATTCAAGTTAGGAGAATTCTTATTTGAGCCAAGAGTGTGGCGCAACCTTAACTTCCAATCTCACAAATTCCACAGTTGGTATTTGAAGGAATCCAGAGATGGCAGAGAAATGTTTGAGATCCATTACAAGCATCGGGATTTCTTACATGACGACGGCATTCTTCACATTATGTTCGAGGAGATGTATCAGTTGTACCAACAAGATGCCCTCGACGTGACTATTCTTAGTTGCTGGACTCTGTAAGTGTTATATTTATATAATTCACAGTTATTTATAGTATCGTTGTATTGAAATTTTGCTGTGCTAATTGTTTTTGTAGGATAGAGATACATAAATATAGAACGAAATGCATTCATCATGTGGGGTTCATGGACCTACTACAAATAAATCTGATAATGATTCAAGTGAGTCCTGATGATGCTGAGTCATATGCGCTGCAAGTACTTCTAGATCTCCAGTTTAGACAGTGCATACTTCTATCGTACAACTTTAGGTCAGAGTCTATTCCTAAATAATTTCATATACATTGCATGAGAACCAAACATGTCTTAACCTATGATGATATGTATATATGTAGTTTTCACTGGGTTCTCCTCGTAATTCAACCGGATATTAGCAAGATCACTATTTTTGACAGCCAAGATAATGCACCAACGTGTTACCATCCCTCATTGACTTGCTATAAAGGTAGACAAATATGTGTGCCTTATTAATCTTTTAACTCTATTTTCTAATAAATTAAATCTAACATTAGATCACACACTGTCGGGGATATGACTCCCCGGTACCCCGTAGTTGGGCTTATTAGACCGAACCAAGGGTAGGCCAAGACCAGCATTGACCGTCCGGTATGGCCCATAAATAGGGGTTTGATTCTGATAAGGAAAGTTGAGTCCTTATAGGGTACTTAAGCACCGGATATGATATCTAGAGGTTTATTTATATCGAAATCCCTGTAATTAGAGATTTAGTAACCGAGTTTGGTAGGAAATCTAAGTCCTACTCGGGATAGAGTCGTAGGATTATTAGGCTCACCTTCAGAGTATATATATAAAGGAGTTCAGCCCCTAGAGGCAACTCATCATCAAGCTTTTCTGCATATTTTTCTTGTTTTCGACGCCCTAAGCCTTCATAGCTTGATTATGTCGTAATGTAAGATCCACCATCATACTACACACAAAAATACTGGACGTAGGGCTATTATCCTCCGAGAGGCCTGAACTAGTATAAACCTTGGCTCTTGTATTCTAGAGTCGACCATCGGGTTTAAAGGCGTTGCGCTTCCCTTACACACATCTAATCACCACCTCGGGTACCCCCTTGGGTGGACTGATTGGTGATTCACCTACAGTTAGTACGCTAGGTAGGAGATCGCGTCACTTTCACCAGGATACGATGATACTTCTTTCGGATTTCCTCGTCCCTGCAGGCTCCGTCTTCATATTTCGGAGTCTGACGTTCATCGGAGATCCGGAGGGATGGCTCGTCTTGTCGGGTCCCTCGACGAGGCGAATGGTTGGACGGACAGACGGATCGAATTCGGGATGCGGCTGGCCCCGAACACTACATCATCTTCTACAATAAAAAAGGGCGGATGATTCGGTGCCGGTGGATGGAGACCGGGCGTCTCGACAGGTTTGAGGATAACCGATGGCTCCCGACCAATCTTCTTATGATGGCCGAGGGGGCGCTATCCACCACCAGCAGCGAGAGGCGGTGCCTCACAGAAGCCAATCGGGTTGAACAAAACAATGAGATCCGCTGAAACATCAAAGACGAATTCACCAGGGAGTTCGACGAAGAGAAAGTCTTCAAAACTCCGGCCGCCATCCTGGAGGCCATCGAGAGGGCTCTCAGCTCCCTTCCCGAAACCCCAGAGCTACGATGAGCCAAAGCGCTTGCTCAGGTGATAGCAACTCAGATCAACACCCTAGCTCTAGCTCGACCACCGACTCCTCCCCTAGAAGATAAGGAGGACGATGGTCTGGAATGATACCAACCATCACATAGCCAAAACACGCCTATTGATAGCCCGTGTAGTGACCACTGACAATCGCCGCCCACAGGAAGGTAGAACAGGCTACGTTTCGAGATTCGTAGGCAGACCAACAATCAAGGCAACATCAAAAACAGCCACAGCAGTATCGGTAGTAGGGCCGATCATGATGATTTGGGTGAAGGTCGCAACGCCCGCAATCGCAGAAGAAGTAGAAGCCGAGATGATCATGGCAGTTTCCCTGGCTTTACTTGGCGCTTGAGGCAAGTCAGGTAGCCGAGGTCCTTCCATCCAACGAGAATCAAACCAT
>KE371732.1:312572-333821 GCA_000418225.1 Zizania latifolia | reverse complement strand
CCACCACATCGCTGAGCGGTTGAGCCGCCAGTCGCCACCGGTAGCCACCGCCCGCATGCGATGAAGTGCCGCGCTGCGCTGCCCGCATGCCATGCCGGCTGTCTCACCGCATCGTGCCGAGCGCCCGCACGTGCTGGGCAGCGCCGTCGCCCACGCGCCGCCGATGAGCGCTCGCCGCCACTGGCTGACAAACAGGGAAGAGGAGTTAGCCGGCAAGCGGGAGTGGAAGGAGGAATGAGAAGGGAGGAAGAGGAAGTTGGAAAGAGAAAGAGAATTTTTTTATGTCACTATCTATCGGATCCTACTGTTCAGATACCCGCGTGCTGCCACGTGGACTGTCACATCATTATCTCCTGCCGCGTGGATTGCCACATCAGTAAAACCGCCGCAGCAAACCGCCTCAGTGGGTTATTTGTTCGGTATAGATTAGTTTAGAAAATTAAGAGTCTGGTTTTTTAGTTGAGGGCAACATTTATCTACAGGGTAGTACTTCGAAGAGTAAAATAGACTTTTTCCTTCTATATATTATTATTATGTGTAAAATCAGTATAAATCAAGTCTCGTTGGAACACCGAGCGAGACCAGCTTTCGACACATGATTCCAATGGTGAGAAATTATCCATCCTTTGCATTAATTACTGCGGTTACGTAATGGTCCTGGGCATGGATGCAGATGCCGCTGGCAGGAGTAGCAGAGAGCAGTTCGTAGGTAGCAGGAATGGCTCTCCCAACGGAGCCGAAAATTGTAAATTCATGGCGTTGAGCTCCAGATCCTAAATCTAGATCGGAGCTCTAGATCCATGTGTGATCTAGATCCTGTGTGATCTAGAGTAGGTCTAAAAGTGTTTGGTTGGGCTGAGCTGCTCTAAAAATCCTAGAATAGAAGGATAGAGAGTAAATGGATAATATTACTCTTGTATATTATGTTGTTTAATAAATGTATTATGAATTCTTGAGAATACATGAGAATACATGTTCTAACTTCCTTACAACCCCATCAAAGGGGGCTTCCACAGTTTAACACTACAATTCATCGGAATATGGGAGTTCAAGAGTATGATGGAGGTGTAATCTTGTCATCATCATTTACATTGCTGCACCAGGATCACTGATAACACCCAGAAAGTCATCTTTTATTGTGCCAATGCAAAACTGCAACAAAAATGTTCAAACCGTAACAGAACATCTTTATTTTCTGTACATCAACAAGAAAAATGTTCATCTTGGCTTGCAGCTTTTGTTGGCACTTCTGGCTGGTCTGAGTATGATAACATCTTATTATACACAAGTATGATAACATCTATACCATAAAGGGACAGCTTTTCAAGGATCAAGATATGCATGTATATGATGAGGAAAAAACACACCTTCCTCTCCATTATTCCACCAGACTTCTTGCTTTTCTCATTGTTATCACATATTCCAATTACAGTCATGTAGTACTAACACCAGTTTCATGTTTTCGCAGGTAATCAGCCCGCTGTGCTGCTAGCAAATGCCCATCAGTAACATTTTTTTCATTCAGGATTCAGAGCTCAAGAACTTACGCGCACAAGGATTTTTGGGGTCAGCAAGCTAAGTTCAGCTCCCAGTTACGATTACTCAAAGAGGAAGAGGCGTGCGCCGTCGACCCGGTCGCCCGGTCTCCGCGGCGGAGATGGGCCATGCCGTGCCTCGCGAAATGGCCACAAGAAGAGGGCTGCTAGAGGCGACGCCGAAGCGTAAAGAAGTTGTCTCCACGCCAAGTACAATCCCTGCAGCTTACTCATCAATTACAACATAACGAAATCAGTAGAACTCAGAAATCCTAGCCGACCGACTATATGCGCAAGAGGGGAGTTCTTCTCGCTGTCGCCGGATGCTCGTCTTCCGGGTTCGCTGCTGTCGGTTCTGCCTCCGTCGTGTGCTCCGCCGCCAGATCTGCCGTTGTCGGGTCCACCGTCGCCGGGTCCGCCCCCGGGCGCCCCTCCGCCGCCGACTCCGCGCCCTGGGCGCCCCGCCGCCTGCCCACCGAACCCGCCGTTGCCGACCGAAACTGCCACTGCCGACCGAAGCCACCGACGTATACAGAAGCCACCGCTCACCGCTCGCCACGTGCTCGCCGCTCACCCGCAAGCCCGCACCTGGTCCTCTCGCCGCTCACGTGATTTTTTTTCTTCAGCGGCTGACTGTTTTTACCCCCGATGGCAGTTGCGAGTAATTTTGCAGACTTGCTTAGAGTGGAGCAGCTGAAGCTGCCTCAACCCCGCTCCAGTGCCGCAGTATATTTTTTTGAAGCGCTTCATTCCGGATCCGGCACCTAATACAAGCGTTCAGCACAGCTCTGGCTCCAAAAAGTGAGGATCCCGGAGCCAGAGCTCTACCAAACGGGCCCTCGGTATCTTCAATTCATCCCTAGCTATATATAGCTAATACTTCAATGCGCTGCATAACGGTACACAGAATCAACCGGATCGAGTAACCCGAATTAAACTACTATCAACCTACCTAGTGATCATGTATTTTAGCCATTTTTAGGTCAATAATATTACCATGAATTTATTATTTAGCATTTTAATAAAATTTTGAGGTCAAATAGGCAGACAAAATTATTATCATTAATATTAAATTAAAGAATAATACTTAAACCAACTAAAATCATTGTTGTTATGTGATATCGCCCTGGTGCACCACGCAGCCACTATTTAGAAATACAAGTAAAACGGAAGAAAATACTGGTCCCTTTTGTTGAATAATTTGATAATTACAGAATTAATTCCTGGATTAAATAAATCATGAAAAATGTTGGAACTAGCAAGTACAATTCTAACGTACTAATAAATAGGAATATCATAACAATAATCCTAGAAAATATGATTAAAAATTATATGAGATCACAGCACACGTATTGTATGTTTGAAGACAAGGAAGCAATAATTGGTGTAGATTGGTTCCTGTTGATGACGTGTCGTAGGAGTCGACGGCAACCAACAGTTGACATAGATGGAAGACGCGTCATGATGACAGACTTGAGCAGTCATACAGAGCGCTTCCAAAAACCTTATTCGCCTTCTCCCGTTGCCGGATCAGAAAGGCGAAGGGTTCTAGAAACCTGCTCTGCCGTTAGCTGGTGCATGCCGATGCATGATCTCGCATCACGATCACGATCTCAACCGATTCAGTTTTCAAATACCGAACTTATAGGTCATGTAACCAAAAATCAAAACTACAAAAGGAAGCCGCGTCCCCGCAGGGAGAATTAGATTTTGACGAACCATTCATGCAGATGTCGTGCGCCCGCGCCCATGCCCGAGCCAAGCCCGGCGAGGCGAGCGAGCATGTGTGTTGAGCTTTCATTGTCTCCCCCCACACATAGCTTAGCGGAGTGGAAACAACCTTACTATATAAGCTGATCATCCTCTACTTACACTAGCAAGATGAGACTAAAAGTTTACACTATCTTCTTGCACTACATGGGCCTTTGAGATTTGGAAGTTCTGAATATTAATATGGGCCTAGCCCATATTCCAGCAATCTCTCACAAGATCTCAAATGCACATTTAGAGATTTATCTATGTTTTACTATTGTATGATATACCAGTGTTTCAGCAAAGATTGTTAAGTTGAAATCTTACCTAGAGCTTCAAGCTATACTCATCCACAACTTAAACATTAGACTACGAATTGAATTGTAAGTTTTGTACGAACAAGTTTCGCTCAAAATCATAACTAGTACCTAGCTGTCAATAGCCTACCTCATGGGTGGAGCATATACGTCGTACTTCCAGGTCTCTTTATAAGCTTGTTAGAGATCACCAAATTCTCATAAATTGTGATATTAATAGTGAGGGGTGATATAGGTGTATTCTTTCAAGAATGCTCTGTAGGATAATATTTTTGCTAATTAAAGCCAACATAATACATTAAATCATGAAGCCAGCCTGCCTTATAGCATATAAGAGTATTACATCTTCACTTAATGCGGGTTAAGAATTACTCTCCTAAGTTAACCAATAATTCATTCTCCCCATGTCCTAATTCACAGGATCTTTGATCAGATAGGTTGTATTAACACTAGGGCAACTCATACGGGTCTCATACTATTAACACCAGAAACTAGGCCGACATGTGGTGGATTGCCTGGCCACGAGGCTGGGCCGATAGGCCACGGAAAGGAGATCAATAGGCGAAGTCGAGACACACGTGACGTGGGCTCAGGCTTGGCAAAGAGTTTATCTCTAATTACTAGATAATAAAGTTAGTTTAGATTCTATGTTAAACACGGATTAGCTATTTTTCTGGCTATAAATAGTTAGGCTCGGGACTATTGTAAAACGTTCACACAACCAACCATTCACCTCTCGGTGCATCGCCAACTTTCAGGTATGTAGCATTAGGGTGATTCCCCATATGGGATCAGGCTACATCAGTTGAGTCCGATTTCTGATCATGCCGAGGATAGCCTCCTTGGTAAACTGATTGATCTATTCATAGCTTTGTTGGTTAGGTCTGATACTATGATTAGATCTAGTAGGTTTGCTATGTATTGGTATAATGCAATGATTCTTATTCTCGTATTGTGCTTCATGGTTTGGATCGATGTATTTGCCAATCACGCTGGTTTTGTAGATTGTTTTAGATTAGATCGTATGCCCATCTCTAGTGTGGTGCTGTCTCGGTAGGATCCAATCCATTACGCTGGCGAGAGGTAAACGAGATGGTCTGATCTGATCTACTAGCCCAACGTATGTCAGAGTTTTAGCCAATATGTTACTTGTTATCTTGCCAATCAAGTTAATTATATTCACAATATGCTTAGCATAATGTCTTTGCGCTTCTTTGGTTGAGTTCGAACCATAGAGATTGACTTGTTGAGTTAATTAATTCGGGCCGGTTGGTAAGGTTTGTCGATGGAACCGTTAAATAGACATAGGATTGAAAGATCGGTGCATTACTATTAAAACATTCATATGACGCATCGTAGCTTTTACATGAGCTATCGGGTTAGAATAACTCACGTTTGTCTCCTTGTCAATTGCAGATTAAATTGACTGGCACGCTCTATACACCTTTAGGTTTTTAGGACTTGCACTGGAGCTAAACAGACTCTCCTAGGCATTCGAGTGTGAAGGTGCAAAGATCCCTATGCAATTTTTGCGTCGATACAAACAGATATTCCTCGATGCATTTTGTATCACATTTTGTGATAATCCTTTTGTAAAAGGATCTGTCAGGCTTTTATTTGTTTGAATATAAGTCATCCTTAAACGTGTTTCTCAACTTCCTGATAGACCTCAGTTGTCTTTAAACGTGTTTTGATGACATCGCATTATCCTTAGCACTGTTTACTTTGACTATCACAGTTTGATTATCACAATTCATAAGGATAGTCAGCACAGAATTTTCAACCACATGCAAGTTCATCAATAGCTCATGTAGTCACTCTGCCTCAATAGTTGATGTTTCTAAAGTAGTGAATTCTGCTTCCATGGTTGACCTCATTAAAATGGTATGTTTGTAAAACCTCTACGATATTACGCCACCTCCGAGGGTTAATACATACCAACTCATGGCATAACTCGTAGTACCAACCAAGTACACATAACCCTCTCAAGTGCATGATAATGATCACTACCAGGGTTAGACATGAACTTACTCAATTTGCTCATAATAAAAGATATATCAGGTCTTGTTGTGCTAGCTAAGTATATGAGTGAACCGATTACCTAAGAGTTTCACAGTTGGTCTTTTGAAATTTTCTTGTTCTTTCGAAGTATCCCACTAGGATCATACGTTGTTGGAGAAGGCTTGTTATCCATATAGCAAAAATGGCTCAACACCTTCTCCACATAATGGAATTGCAAAAGTGTAATCTCACTCTCACCCTTAATCAGTTTGATGTTGAGAATCACATCAGCTTCTCCCAGATCTTTCATATCAAAACTCTTTAATAGAAATGACTTGACATCATTGATCACATTAATATTTATGCTAAAAAATCAGTATGTCGTCCACATATAGACATAGTATAACTCCTTCACCTCACCATGACGATAGTACACACATCTATCGGCCTCGTTTATGACAAAGTCCATAAAAGTTAAAGTTCTGTCAAGCTTATCATGCAACTGCTTAGATGCTTGTTTCAAGCCATACAAAGACTGCAACAATTTGCACAACTTGCTCTCTTGACCCTTTATTAAAAACATATCAGGCCGATCTATATAAATCTCCTCATCAAACTATCCATTCATGAAAGTTGTCTTTATATCTATCTAATTAACGATAAGACCATATAAGACAGCCAAAGAAAGTAGTACTTACTCACATGTCACTAGCCTAGTAACCTTGGACACAAGCCGAGCCTTATACTTATCAATAGTACCATTAGGCCTAAGCTTCTTCTTAAAACATCCATTTACAACCCACAGGTCTGCAACCTTAGGGTCGTTCAGTAAGCTCCCGAGTACCATTGGATAGAATTGAGTATATCTTATTCTAAATAGCTTCTTTCCAATCATCTCTATCTAAAGATGCATATGCCTTAGCAATGGTTGTGAGAGTGTCATCAACAAGGTACATAGTGAAATCATCACCAAAAGATTTTGCAATCTTTTGCCTCTTACTTATTCTAGGAGCGTCACTGTCTTTTTTCTCAAGGATTTCCTCACACTGAACGTGTTGTTTAGAAGACTCTAAATCAATAGGTGTAACAAATTATAGAATTATCTCAGGTGTAACATGTTTTCAACATGCATATTAGGTACCTCAGATTTAACCACTAAAAGTCTATAAGCAATACTCCTCTGAGTATATCCTAGAAAGACACAATCCACAGTCCTAGGTTTTTTTGGGACTCTATTTAGGACATGACATGAAGTCAACAGAGCCTCTCCCCACCTTGCCTTTGATAAACCACAATGTCCAATATGATGTAAACCGAGTCAGTTACTATACGGTTTTCCTCTCGGCAACCCCGTTTGATTCGGGTGAATAGAGAGTCGTCCTTTCGTGAATAATACCATACTCCTCATAGAATTGATCAAAAAATTTAGGAAAGTATTTACCACCATGATCTGTCCTTATACATTTGACCTTTCTCTCTAGTTGATTTTTAACTTTGACCTTATTGATTTTAAAGTAGCCTAACGTCTCATCCTTACTCTGCAACAAATAAACATAACAAAATTTAGTCACATCATTCATCAATGTCATGAAGTATCTCTTTTCGCCCATTGTTAACCACTATTCATCTCGCAAATATCCAAATGTATGAGTTCTAAAGGTGCCAAGTTTCTCTTCTCAGCCGCCTTGTGAGGCTTCCGAGGTTGTTTTGATTGCACACAACTATGACAGTAAGAACTTTTGGCAATTGTCAAATTCAGAATTAAACACATGCTAAAAAGTTAAAATATCATGCCAAAATTAACATGACATAAACATGAGTGTCAAACACTCGCATCATCATTAACAATGCCATAAATATGGTTTACTGACTTATTATAAAACTCTGAAAGGGAAAAGTGGAACAAATCTCCGCAATCATAACATTTACTAATGAATTGTCAATGTTTCGACATGACCAATTTATTGGACTCTTACAATACCTTAAACCCGTCCTTACATAGAACAGAGCCACTCACAAGATTCTTGTTGATGGTAGGAACATGTTGCATGATCTTTCCTGAAGTGAACTTTAGATTTACTATGCCAACACCATGAACAAAAGCATGTGAGCTATTCCTCATTAGGATGAAAGAATTCTAGATGGCCTAGTAAGAAGAGAACATAGAGATGTCAGTACGCACATAAACATTAGCACTAGTATCAAGCCACCAACTGATAGTTTGAAAAACTACAAGAATAGTAGATAGATTACCGTAACTATCCTCAGTGGTCCTCATGGTCACCATGTTAATATTTTTGGATCCGTCTGATCCATGATTAGCCCTTTGCCCTTAGTGATCTGCATGATCTAGATAATCCTTAGAGAATATGTCATTATATTTGCAAAATATGAATATATTAAATTAACTATTCTTTGCTAGATATACTTAAGAATTGAAATGTTTAAACACTAAATTGGTGTGTTGTACTTGTGACTCTTTTGATGTCACCTTGTTCCATATAAAATCATCTTTATACTGATAGACGTAGTAGCCACATGAATTGTTTCAATCCTCGTGCCTTCAAGTCCAAATCTTGAGTGGAAAAAAGAAGTTATACATCTTAGTGTCATACATGCATGTAATTAAGAAGATGTCTAATTTACATATATAGACATATCATGAAATTGACATAAAGTTGTTCCTTGAATTCACCTTATTTTTTGAACGGAACTGGTGTTTGAAGCTTTATTAAATTAATCAAATCAAGTTTTGTAGAGGTATATAGTGGAATGAACGATATTACCTGTTAAGCATATCTATGGTGCTTTGGAATGATTCCTGTGGTTTCCTTTCTGAGTTGAATACAATAATTCTACCTTTTCAATCTCGATCACAAGTAGTATTTAATGGAATCTACATATACCAACCAACACTTTTTCTCCATTTTTTGACTATTACAGATGACTTTTAGTATGGGCTCGAATCATGATGGTTATTAAAAGGGGCGGATAAAAGCATATATATTGATATCTGGCTTGGCCAATTACTAGATCAGTGATGGCACGCTCGATATGGGACGCACCCCCACTCTCTCTCATCTTAGAGTTCAAAGTGATGGAATTGTGCCCAAGAGAATTCTGGGGGAACTAGAAGTTCTGGCCTAGGGTCAAAAGTTCTGGGTTCTAGAGCATCCGGAAGTTCCAGTTATAACCTAAAGTTCCGGGCCAGCCCCGGTTTTGGTTTCTAGAGGAGCCCGAAGTTTCGGTTAGACCAGAAGTTCCGGGCCTGCCTGGACGAATCAAAAGTTCCGGTTAGACCGGAAGTTCTGTGTCAAAATAAATTTGATACAGAAGGTTATTTTCGAAAGTTCTGGTTAGAACCGAAAGTTTCAGTCCAGGTGAACAGATTAGATCTGTTGAGATTTAATATAGATTAAAGGCCTGTGACAGGGCACTATATAAAGAGAGGAGGGGCTAGTACAAAAAGGCTGCTGCTTGATGTTGGTTTGACCAAACCCTAGCCGCCACCTCTCTTCTAGCTGCACCAGTTGTAGCGATCTCTCCCTTGATCTCCCGCGCGGTAGTAGCATACCGGCGAGAGGTGATCCTGTCCCTATACGTGTAGATACCGTAGAGGCACCGCTGTTACATCGGTGCTGATCTTCTCTCGTGGAGATCGCTGGGCTACGTTGACTTCACAGCAGACAAACGGACGGAGCCGAGAGGAGCAGCTCGAGGACGCGCTTCATCGACTCTACTTCCGCTGCCCGAGCGCGTCTCATGGCTTGAGGTAACGATCCACGATCCCATTACACGCATGGTTCCTGGGCTAACGGGGTAAATTTTTAAAATTAAGCACTAGCGTAGCCTCCCCATAACCCAACAGTGGTATCAGAGCCTACGTACATAGTGTTCGATCTGGATCGATCACATATAGGTGATATGTGATGGAAATAGATTGGATCTATTGTTTTTGTCGTCGGATTTATGGAAGTTCCGAGTGTGACCCGAAAGTTTCGGGCCGAAATATTTTCAATACAGAATATTATTTTGGGAAGTTCTGGTTGGACCAGAAGTTTCAGACATAAATAAATTCCGTACAGAAGGTTATTTTCGGGAGTTTCGGGTATGACCCGGAAGTTCCGGGCCTAAATAAATTCGAGTCAGAAGGTTGATTTCGGAAGTTCCTGCCCTGAGCTAGAAGTTCCAGGCCCTTCGACCGGAAGTTCCGGGCCTCTGAGCAGGAAGTTCCGGGCTTGGTTCAGTCACGTCTAGATTCTGCCAAACTTATTTTTGTAGGGAATGTTGTGACTGGTATGGCCTTGCAAATGTATAAGATACATGAATGTAATAACATGGCCTGCGTGCCATGGTAGATTACAGCCCAAGGCTGTTCAAATATTGTACGACCTGCGCGTCGACATATGATGCTTCTGCTCATGTAATTAGTATAGTGCTATTAGATGTAATAGGCTAATACAAGTTCATGGAGGCCTGAAGCGTGATAACCCGAATGACAGGAACCATGGAGATAGAGATCACCATGCGAGAGGGCCATACTATGTCACAGTTAATATGATTGCCTGTGATGTTTACTTATGTTCCTATCATACTATTCTTTCATGTTCCGTGTGCGGTAGCATTATTACCATGTTAGAATACTTTCCCTCGGAAAATTAAGTATTGATGCTCTTTCCAATAGCTGCACCTACAAAGGTTTTGATCATTGCATGGTGGGTCTACCAAAGCAGGATGCCATCTTTTATCTCAATCAGTTAGGGTGGATGTTGAACAACCACGTGCATAATATTGGTTTGCTTAACAAAGCTATCAAAACGGTTTTGAGCTTTGGAGCATGGAGTTGGGCGTCGAGGCATTGGATGTTATCCCAATGAACAAGAGTCACATAGGGATGTGATTAGCAAAATATTGCTTACCTATGTCACTAATCTTCTAGCAGTGATGCCAAAGCTCACTAGGAGTTAGTTGAATATGGATCTTGTTCCACTACATGTTAATACGAAGAAACATCGACTCAATGATTTGAATCCCACATATGTCTGGCATTGTCATTTAGATCATATAAATAAGAAGCGCATGCAGAAGCTCCAAAGAGATGGGCTTTTGGAGTCATTTGATTTTGAATCATTTGACACATGTGAGTCTTGTTTACTTGGCAAGATGACTAAGGCACCTTTCACTGGTTAAAGTGAGAGGGCAAATGAATTGTTGGCCATCATACATACTAATGTATGTGGACCAATGAATTCTACAGCTAGAGGTGGATTTCAGTACATTATAACTTTTACCGATGACTTTAGTAGATATGGTTACATCTACTTAATAAGACATAAGTCAGAATCCTTCGAAAAGTTCAAGGAGTTCTAGAATGAGATACAAAATCATACAGGCAAGACAATTAAATTTCTATGATCGGATCGTGGAGGTGAATATTTGAGCCATGAGTTTAATGATCATCTGAAGTACTGTAGAATTGTTCCACAGCTGACTCCACCTGGTACACCTCAGTGGAATGGGGTTCCGAGTGGACAAACCAAACTTTGTTAGACATGGTCCGATCGATGATGAGTCAAACTGATTTTTCATTGTCTTTCTGGGGATTTGCTTTAGAAACTGCTGCTTTCACACTAAACAGAGTTCCATCCAAATCAGTAGAGAGGACACCATATGAGATATGGACTGGGAAGCGTCCCGGGCTATCTTTTCTAAAGATATGGGGTTGTGAGGCCTATGTAAAGCGTTTGACGTCTAATAAGCTCACTCCCAAATTTGATAAATGCTTCTTTGTGGGATACCCTAGGAAAACCAAAGGATATTACTTTTATAACCGGGAAGAAGGCAAAGTGTTTGTCGCTCGGAATGGTGTCTTTCTTGAGAAAGAGTTTCTCTCGAAAGGGGTTAGTGGGAGCACGGTGTGACTCAAAGAGGTTCGAGAACCACTAGAAAGTGTTTCAGCTCCTACTGAACCGTAACTCGACATGCAAGATGTTACAGAGCCTGTTGTCGAGACACTAGCCCCACGTCGATTGGAGAGGTTAAGTCGTGCGCCCGAGCGGTTTGTGTTTTTAACCACTGGGCAGCGCGACGTATTATTGTTGGACAATGTTGAACCTAAGACCTATTCGGAAGCGGTGATAGGACTAGACTCTTAGAAATGGCTTAAAGCCATAAGATCCGAGTTAGAATCCATGCGAGAGAATCAAGTTTGGAACTTGGTCGATCCACCTGATGGTGTAAAAACTATCGAGTTTAAATGGAATTTTAAGAAAAAGATAGACGTTGATGGAAATGTTCACATCTATAAAGCACGATTGGTGGCGAAAGGTTTCACGCAGATTCAAGGTGTTGATTATGATGAAACGTTTTCGCCCGTCGCTATGCTAAATCTATCCGGATCATCCTAGCAATTGCCACATTTTATGACTATGAGATATGGCAAATGGATGTTGTCGGGAATATGATCCCAAGTTATCTCCCAAGTAGTTTTATGATGATCAAGTAAAGGAGGGGTCAATAAACTCAACATTAAAGATGACCAGTCAACGGTCAATATTCTCCAGACAGCTAGCGGTTGGGAACCTGAAGGCTCCCCAAGTCTAGCACTCGGGAGGCCTTCCTGACCATCGGCACTCAGATGGTTGCCATCAAGAGCCAGGCCGTCATTAAGCTTTACGCTGTACAGTTATTATAGCTGTTATCTCTTGGGATTATTGCCCACGAACTGACCGTTTATCCTCATAATTGGCCATTAATGGGGCATATTAACTATAATTTGTAACCTCCGATCCCTCTCATATAAAGGGATCGGAGGAAGCCTGTAAAGGGCACAAAATGTCTCCTAGACAATTTCATACGTTTAAGGCTATTCACGCCCTAAAGCTCATTCAACACTCACAGGATTAGGGTTATTATCCCCCGGAAGACCCGAACCTATCTAAAAATCCCCCCTATCTCTTAGTTAGAGATAACCATCAAGATTCATCCGCGGCACTCCCCATCATCTAACCAAATCCGTACTGCAGGTACCCCCGTGGTATACTGTTGTTTCGTACACAACAACAGTTGGCGCGCCAGGTAGGAAAGTCAGTCTGTGTTTTTAATCGATTTGATGGCTGTTGTTTGCAAGGTCAACACCCATGTTCCCGTCGACGCCAAGATCACCTTCGGGAGCCTAACTTTTGTCGGTGATTGTATGCGCCAACTGGTTCCGACCACCGCCGCCCAAATGAGGACGAAGGGTTCATGCACTCCAGCTATGCGCCCGTCTGTCCCTCGAGCGCCCGAGCGATCTGCTCCGCTCGAGACACCCATCTCGGTTCCCCGGGCGTCCGAGCATCCAGCTTCGCCCAGGGCTCGCCCACAAGTCGCTGCCGACTCGCTCGCTGATTTTGTCATCTTTGCCAATGCAGGCGGGCGCACAGTCCAACGGAGCCAATTCACCATGGTTGATTCAAAGCGACCTCGCCAGCCAACCGCTCCTGTCAAGCTGGCACCATCTCCTAACATTGTCATGATGATGATGGGGGATGTCTCTGACAACAAGCCCACCGACGCCGCTGAGTCCAATACTCACCGACGTGATCGCCAAAGGAGGAACACCGCCCGATTAGATCACCGCGTGAGGGCCCATGCAGCGCCTGGGACTTCGTGACAGGGCGCGCAGGACCAGTATATGATGGACTTTGAAGGCCATGCTGTGTACCGCACGTCGACGGCGAACCTGATCGCCATCGAGAGGACGCTAGCCGCCCTTCCCGATTCACCCCAGCTCCAATGGGCTTGGGCTATGACCCAGGCGGCCACCACTCAAATTGTTGACGTGGCCTCCCCTCCAAGGTCACGGTCTCCGGACCATCGCTCATATTCCCGACCGTCCCAGCGGCTGGCACGCTCGTATCTAAGCGAGCGACATGGGAGCTCTTATTCGGGTGACGGCCAAACCATCATCAATGAAGCACGTAACACGCGCAACACCATTTCTCACCGCCGCAGTGAACGCGAGCGTAGTGAGCTCCGTCGTCGTGAGCAATACGACCGGAGCCACGGCACACCGGGGGTTAATCGGCCCAACACCAACATCTCGCTCCACGATGGCTTTTCAGCCTTCTCCGAGCGCTTTCGTCGAATAGTGTGGCCTCGTAACTTTTGTCCAATGGGAGTCACGCCATACGACGGCAAGACCGACCCCTCCTAGTGGCTGTGGCTGTATTACACGGCCGTCCATGCAGCCGGAGGGGACCAAGATGTCATGGTAAACTACCTCCCCATCATGCTATCCGCGGCCGCCATCAGTTGGCTGGCCGAACTCCCGGAGAACTCCATCAACTCCTGGAGTGAATTGTGCGATATCTTCATCGCCAACTGTCAAGGAACCTTGCAAAGGCCGGCTTCACGGCACGCCCTGCGCTAGATACGCCAAAAGGACAGTGAATCTCTCCGGGACTACATCCGTCGCTTCTCCGAGTGTCGGAACACCGTCGCCAGCATTTCCGATGCTGACGTCTTGTCTATCTTTCAAGATGGCTTGCGTAAACCTTCAGAATTGTTTCGCCATCTAGTGATGAACGAGCCGACCGATCCAGGCAAGATGATCACCATCGCCGAACAATTTGCCAACGCCGAAGATGCTGAGCGAGAGCAGATGCACCTGAACACTCAAGAATCCAGCAAGGACAAGAAGAACAAGAAGGATCATCGCCGTTTGCCCTCGCGTGAAGACCACAACAAGCTCGAGTCCTCCTCTCAGAACAAGAGCAGGAAGCGAAAGGGCAAGGAGGTTATGGTTGCTGACAAAAGTTCCCGACCTCAGGGTCGGAAGAACTCGGCATTGCAGGAGGTATTGGATAAACCATGCAATATTCACCCTAACAGCAACCACACCACCCGCCGTTGTTATTAGTTGTAGAACCAGATGGTGAAAGAGACGGAAAAAAACCACGGCAAGACAAGTATCGCCGGGACGATAAAAAGAAGTCCAAAGAGGACGATAAAGACGCCGAGGCATCCCCAGTGGAAAATGATTTCCAGGAGCCTGCTCGGACGGTCTCCATGATTTTTGGTGGTGCAATCGCCACTGAGTCCAAGCACCAACAGAAGCTGCGGGCCTGCCGCGTCAATGCCATCAGCACCACGCTGATTGAATGCCTACGGTGGTCGGAGATTCCGATCACCTTCAGCAGAGATGATCAGTGGACGGACGTCCCCAAGCCGGGACGATTCCCACTGGTCATCGATCCGGTCATCCTCAAGGTGCGCCTCAAGAGGATCTTGCTTGAAGGTGGTAGTGGCCTCGATATCCTATTCAAAGGGACCCTGGCTGCGCTCGGCATCGACGAGTCCGCACTTCAAAAGACGGACACACCTTTCTACAGGATTGTCCCAGGGAAGTCCTCCATTCTACTCGGCACGCTCACTCTGCCGGTGACGTTTGGCACTCAGGACAACTATAGAACCGAGCACATCAAGTTTTACGTCGCCGACTTCGAAACTGCTTACCACGCTGTGCTCGAGCGGCCATCCCTCGCCAAATTCATGGCGGTACCCCACTACGCCTACTTGGTCCTCAAGATTCCAGGACCAGGCGGGGCCTTTTCAATAAAGGGGGAGGTTGCCACTTCGCACGCGTGTGAGAAAGACAGCCTCACATTGGGTGAGGCCACGAACATCTCTGTCCGAATGGAGGAGACCATTCAGGCGGCCAAGACGACGCCGACCACGAGCATGGATATCTTGACCAACACACCATCGACATCGGGCTTAGCACCCTCGCCGGCTGAGTACAAAAGTATTCAGCTCTCGGACGCTGACCCCTCCAAGACGACGCTGATCGGAACAGCGCTAGATCCTAAATAGGAGAGGGCGCTCGTCAGCTTCCTCCATGCCAACATCGACGTATTCACCTAGCAACCCTCCGATATGCCGGGCGTACCTTGGGAGCTGATCGAGCATGAACTCCATGTATACCCGACCACCAAGCCGGTCAAGCAGAAGATGCGCCGTTTCGCCCAGGAGCGTAAAGAGGCCATAAAAGAAGAAGTTACCCGCCTACTAGCGGCAGGGTTCATAAAAGAGATGTATCATCCCGACTGGGTAGCTAACCCAGTCCTTGTAAAAAAAAGAATGGGAAATAGAGAATGTGCATTGACTATACTGATCTCAACAAAAGATACCCTAAAGATCCTTTCCCACTGCCGCGCATCGACCAAGTCGTTGATTCCACGGCTGGCAGTTCACTTCTCTGCTTCTTGGATTGCTACTCGGGATATTATCAGATCAGCCTGAAGGAAGAAGATCAAGAGAAGACATCATTCATCACCTCATTCGGTGCATATTGTTACATTTTAATGCCTTTTGGACTAAAGAATGTGGGGGCTACATACCAGCGTGCTATTCAGCGCTGCCTGGCTGATCAGATCGGCCGCAACATTGAAGCTTATGTGGATGATGTCGTCATCAAATCCAGAAGGACAGAAGATTTTCCCGGCCTCCAAAAGACTGTAAGCAACCTCCACAAATTCTGATGGCGGCTCAACCCGGACAAGTGTGTATTCGGGGTGCCAACTAGAAAACTGCTCGGTTTCATAGTTAGCAGTCGGGGAATTGAAGCAAATCCAGTGAAGATTTCTGCAATATTGAACATAGCCAAACCCAGCAGCGTCAAGCACATTCAGCGTCTCACA
Organism: Zizania latifolia; assembly: GCA_000418225.1. Lineage (NCBI taxonomy): Eukaryota > Viridiplantae > Streptophyta > Magnoliopsida > Poales > Poaceae > Zizania > Zizania latifolia. The sequence goes on along the minus strand of KE371732.1, from coordinate 317,534 downwards.
GGCTGCATGACATCACTCGGGCGATTTATCTCCCAACTTAGTGAGCGCGAGATGCCTTTCTTCAAGTTGCTGAAAAAAGAAGTTGATTTCATATGGACGCTAGAGGCCGACCAGGCTTTCGCCGACCTCAAGAAGTTTCTTTCTTCTCCACCAGTCCAAGTTGCGCCGACCTCTGGTGAAACACTGCTCCTCTACATCGCCGCCACGACCCACGTGGTCAGCACCGCCATGGTCATCGAGCGCCCGGAGGAGGGGCACGCCTATCCGGTTCAAGGGTCGGTATATTTCATATCTGAGGTACTCGGGCTATCCAAAGTCTGGTACCCTAAGGTTCAGAAGCTCCTGTATGCCGTCCTCATCACCGCCAAGAAGCTCAAGCATTATTTCTAGGCACATTCGGTGGAGGTTATCACTGAATTTCTACTCAGCGACATTCTCCGAAATAGGGACGCGATTGGTCGGATCATGAAGTGGGCCATCGAGTTGGATAAATACACCCTCGATTTCAAGCCACGCATAGCCATCAAGTACCAAGCTCTCGCTGACTTCATTGCCGAGTGAACCGAGATTCAACTCCCCCCGACTGCCGAGTTTCAAGAGCACTAGACTATGTATTTTGATGGCTCGGTCAGCATTGATGGGGCAGGAGCAGGAATTCTTCTTATATTCCCTCAAGGTGAAAGACCAAAGTATACTCTTCAGCTATTATTTATGATGTCTAACAATGCAGCTGAGTATGAAGCACTCCTTAATGGCTTGCGAATCGCTATTTCCCTGGGGGTCCAAAGATTAATGGTATATGGAGATTCCAAGTTGGTTATCAGCCAAGTCAATAAGGATTGGTCCTGCACCAACGAGAAGATGGATGTTTACTGCAAGGAGATCCATAAGCTAGAAGGCAAGTTCAGTGGGCTCAAGTTTTATCACATCCCTAGGGACGATAATTTGGCTGCTAACTTCTTGGCTAAGCTTGGCTCGTCAAGAGCCCCTATGCCGAGTGGTGTTTTTCGCCAAGAGCTCCCAAAGCCATTAATTCAAGTTGATGAAGTTCAATCTTCTGAAGCCGAACAAGCTCCATCCGTATTAGTTATCCCTAACAATGAAGAAGACTGGCGATAACCAATTATTGATTTTATTCTCACTGCCAAAGCTCCTAAAGACAAAGATATAGCAATTCGCCTTTCCAGAAGGAGGAAACAGTATATTGTGGTGGGATCAGAATTATATAAAAGGGCTGCTTCAACCTGAGTGCTCATGAAGTGTGTCAGCAAATTAGAAGGGTCAAGAATCCTCAAAGAGATACACTTGGGCATTTGTTGAAATCATGCTGGCTCCCGAACACTGGTCGGTAAAACCTTCAGGTTGTGATTTTATTGGCCGACTGCTAATGAAGATGCCAAGCTTCTAGTCCGTAGCAGCCAGGGCTATCAATTTTTCGCCAAGCAGCATCATCTCTCTGCTCAAGCACTCTAGACCATCCCATCTTCACGGTCATTTGCATGCTGGGGGCTTGATATGGTCAGACCTTTTCCAAAAGCCCCCCAGGGTTATGATCGTCTTCTTATTGCCATTGACAAATTCACTAAATAGATAGAAGTCAAGCCTTTAAGAACAAGCACAGCCAAGAAAGCCACAGAGTTCATCCAAGGCATAGTATACCGTTATGGCGTTCCTCATCGGATTATTACAGATCTTGGGACCCAATTTACCGGCAACGACTTTTGGGAATTCTGCGAAGATCGGTGTATTGAAGTCAAGTACGCTTCTGTTGCACATCCAAGAGCAAATGGTCAAGTTGAGCGAGCCAACGGCATGATACTCCAAGGATTAAAAGCCAAAATTTTTGATCCCTCAATAAGTATGGCAGTCGGTGGATGAAAGAATTGCCAGCTATTCTTTAGGGTCTTCGCACTCAGCCCAGCCAAGCCACCGGTCGGACTCCCTTTTTCCTTGTATATGGATCGAAGGCCATTTTACCGGTGGACATGCTGCACGAGTCCCCCAAGATTCAGCACTATGAAGAAGGCGCGGCTGAACAGACAAGAGAAGAAGATATTGACAGTCTTGAAGAAGCTCACTTAGCTGTGGCAATACAATCCGATCGATACCAATAAGGTTTGCAAAGGTACCATGACCGTAATGTGCGTGGTCGGTCTTTTCAAGTCGGAGATCTAGTCCTTCACCGAGTACATCTACAGTCGGCACCAATAAGCTATCGGCACCATGGGAGGGACCGTACATTATCTCCGAAGACGGTCAATGGATTGCAAACTACTGGAATATTGAACATCTTCGACATTTTTATCCTTGAAACAATAAGCTAAGTCCTTGTTTTGGATTAATAAAGATGTTCGGTTTTTTTTGCTCTCCTTCTTTCTGTCTTCTTTGCCCGACCCCTGAGCGTTCGAAGTTTTATCACTTTAACTTTGAGTCCGTGATCCGCTCTGGCCGGGTTAAATTATTCTTTCGCCTGCTCGAGGGCTTGGCCTTTTGTTCTATGATCCACCCGAATACTTTTAAGTGTTATTTTTTGACTACATGTGATGCCTATGGTTCCAAACAGCATGCACAAAAAGTTTCCCTGCGCTACGGGCCTAAGCTATAGCATACAGTCAGAAATTCACCACAAATGGTCGGACATAGAACACATTTATAAAGAGGAAAGCATTGTTTCATTGCACAAAAAGTATATATACAATTGTTTTTCTTCCATAATATTTCTCCTACTCAGCAGGTTCAGCCGGATAAGTTTCCAAGTTCGCGACAAGGACATTGGCCGTCTCCTCCACCTCCGAGTAGATGCGCTCCACGTCGGACTCTTTGACGGTTGCCGGCCACCCTGCTTGGATGTAGTCCATACGCGCTGTCGGGTACAGCGCTCGGACAATCCCAAGCACGTGTGTAGCCGCCGACCGAACGAAGTCCCAGGCTTGCTCCCGTAGACATGTTGCCAACCCCTGGAGTCGCTCCACGAACTGCTCCGCCGACCACACGGTGCTAGCCGGTTCGCTATCAATCATCTTGATGAGCGTCTCTGCACCAGCCCGATAGTGGTCTCGCTGCACCTGAGTGTTGCTCAAACACAGCTCATCCACCGACGAAGCTCTACAAGCACAACATTGTTTCAGAGAAAACTTCATCAAAAATGGCAAAGAAAAAGTCTAAGCCGGTGATCCGTACTTTTGTACTCACCGAACCACTTGGCAGTGGCCACTTCAGATTCCTTGAGCTTCTTTTCAAGCTCGGCGATCTTGGCCTCTGCTTGCGATGCCCTGGCAATGGCTTCATCCCTCTCGGTCAAAGTCATTTCGGCTGAAGCGACCAATCAATCTGCCAAACCAGTGGCTATCTCAATCCGTTCCTCTGCCACTAGCCATTCTGTTACAGAAGCACTGATCAAATACAGTCACAATAAGCAGTACTAGCGACAAAAAGTGATCAAGCACTTACCATAGGAACGGATTTCAAGCTAACCACAGAGGATATCATTATCTCTCTCCGATCTCCTCAAGTCGACATCCCTCTGCGCCAACTGACCTGTCAGCTACTGGACTCGGGCGTTTAATGCTCCCAAGTACAGGATGGGAGCGGGGCAGTTAGCCCCTGTGCTCTCGACCACCTGGCTCACAAGGCGCTACACAAGACAAAACAAGTTAGTCTAAATGCACATATTAAACTATGTATAAAAAACTAACATTTGTAGGAGGACTTACGCTGGTCGCCCGACCAAGCCGGCTGAGTGCCTCGTAGCACTCGGCCACCACCCTCTTGACTGCTCCAGTCGGACCACTGGCGACAGCACCGACGGCAAGTGGTGGCATCTCCCCGACAACGACTTCGGCGGAGTCGGCCTCCTGTTGCGCCGCCTCAAGGCGATCGGCCGTCTCTGGTGCCACCGGAGGCATCTCCACGTTTGTCGTCGCTGTGATGAATATGACAGTAGGCGATGGATCAACTGCACTCGCCGCCGTGACAGTTGGCTGCACCAAGTTGGGTGCGGCAGCACTCGGTGCCGCTGCAGTAGGCTGCACCGAAATAGGTGCAGCGGTGCTCGGTCCACTTGGTGTTGGGGCGCCCAACACTTGCGCCCCACTTGCTGCAGCCACTAGCGGATCGGTCGCCCCAACGAACACCATCAAGTCGGTGGTGGGGGCGGCCATAGCTGGGGGATTGGCACTGGTCGGGTCCGTCCCATCGTTCCCGAGCAGTGATAGAGGAGTGCTGACCAAAACAACAAAAAAAGTCAAGTATGGATTAAGTTCAATTACTTGATTCAAATCAATGGTAGAAAACTTACTACACCAACTGCCAGAATGCCAACCTCTTCATTCACCGCCTAGAGCCCAAAGTTGCTCCGATCGATGGTGGCGGTGGAGGAGGTGGCGGTGGCGGTGGTGTCGATTCAGAAGATGATGGCGCCGCAGCGCCGCCAGTCGCCGGCACCCCCTCGGATGTCTCCGAGTCAGCACCAGCCTCTCCAAGGAAAGACGATGGCACCTTAGGGGCCGCCTTCTTTGTCGTCGCCATCTTCGTCGTCGTCTTTTTCGCCTTCTTCGCCGGGGGAGGGCAAACCTATTTACCCTTCCTCTTCTCCTCGGTCGGCCTGACGTGCGGGTCGATATCCTTTTGCCCGATCACCTAGGGCTGCTCGGGCAACGACGGCAAAGAACAATATGCCTCTCGGCCCTGCACATTTCAACACTCAGCACCCGGCAGGTGATGTCATCAAAAATCATCAACAATAAAAAGATTATTCTTACCGGCGGTCGGGGGCGGCTGAGGTTGAAGGTCTTGGGGTTGGCGTCGAGGTTGAGGCCAAGCCGACCAGTGAAGATTGTAGGACCGAAGCTAGCGACCAGAGGGGGGGTGAATGGGCGCAAAATAAAAATAAAGCGGAAAATAAAACTTCTGAAATTTAAGTTTCAAACTTGCAAGTGACTTGATATGATTCAGTTCATGGTT
>KE371732.1:266072-302368 GCA_000418225.1 Zizania latifolia | reverse complement strand
TCAGCTCCGCGGTCGGACTCCCGTGTACCTGAGTCGCGTGACAGCTCCGTCGCGGTCGAGTCATCTCCTCCTCTTCTCCTTCATCCTCATCGTGTAATCTTCATCACCCGGTTGACAAGCACTCATCACCTCATGGTTCATACCATGACTCCTCAAAGATCAACTTCACCCTCTTCTTCACCTCGTCCGAAGACAAGTACTCAGCCATCTCCCTGATCGGGTCATCCCTACCCGAGTACTCATACGATGGGTGGGTCCTCAGCTTTAGCGGCTGGACCCGACGGGACACGAAGCTGAGCGCCACGTAGACGTCCGATAAGCCCTTTGCTCGAAGCTTCTTGATCATCTCGACCAGCTCGTCCACCTGGCCCTACTCCTCCCGCTGGCAGCGGTCAGACCAGGTGAGCGCTGGCATTGGCACTCGGTCAATCTCCGGTGAAAGTTCCGGCTCGTGGTTGGTGACATAGAACCAACCCGAGTGCCAGCCAATGTTGGAGGTCAGAAGCGGCACCGCGATGTACTCGGCCGCCTTCCCATCCCTCAGCTGCAATCTGCAGCCACCGACCACCTTTTTCTTGGTGTTCGGCCTTAGACAGAAATAATGGCGGAAGAGGTTGAAATGAGGATCAATGCCAAGATAGGCTTCGCAGAGGAGGACGAAAATGGCGATGTGCAAGATAGAATTGGGGTTGAGGTTGCAGAGTGAGATATCATAATGGTGGAGGATGCCGCAAAAGAAAGGATGGGCAGGCAAGCCAAACTCACGAGTGAAGAAAGACTCGAACACCACGATCTCGTGGGTGTTAGGGGTCGGGAACGCCTCGCCGCCCACCGAGTGCCACGTTGACAGCGCACTCGGTGGGAGCTCACCCCACTTCTCCGCCCTCGACTTCTGGAACTCCGCCGATCGGTCAACTTCAGCATTGGGGTCAAGGGCCCCCATTAGAATGGAAAGTGGTGGCGCTACGGGCTTGAGGTTGAAGAGTCGCCTCGCCTTGCGGTAGCACACGATGCAATCATAGTGACAATTAGGGTTGCGAGGCACCAGTGAATCAAGGCTCAAGGAAGAAGATGAAGGCTGGGGGCTTAAAGTGTGCCGAAGGATGAAGCACCCTCAATCGGGCTATTTATAAACCTCCCGAGCAACGATTCGGGCCCCCGAAGTGCAGCGATTGCCTCGGGACGCGTCTCAAAGCAATCTTTGGTATTAAGTACATCGGTCAACATATTTTTCAACCCATCCATATAACCAATGATTGCAGATCCAACGGTTGGTAGCAGAAAGCAAATCGACACCTATAGTTTTTAAAACTGTACTCACGTCCGTGAGGTGGCCTTGGAACTAGCATGGGTCCCATCGAACCTGTAGATTTTGACAGGCGCCAATCTATGGCAGCAGACATCTTTTTGCCAAAGGAGGCTACAAGTACTCCATTGTGCTGGACTGCTCCAACTGACACCTTTTCGCCAAAAAACCACTTGATGGGCCTATTTATCCCTATGCTCAAGTCGGTTTCATCGGACGCCAATATACTGAATGTGCGGGATATAAGCTCTCTGATCCTGGAGCTTATTTTATTCAAAAAAACTCTAGTCTCGGGGGCTGCGCCCGATAGGTGCTCCTGAGCGGTGCACCAATCGGAAAAAAATCATCAAGACTAAGTTCTGAAGCCCTTTTCGACTACTCAACTTTATCTGCGCACCGCAAAAAGCTCGGGGGCTGCTGTCGGAAATATGATTCTGAGTTATCTCCCGAGTGGTTTTATGATGATTGAGTAAAGGAGGGGTCAACAGACTTAATATTAAAGACGACTAGTCAACGGTCAACATTCTCCAGACAGCCAGCGGTCGGGAACCTGAAGGCTCCCCGAGTCCAGCACTTGGGAGGCCTTCTCAACCACCGGCACTCGGATGGTCACCATCAAGAGCCAGGCCGTCATTAAGCTCCACGTTGTACAGTTATTATTGCTATTATCTCTTGAAGTTATTACCCACGAACTGACCGTTTATCCTCATAATTGGTCATTAATGGGGCATATTAACTATAATTTGTAACCCCCGATCCCTCTCATATAAAGGGATCAGAGGGAGCCTGTAAAGGGTATGAAACATCTCCTAGATGATTTCATATGCTTAAGGCTATTCATGCCCCAAAGCTCATTCAACACTCATAGGATTAGGGTTATTATACTCCGGGAGACCTAAACCTGTCTAAAAATCCCCCCTGTCTCTTAGTTAGAGATAACCATCAAGATTCATCCATAGCACTCCTCATCGTCTAACCAAATCTGTACTACAGGCACCCCCGTGGTATACTGTTGTTTCGTACACAACGACAAATGTTAAGATGGCTTTCCTTAATGGAAACCTAAGTGAGGATGTGTACATGATATAGTCTGAAGGTCTTGATGATCCAGAAAGTGCTGCAAAAGTTTGCAAGCTGCAAAGGTCTATTTATGGGCTGAAGCAGGCTTCTCGGAGTTAGAACCTCCGTTTTAATGAGGTAGTCAAAGGGTTTGGCTTCATCAAGAACGAAGAAGAGCCTTGTGTTTACAAGAAGGCTAGTGGGAGCTCACTTGTGTTTCTGGTCTTATATGTAGATGACATATTGTTGATCGGAAATGATATTCCTATGCTAGATGCTGTCAAGTCTTCGTTGAGAAAAAGTTTCTCAATGAAAGATCTTGGAGAGACAGCATACATTTTGGGCATAAAGATCTATAGAGATAGGTCGAGAAGGCTAATTGGATTAAGCCAAAGCATGTACATTGACAATGTATTGAAACGGTTCAATATGCAGAATTCTAAGAAAGGTTTTCTACCAATATCACATGGTATTTCTCTCAGCAAGAGTCAGTATCCTTCGACACCTAATGAGCTGGAGAAGATGAGTGCAATCCCGTATGCCTCCGCAATCCGATCCATCATGTATGCCATGCTTTGTACACGCCCAAATGTTTCTTATGCTCTAAGTGTTACGTCCAGATATCAGTCAAACCCAGGTGATAGTCACTGGGTGGTAACAAAGAGTATCCTTAAGTACTTGAGAAAAACTGAGGATAAGTTTCGGGTCTATGAAGGTGAGGAGAAGCTCGTTGTAAATGGTTACACCGATGCTAGCTTCCAAACTGACAAGGACGATTCGTGATCGCGGTTTGGATTTGTGTTCTGCCTTAATGGAGGCGCAGTGAGTTGGAAGAGTTCCAAGCAAGAAACGGTTGTAGATTCAACAACAGAGGCCGAGTATATTGCAGCTTCGGAAGCTGCGAAGGAGGCAGTTTGGATCAGAAAGTTTATTTCTGAGCTAGGTGTTGTCCCTAGTGCGTCCAGTCTAGTGAACCTCTATTGTGATAATAGTGGTGCCTTTGCGCAAGCCAAGGAGCCTAGGTCACACCAGAAGTCCAAGCACATACCGCGGCGCTATCGTCTCATCCGTGAGATTATAGATAGAGGTGATGTAAAAATATGCAAGGTGCACACGGATTTGAACATAGCTGATCCGTTGAAGAAGCCTCTCATAGCCCAAGCATGAGGCGCACTTGAGCTCTATGGGTATTAGATACTTACGTGAGTGAGTCAAGTGTATGTGAGAAGAAGTTGTTTTGTCTAGGCTAATGTATATTTGGATAATTGGTTATCTTATTCCTTGAATAAATATCTTTTACATTAATCAACAAGTACGTGACTTGTTTGTGAAACTCTCTGTGTTACAATGTTATTCTAAACGATCCCTAATCTCATATCGTCATGTAGGACAGTAATGATTTATAGATTAGCACATCTGTCTGATTGATGATCAAGTTTCACAGATCATAGATATAGAGATGTTAAATCAGTGATGTGGACTCATGTTAGTGAACATGGAGTTGGATAGACCCACCTTGAGATACTGCTGAGAATGTTATTTTATATATGCCATCAGTTGTCATCTCAAATGGTTTACCTACAGAATCCTTAGACTTGAGATCGTCATTGATTCCAGAATGTGTAGTAGCACACTTAGAGGCTTCCAAACATTATTCCGTAACAGGGTAGTTATAAAGGTTGCTTTCGGGTCTGTTATGAAACATCTCTTGGAATGTGAGCGATCAAAATGAAATTTACCCCTCCTAAATAACGAGAGAGACGTCTCTTGGCCCCTCGAGATGGTTGGATTGGGAAAGTGCATGGCCATGCCACTATGATTAAAGAGATAATCATGATTAATCCGCTACTTGATCGAGTGAAGTGTCGAGCTATCATAAGGGTGGCACGAATTTCGCCTTGAGCTTGACTGATGTCATGTGATAAAGGGATTGGTGCGTGAGTATATCAAGGTTCAGAAGATATGATTTTGTATGTATTCGAGGGTCAGTATGTGCTGCTAGGTATCGCTATTGACTTGTAATTCAGAGCTTCCGAGCTTCGGCCCGAAGTTCCGAGCCAAAAATAAATTCAGTACAGAATGTCGTTTTTGAAAGTTTTGGTTGGACCATAAGTTTCGGGCAGAAATAAATTCGTACAGAATGTCATTTTTGGAAGTTCCAGTTGGATCGAAAGTTACGGGCTCAGAAATAAATTCCGTATAGATTGGATATATACATGGGCTTTAATGTTAATTAAAGACCCAGTAAGTTAAAGAGTCATGGTGGACTCTAATACTGATTAGAGGCCCATTAGTGGGCTCTATGTAAGAGGAGGAGAGACAAGGTCACAAGGGCTGTTAAAAAAACCCTAACCGCCACCTCCCCTAGCCGCACCTACTATGGCCGCCTCCCTAGCCCTAGCCGCCACTCTCCCCAAGCCGCACGCGTGGTACTAGCATACCGGCGCTTGGCGATCCCGTCCCTGTACGTGTGGATACCATAGAGGCGCCGCTGCGAGTGCAGCCCTAATCATCTCGACATAGAGATCACGGGGCTACGTCGTCTTCGCCATTGATGATTGGATGGAGCTGGGCGGAGCTGATTAAGGACGCGTTTCTCCAACTCTACTTCCGCTGCCCTAGCGTGTCTAGAGGTATTGATCCATGATCCCATTACTCGCATGGATCCTTGGTTGAATACGATAGAGAAAAGTTTTTCGTGCTAGTGTGGCCTACCCGTTCCCCAACACAGACCTGTGTCCATCTCCTCTCTACATGTCGAGGAGAAATCAGTGGGCCTGCGCTATGGATGGATGACCGTGTGGCCTTGAAATATTAGGTTGTGCCACTATCATCGTTCTAGACCATTGGTTCAGCTACCCCATCTTTAATCGCCTTCGTCCACTTCACTATGTCACCAACGTTGTCATATCTTCCTCGGCTACTTCTGTCTTCTCCAACAACAGCGAGCTACATTGGCCCTTCTCCGTCTACACTGTTTTGTGCCACGATCATTTCAGCGGCCTTCTCTGCTAGTCTCCTTCGACAATGGCACAAGGTTCATGATGGTCCATTTTCTCACTCGCACGGAATTGGCAACTTCATTGTGTGCATTTGTCTCGATTCGTCTTTGGGTTTGGCAAACCCGATATGACAATTTGTCCTTGATGGCTTCGACGCCATCGTCTCTTCGATGTCTTCTTCCTCAATGACTGCCATGATCGTGTCACTATCTTCGTCTCATCTTGGTTCACTGACACCATCCCACATTCGTGACCACTTCATGACGCCTCTCTATACGTCCGTGGCTTCAGGCTACCTCATCATCGGTACCCTGACTTCTTTGGCTACATCGATCACGGCTACCTTACACAGCTACCTTGACCACAACTTCTTTGGGTCCATCATTTTTTAGTTATCTTGACTACAGTATAAAGTGATATCATCTCCAGTCTAAGCATCCGCTTTGCTCATGCTTGGACTGCGGGGGATGTTAGAGTATATCTTAGAGATAAGATTAGTTATGATTTGATTATATCTTCTCCTGCTTTATCTATATATTGACTGCTTTATCTCTTCGCATGTACCTCTATATATACCATCCCCTTGAGGCTCAATGTAACGTATCGTCTCATCGTCTATCAATCCAATTTACTATTCTCATCTCCACAATTCAACACGCAACTCCCGTCCTAATTTCACCCATCCTAGAAAAAGCTAGGGTTCATTCTCCTCCCGCACCTGCTCAGCCTAGCTCCTGCTACACCCTCCAACAGCCTCCTCTGCTGTGTCTGGCAACACCACCCCTGCCAACTCCCCCGCCACGCCCATGCGACGTGGCCCCTGCCATGCCCAGGCGATGTGGCCCCGCTGCGCTCAGGCCTGGCTACCTCCCCCGCCGCATCCTGATGTCCTCCTAGCCACGGACCTCAGAGTGCGCAAGGGCGTGCAGCATCTGTACGGCCGAAGGGACATGCCCTCGCCGTCGCAGATGGAGAAGCTATGTGAGCAGTGAATCCATTGCTTGTTTTGTGTATCTCTTGTTCTGTCTTAGGGGAGATTGGGAGAGGGCAGAACTAGAAATGAGGATATGTTAGAAGTATTTAATCAATCAATTAGCTTTGTGTCGTTCGCCTCATCAAAACCATTCTTACAGTTTACGAATTAAGAATCTCCCCTTTGGAGTTGTGCTGGTGATTATAGTTTATCTATAATAAATTCATTTAGACTTGAAAAACATAAGATACCTTCTGGTGAGGTCATTTGCTAGAAGCAGTGTACAATGTTGATTACCTTGTGGAAAATGCCATCATCGTTTGCATCTATGCAATGTTTCCTATTAGAGTATTTGCAAGATGTGTAGAGTTAACAATTGTTGGCGTAATTCAGAAATACGCAATAGGTTTTTAGTGTTAAGAACGTCGAAGGGTTCGATGTGTAGACAGGGGGTTTGAACTCTGCCCGAGGCCTCCAGAGTGGATAATAACCTTCGTACATGAGTAGTATTGATTAACACTACGAACGTTCGATCCCCCCTGCAAGGGGGAGAGTATTTATGGGCGCGGTAACAACAGGATAATACTAGTTTACCCCCTTCGTGCAACTGACTATTACAGTATTATATAGTGAATTACATAGGGGTAATTTAGAACACTCTGTATGAACAAGGTAAGGCACACGTCTTATCGGAGGGGACAGCGAGCCCATGGTTTCGACGTCACCTCTGAGCGGTTTTGAGGTAAGCAGCCCTTTTGGTGAAGGGGGCTTCGATAAATCAAGCGGTTCCGAGCCGTCAGTCTTCGAAAGGTCTTGTGGTGACTTAGGCTAAAGCTGTGACTTTAGCATTCGAAGGGCGCTTCGTAGTCCTTGTTATTATTGCCTTGTTAGGACGAAAGTATTTTCCCCTAACAGTAGCCCCTCGCATGTGGCCCTTCATCGGAAGGGGTAAGATTCGCTTCGATGAATAATTACTTCAAGCAGTTTCATTTGAAGCCGTAGATTTTAGAGCCCATCTTTTAACCGGCCACAGTTCGAGCATTAAATGAACCGTGGAACTGATGGGACGTCCTCAGAAGCCCAAACGGCACCGAATGAGGCCAAAAAACCAAAACCGAACCGTCACTCCACTACGCGCTCTCGGCGTGTTTTACCTTGGCCCCACCAATCATAGACCACAGAAGGCGCTTGTGAGGTTAGTAAAAAATAGCTCCGGGGAGCCCGCCGGGCACCTTTTACTGCTTATAAAAGCCCCCTCAGCCCTCGGGGCTCATTCTACGCATAAGCACATTTCTGCTCTCGCTCTTGCTTCCTGCTAAGTTCTTAGCCACCCGCCTCCGAAGCCCCTCCTTCGCCTCTTCTCGAAGTAGAGTCTTAGCTTCCTGAGATGACGAAAAATTCTTCCATAGTCAAGAGCCTCCAAGCCACTGGAGGGTCTGCTTTGGTGTAGACCCAGGCAGCGGCCGCAGTGGCAGCAGTAGCTCTGAAGGGTGCATCGAAGCACTAAGGGCCGCACGACCTCCGGCCTCCCATAGATTTGTATGAGTAGACCCTCGAGCTAAAGGAGACACGCTCAACTTTGTACTCCATCAATGACATCTACACGGGGAAGGTCTACAAGTCGATCAACGTCCGAATCCTGAAGCGCGAAGTGATCCCCGCTCCGAGAGACGACGAAACCGTGATCTTTGAAGCCTTCCTCGAGGCTAGGCTCAGGATCCCAGCAATGGATCTGCTGGGAGAGGTGCTTCATCTATACAACCTTCAGCTCCCCTAGCTATCACCGAATGCCATCGCCCACCTCGCAATCTTTGAGTGGGCCATGAGGGCGGAAGGGTGCGAGGGCCACATGAATGTCTTCATGGCCTTGCATGACACGAACTGCCAGTCGAAGCGAAGGGTTGGCGATGACAGGGTCACTAGGGTGCTGGCCTTTGTGAGCATCAACTTTCAACTCCATCAAGAATTCGGCGACTGCTTCCCAGCAAGGGCGTCTAATGACCGGTGGTACTCAAAGTGAGACTAGAAATGTTTCTACATTTTTGTCAGAGTGGACTCCCCCTTCGCAGTACTAATGCCCACATCATGTACCATCGCCAAGCTAGGGTGACGATGGACACGGCCACCATCAAATCTAGGATTCAACTCCTGCAAATGGTGGGCCGAAGGATGAGCATGAGGGATCTGGCTAACGAGTTCATCAGCCTCCAAATCAGCCCCCTCTTCGCCTGGTGGCCAAAAGACCTATTTAAGGATTCCACACCTGGCGAGCCGAAGGAGATCCCTTCGGATATCATCGATAAGCCTCTGAAATTCTACATTTTTATGCTTGGAAAGCGTTTCTCGTAGCCTTCCTAACTTTGATGTCCAAGTTGCAGCCAAACGGGTTGAGCTAACGTCGGAGGAGGCAGTCAAAGCGACCGAACGTGTCATAGGTCCCCTGACCATGAAAGAGAAAAACAAGCGCCTTGCCCTCGTTGGAACATGGGAGAGGTACAATCAGGTATGGCTCCGCCTCAAGGCTAGATAGCCTCCAGAGCTCGCAGAACCCATGGCCTCAGGCGGGGGCTTGAAGCGGAAGAGGGCAGACAGCGATGATGATCAGCCACCTTCATCTCCATAGTGCCCTCAAGGCCTAGCTGGATTTGGGGAGCTAGCACGATCACCGCCTCCGGCATTGGCTACTCGGGCTTCAGACATGAGGCCACTGCCAGCCCAAGTCTGGCCCCCGTAGCAGCAACCAGAGGGATCCCCCAGGACCTAAGCCAGGGTTCGAGATCAGTGGCCTTGCCAATCCAAACAGAGGCGGACTGGCTAGGCCTCTTCAACCCTTCAGATTGCCTAGACCTCTCCCCCATCCCGAGGGAGATCAAAGGCAAGTGATAGTCCAGAACGCTTTGCAGTGCCTTCGTCACTTGTTCTGACTTAACTTTTTCTTTAGACCCCATCATCAACGATCAAGTGGATCATGACGTCGATCAGGACGAAGGCGATGGGGCAACAGAAGTGGCGGAGGGGTCTGCCAAGGAGGCCGACGAGGGGGACAGCGAAGAGTCTAGCAAAGACTATTCGAAAGATGACGAGGAGGAGGAGGCCGGTGATGACGTGGTCCACACGGCCCCTTTGATGGAAGGCACTATGGTGGCGAGAAGGGTCCCTCTATTGAGGCCCTTCATCTCGTCGGAGGCGCCGCTAGGCGAGATGGTATCCCAGTACCTTCGTGGTAGTGAGGGCCTCGCCAGGTCTAACTTGGTGGCCGAGATGTCTCAGTATCGCCACAGGGACCTCACTGCGGCTGCTAAGGAGGCCCTGCTTTTGGTATATGAAGCATAGGTATGATTCGTCAGCCCCTTGTAGTTTTTCTTCTAAAAAACCTTCTCCCCTCGTAGGCCTTCACCTTGATCACCAGGAGGACCTCATCGGGCAGGAGATTAGAAATCTCTGCCAATAGGCTTCAGAATCCTCCAGGATGCACCGACAAGCCAAGGCAGCCACCAACACACTGAGGGGCAAGCTCTGGTAGGAGCGCAAAGCCTGAGCCATGGTGGCCACCAAAGCGAAAGAGCTTTGTTAGGCCAATAAGTCTTTGGACGCCGAAGTCGAGAGGCTCCGTGCTGCCAACGAAGCCTTGGTGGCTGAGAGAACCGAAGCCACCCGGGAGGCCACCCTGATGATAGACACACTTAGTGGTGTCTTAACACGTCAGGGGACCGTGTGTTGGATCCTGAACTTCAATGTTAGGGATTCAGTCCAGCTTTGTCTTGGGTTCCTCTAGACCGCCGCTAGCATTATGGGGAAAACCTTGGTGGGCTTCGCCATGATGGCAGGAAGGGTGGCAGGCCAGGGAGTCCTTTAGCTTCTTCATGAAGCGGGTTGCCAGCACCTAGCCGTTGCGACCTCCGTGGCGGACATCAACTTCGGTGGTCCGTGACTGCTCTCACCCACGCTAGAGGTGGTTCAAGCCTAGTGTGCGCTCCAAGGGCCTTGGAGGACTCAGGCAAAGGATGCGGCCCTCGAGCTCCTACAAGAGACTCGTTGCCGACAAGCGAGGCAGCAAGCGTCACCCGCAATGGTCCCTTTGGCAGCCTTGGACCCTCCTCCTCCGAAGGTGTAGACCTTAGGCTCCCCTACAATACTTGATGTAATACTTCGATGTAATTTGAACAAAGTATTAATGAAATGCAGGAACATTTTGTACTTGTTCAGGATCAAGCTATGAATGCTAATATTGATGTCGAGCTACTCGAAGCCTCGGAGGCACTCCGTCATCAATGGGTAGTTTACGAAGTAGCTAGGGCTAAGGGCTGACCACGATTTAAAATACCACGGGGCCCTACTGGTGAGGTTCTAGTCAATGTAGCTCGCGAACTGTTAACTCCAGTAAAGATGGAGCCCCCTCACAGTCTATCATCATCTCTCGACTTGGCCAGATTTGATGATATCATCTCCAAAGCTGGAGGAATGTAGCCCCAGTGAGTGCCGGAGGTAGTTAGCGACGAGGTACTCAATTTTTCAGCCTTCGACTCATGTCCCCTCGTGACTCGGACCTGGGCCAACCTTCAAGAAGAACGAAGGGTCCAGCGAGCGGCGAAGCTGGGTCGTTCACGTAGAGGTGAAGCCTCTTCGAGCCGAGGGGGTCCTCGTGGCAAGAAGAGCAAGAAGAAGCGAGGACCAACAATTTCAATGAGGCGTGCCTGCCTTCTGTTAGATTTTGATAGTGCTTTTTCATGATGTCTTTCTTTTTTGTCTGTAATCGAAGTGTACTCGATATGGTACTTTGTATTTGTAGTTCGAATTGCTCATGAATAAAAGTACATTTTGATGCATTGTATTATTCGAGGTGCAACCTAGTCATCAATATGTACCGAATTTATGCTAAAGCACACAGCGAATGCATGCGTACTCCCTGCTCCCCCTTGCTTGTGGTTGGTGTGAACGTTGTAAATGCGTGGTACGAGCAGTGCTAGTGCGACGCCGCTAGGCTTCGAGCATGTTGTCGAGCCACATGAGTTTAGGAGAACGTTCGAAGGCTAGGCTTCGAGTGTTTGGTCGCTTGGAACCTTAGAGGATGCATTGGGTTGTTCACTCGGAGTCCCTTAGTTTTTACCGCTCTGGGCCCGATGCACTTTGAAGCGGTAATGGTAGAGCAGATCATACCAGATTTTTTAGGGTCCGTAATGGAGCTCGAAGTCAGTGCCGTTAACCATACTCGGGGAGCGACCCTCCAGCATTGGGGTCCAGGCTTCACACTAGAGTGAGGTGCAGTCGTACGTATGTTAGACTTTATTTGTCTCACGCTGAGCCTGTGGCTTTGGGTAGCGGTATGGTATGCATACTATCTAACTGTCGAAGTCTCATTGTCATCGCAATGCATCCATCACTATGACAATATGCTGAGGCTAGGTCGAGTGCGAACCGTCTCCCAGGGATTCATAGTACCTTGGTATGAATATTGCCCTCAAGGGGCTTTTATTTGAAGGCACCTGCGGAACATGACTTTAGCATGGCGCTAAGCATAGTATCGTTGGAGGTGCTCCACATGCTAGGTGTGCTTTAATTCTTCTCCTTTGAGGGTCGAGAGCCTGAATGAGCCTGATCGGTTTGAATGAAGCACAATGAAGGGCCGTTCCCACTTGTTGCTCAATTTTCTAGGCGTAAGGACGCTCCAGAGAACTAGATGACTAGCCTGTATGATGTTGGGCTTCACTTTTGAGTTGTACCATGCCTTCGTTTGTTCTTGGTACTTCGCCAGATTAGCTACAGCTCAAAGCCTTGTTTCTTCTACAAGCGCAAGCGAATCTTCTTGTTCACCATTGTCCTTCGAGAGTAATGTTCGCAGCAAGTCTCCTTTAGCTCTATAGGGGTCATTGCTTCATTGCCAAACAGTAGCCGAAAAGGCATGAAGCCTATGGACCGAGCTTGGGTGGTTCAAATGGACCACAAGATCTTCGGTAATTCTTCGACCCATAGCCCCTTGATGAGGCCCATGATCCGGCGGTTGAGACCTGACATAATATTACCGTTGGCCCTTTTGACCGCTCCGTTGGATTGGGGATGCCTGACTACGATGAAACACAATTTGATGTTGAGTCCGTCACAGAATTCTTTGAAGGGCTCCACATCAAACTAAGTTTCGTTGTCAATCATCAGCTGCCTAGGTACTCTGAATCTGTTATTATATTCTACCAAAAGAACTTCTGGATGTTCTTTGATGTTATTGCCATCAGGGGCTCAGCTTCGACCCACTTCAAGAAGTACTCCACCGCTACTACTGTGAACTTCAGATTCCCTTTTGCTTGCGGAAATGCTCCGATCAGATCCATCCCCCATTGGGCAAGGAGCCATACTTGCGCAATGACCTGCAGGGGAGTGGACGGACGATGGCTTCGCCGGCCCATCCACTGGCAGCCTTGATATGTATGAACCAGGGCCTCGGCGTCAGCCATTATGGTGGGCCAATAGAGGCCCTGCCGAAGTGTTTTGTCCACAAGTCCCTAGTGTGCGAGATGGCTCCCGTATAGACCTTTGTGGATTCCTCGAAGTATGTCCTGTCCTTTGGTTCTTGAGATGTAGCGCAGCAAAGGTGCGCAAACGCCATACTTGTAGAGCAGGTTGTCGACGAGGTGGTAATTACGGACCCTATGCTGCAGCCTCGTGAGCTCGGGGCATTCGGTTAGGGCACTTTTATCTCAAAGCGTGGCCATGATAGGGTTTCGCCAATCATCTGCCTACACACATAGTACTTTGGCAGACTCTGGCTTCATTGCTATTGGAGTAGAATGCTCCTCGTAGAATGCTCCGGTAGTGAGTTCTTGGCCTCCGGCTACTGCTTTGACGAGGGCATCCGCTTGCTGGTTTTCAGTCCTCAGGATGCTTCTGATAGAGATCCCTTTGAACAAGAGCTCGACCTTGCGTATTTCGGCCAGATATTGGGCGAGGTCTAGATGCCGAGCTTGGAAACTCTTGTCTGTATGTCTAGCGACAATCTAGGAATTTATTTTTATAATTACCCTAGCAGCGCCTAGGGCTCGTGCCTTTCGAAGGCCTAACAGAATGCCTTTGTACTCAGCCACGTTATTTGTGGCTTTAAAATTTAACCTTACATAGTACAAGGCCTTCTAGTTGGAGGGGGAAATTATTATAACTCTAGCGCCTGCGCTGGAGGCCTGATAAGCTCCGTCAGAATAAATAGTCTAGATACCTTCGTCGGGTGTTTTTGGAGCCCAAACGACTAGTGGGTCCACTCTACGACGAAGTCCGCGATTACTTGGGACTTAATTGCAGTGCGAGCGGTAAATTCTATACCAAGGGGGCAAGTTTGACTGCCTACTTCCCCACTCTTCTCGTTGAATCTTTATTTCGAAGCATGTCTCCGAGGGAGTATGATGTCGGCACAATAATATTGTGTATGAGAAAATAATGCCAGAGCTTCCTTGAAGCCATGATGAGGGAGTATGCATTTTTCTCGAGCTCCGTGTACCTTCGGCGTCCGCTTCATGGATCAGCACCGCACTCATAGTTGAGGTTGTTGCTGTGAGGTACAACAACAGTCCCTCCTCCGGAAGGGGGGTGGTGAGGGTAGTCAAGTCAGCAAGGTACTCCTTGATATCGTCAAAATTCTTCTAGCATTCGGGCATCCATGCAAAGTCCTCAGAGCCCTTTAGCTCTTTAAAGATTAGCAGGCTCCATTCGGCGGAGCGGGCAAGGAACCTGCTGAGAGCTGCAAGCCTCTGAACCTGTTTCAAATTTTCAGGCGGCACCATGCGCTGCAATGCGCTAATCTGGATAGGGCTAGCTTCGATACCTCGACTCAAAGTCAAGTACCCCAGTAGCTTGTTGGCCCACGCTCTGAAGACACATTTCTCGAGATTCAACCAGACCCCTACCCTTCACAGGCTTTCGAAGGTCTCTGCTAAGTCTAAGCTATGCTCTCCCTTTTTCGCACTTTTTATTACAATGTCATCCATGTAGGCCTCAACATTCCTTCCCATTTGATGGCCTAGGGCCTTAGAAATTAATCTAGAGAAGGTTGCCCCGGCATTTCTTAAACCGAAGGGTATCCGTACATAGCAATAGACCCCTGAGGGAGTAACGAAGCTAGTCTTCTCCTCGTCTTCGTGTTTTAGCCACACTTGGTGGTACCCGAAGTAGGGGTCGAGGAAGCTTAGCAGCTCAGAGCTGGCGGTAGAGTCAACGAGCTGATCAATGCGAGACATGGGGTACGGGTCATGGGGGCATGCTTTATTTAATGATGTGAAGTCGATACACACGTGCCATTTTTCTGTGTTCTTTTTCTTACAAATACGGAGTTCGACAGCCACTCCGTATGACTAACTTCCCATATGATCCTGGCTCAGAGCAGCTTCTGTACCTCGGTCTTGGCCAAACTTGCTCACTCAGCCGATAGCTTTCGCAGCCCCTGGCGCACGGGTCTAGCCCTGGGGTTCACCAGAAGGGAGTGCTCGATGATGCTTCGGTCGACTCTGGGGATATCTTCATCTGTCTAGGCAAAGATGTCGAGGTTGCGTTGAATCATGCTCTCCAGCGAGGCCATGTCTTCTAGGTTAGGTCACCTCTAAATTGAATGGGGTACTCGAGCCCCCCTTCGACGAGTGCCTTCGTGACAACCTCTCCATCTGGACGGGGCTTGACCACTGACCCCTTCATAGCTCCAGGAGGTTGGCTTGCTGCTTTGGGCTGTGGCTTCACGGAGTGCACTTGGCATGTCTCGAAGTGCGCTGCGTGGCCGTATTCCACCCTCCGCACAATGCTCTAATCGCCCAGCACAGTGAGCACTCCCTCCTGTGTGGGCAACTTTATGCAGAGGTAGTTGTAGTGCATGACTGCTCTGAACTGGTTCAACGTTGCTCTCCTGAGAATGGCGTTGTAGGCATAGGGGGCGTCGACGATGTCGAAGATAACTTCCTCTATGCACGCGAGATTGCCTTCCCTGAAGGTGACTTCGAGGCCGATTTGGCCTATTGCTTCGAGGGGCAGCCTGTTAAAACCCTACAGAGGCCTTACAGCCAGAAGGAGATGATTCTAAGAAATGCACAGCTGGTCGAAGGCGCGTATGAAGATGATGTCTACCAAGCTACCTACGTCGACGAGGCCACGCCGCACCTTGGTGCCGACAATGTCGTAGGAGATGAGCAGGGGGTTTGCGTGCGAGAACTTGATCCCAACAGCGTCTTCGGCTGTGAAAGAGATTAGCACATGGGCCTATTTAGGCATCATCGCAGCCGAGGACAAGGTCCCGATATGTCCTACTTCGTGGACAAAATTGTGCCTCTACCTCTTGGACAAATTTCCTAGTGCCCCTCCTCTGGAGATTGGGAGCACCACCCGCTTCAGGGGCCCCGCTGTGTCTTTGACCTTTGGGGGCGGCATTATGTTTGCCACTAGGACTCGTGGTGGTACTTTGTTTTGCTCAGCACGGCTCATGGCCTAGACATGCTCTGGGCGCATGGCTTTAGGTGCCCGATCTATCGTCCCTCGGCCCATGGTGCACTCGAGGTAGTCTCCTCGCAAGGCTAGTACAGCCTTGTAGAAGTTGGTATTGTAGCTCCGATTCTCACCGTGGATGTTGCAGAAGAAAGTTAGGACTAGGACGAGGGGCCCGGCAGGCGGCCTCGCTCTGCCCCCTTGGCCACGGTCCTGACTCTGTTGCAGCTTTAGGGCCCTAGGCCCGGTGATGTTTAGCATTTCACTGTAGAAGTGCTTCTTGCTTCTCCTTAACTCCGGAGCCCTGTGCTCCGTGTGCGCCAGCTTTGGGGGGCTCAGAGCCCAGACCTCTGGGCTTGTACTTGAGCGATGGTGGCGCTTCTACGAAGCTATCTTTCTTTAGAACGGGCATGCTCTTCAAAGTATTTCATGAGTTGAGCCACCAAAGATATAGACTTCCTGTGAAGCTTATCGAGGAGGCCTGGGTGGGTAACACATTCACGAGCTGCATCGACCACAGACGATGTGGACAGCCTCTTGATTTGTGACTTTATATAAGCGAAGCGCTGGAAGTATTGCCGGGGGTTCTCTCCGGGCTGCTGCTTCACTTGGAACAGGCTTCCGGTGGACATGGGCGCCACAAATCCCCTGAAAGTTGCTAGTGAACTTTTTTCGGAGATGCTCCTAGGATTTGATGGAGTCTGGTTTGAGGGACCAGAACCATCGAAGGG
The DNA here is from genome assembly GCA_000418225.1 of Zizania latifolia. Lineage (NCBI taxonomy): Eukaryota > Viridiplantae > Streptophyta > Magnoliopsida > Poales > Poaceae > Zizania > Zizania latifolia. The sequence goes on along the minus strand of KE371732.1, from coordinate 285,853 downwards.
CTATTCCTTCAAGGGCCAATGGGAAGCATTTGGCCATGGTATCTCTCTCGCCTCTACTGGCCTCGATTGCGAGGGCATAAGAGCATGTGAACTCATCGAGGTCTGAATCCCCAGAGTACATCGGCAGTTTCATGGCCTAGAACTTTAAATGGAAGTAGACCATCTGAAGATCTGGGTGCAGCGGCGATCTCTCATCGAAGGAGGCATTTTGCCTCCGCTCTTGGGGTTCTTGCTCACCATGGTCACTTAAGGTGACGATGGTTGGTCTCGGAGGGTCTCCGGGGACCTCCGGAGCGTGTGCCTAATTAGCCACGCTTTGACGCCACCTTAGGACCACCGCCTTCAGCAGGGCCAGCTCGGAGGCCTGTGCATCATCGAAAGCTCCACTCCCTCCAGAGTACCCTCCTGGTTCCTACGACCGGATATAATCGGTTTGCAGTGCCCTCGAGGGCGGTAGGGTGCTTATACATAGGGGCCCCATTGCTCCTAACGGGACGAGCGCCGAAGGGACCAAAGCAGGGCCCATAGGCCTAGAGGTGTCGGTCACCGAAAGGGGGACCGTGGTGTGCTCCTCGGTCTCTAGAGCGGTGTTCATCGATGGGAGACCCGTGGCATGCTCCGCAGCCTCCGGAGTGGTGTATGCCATTGGGAGGTCTGTGGTGTGCTCCGCAGCCCCTGAAGTGGTGTTCACTGCAGGGAGGTCTGCTGGGTCCCGTAGGTCTTGTGCGCTGGCCTCAGCGAGAAGGGGCTCTGGACGCAACGAGGCCTTTGAAACTCAAGCGGACCTTCGAGGGAGGACTGTGCTTTTGCTTTTCTTTGGAGGCAGGACTCAGAGGATTATGGTAGAGGGGCTAATTTAGAACTATGAATCTCCACGAACGGCGCCAACTATTGGCGTAATTTAGAAATACGCAACAGGTTTTTAGTGTTTAGAACCTCGAAGGGTTCGAAGTGTAGACAGGGGTTTGAGCTCTGCCCGAAGCCTCCGAAGCGGATAATAACCTTCGTACATGAGTAGTATTGATTAACACTACAAACGTTTGATCCCCTTCCTCCTGCAAGGGAGAGGGTATTTATAGGCGTGCTAACAACAGGGTAATACTAGTTTACCCCCTACGTACAGCTGACTATTACAGTATTACATAGTGAATTATATAAGGACAATTTAGTAACACTCCATATGAATAAGGTAAGGCACACGTCTTGTCGGAGGGGACGGGAGCACATGGTTTCGACGTCACCTCCTAGCGGTTTTGAGGTACGCAGCCCTTTTGGCGAAGGGGGCTTCGACAAATCAAGCGGTTCCGAGCTATTAGTCTTCGGAAGGTCTTGCGGTGACTTAGGCTGAAGCTGTGACTTCAGCATTCGGAGGAGGAGGAGGCTTCATAGTCCTTGTTATTATTACCTTGTCAGGGCGAAACTATTTTCCCCCAACAACAATGTATGATGTAATTAAAACACTTGAATCTTTAGACTTGGTTAACTTTATTGACATTTGCATAGTCAGAAACCATATTGTATGAAGTATGATATAGTATTGAGGTGCCAATGATAAGCAGAGAGAAATAATATGGACTATAGTTTATAGTTTAGTTATATCCATTACCACATAAATGAGTGGGGTATGCTTAGTTGCGTAATGCCTTAGCTGCTCTGATATCTAGATTAACAATGGGATAGGCACATGTGTTTATTAAATAGACCTGGTGGCATAATTAAATGTCAAACAGAAGTCCATATTCAAAATTTTGAATTTGCGTAGGAAATTTTAGTTGGGATAGACATAACAGTGTGTTGAGTGCATGGTTCTCAATAATGTGTTTAATGCATGATGGCCTGCCCTTTATATTGCTTCGGCGCCGTGCTTTACCATCATTTATATTAGGAAACAGTCTAAATTGGAAACCCATATCCAAGCCGGCTGTGCACTTGGCTTCAGTAGTTCAATGTATTTATCACTGTGAATATGTCGAGGAGTTTGACTGCTTAGGCAAACACTTGACTATATAAATCCAAGAGAAAATTTGGTTTGATGGAAGTCGGAAGGTGTATATTTTGAAGGAATGATGAATTGACAATAGTATTTTGTACTTTATGCAATATCGATGATTATTTTAGATCTAGAAGATGGTTTTACTGTTGTACATGCATATGGTGATGACTTAGAATTTTTTTTATTGAGATGATTCATGTATATACAACCAAACAACGTCTGTAGGATACAATGTTCAGAAATATAACCAACTAAACAGCATATCAGCTCATCAGGATTACTTATATATGTAACCAGATATAATTAATTGCATCATCCTATCTAGACCAAGGACAGCCAGGATAACAAGTACGACCAGGCTGTGGACGTGCGAGTAACCCATATACGCCAGCATCACGGAGCTTCTTCAGGCAGTGTAGAACTGTAGATTCTTCGTTAGCAGCAGGTCCTCCGTAACTCCGTTCTTCGGCTGCTCTGAGATTGAGATTCAACGACCTATATACTGTCGAGTAATCTGCAGATTGAGTCCCGTGTTACAACAAAATTAAAAGTTCTAAGCTCAGACATCAGTAACCTCATTTGTACTGTTCGAAATTATTCAATTAGGACGGGTTATTAATTGCTGGTATTTTGAATCTGGCAGGGTACGATCAATCTGATTCAACGGGCCAGTGCCTGTTCGTTTCAGTACGTACGTGATATAGTTTTAAGTGAGTACATTTTCAATCTCTCAAACGTTGTAATTTAAAAAAATGAAAAAAAATTCTTTACTATCAACTTTTTTAGCACTCAATTTATTCATTTAAACCCTTAAATATACACATAAACAATAGCTTCATCCCTCCTCCTCGAAACATGCCCTGAGTGACCCGCGGTGGAATTTGGCAGATGGTTTTTTCTAGAGAATTTGGCAGAAATTTTACTCTTTCTGCAGGGTCATCAATCATCTACAGTAAAAACCTCGCACGGAGTCCATGGATTTATGTAAAAGCTGTAAATCGTGCTTGGCCTGGACAACGCACGCGCGCTAGGGACCACAAGAGTAAAAGCTCGCTCTGGTCACTGGACGGCGATGCTCGCTGAGTTGTTGCTGTGATCGGTCGAGTCACACCGTGCTCCTCTTTGCCACTGCACTCTCCCCTGGCCTATATAAAGCTTGCAAGAACTCTCCCATGGCCATATCCTTGCAGGTGCATTCCAATATAAGCTCAACCGGTCTCGCTTAAAGCCAACCTTGTGAAACACAGAAAGAAATCAAGGGTTCGTTCGAGGCAGCAAGCTCTCTAGCAGCCTCTAGTAGCTTGCAAGCTCGGATCAACAGCATGGCCTCAAAGCCAGGACCTCTCACTCGCTGGCCATGGCATTACCTTGGAAATTACAAGGTACGTACTCACAGATAATTCCTCATAGAACAAACTGATTAATGGCGTTTTTATTATTGGTGATAACGATTAACTAATGGTAGCTGCTGCTGCTGCATATATACATGCAAATTAATTACATACAGTACGCGCTGGTGGCTCCATGGGCGGCGCACAACACGTACAGGCTCGTGACGGCGAGCAGAAGCGACGAGAGAGACCTTCTCGGCTTCATGGTACTCCCAACCCTGCTGCTGAGGCTTCTCTACAGCCAGATCTGGATCACCGTCTCCCGCCATCAGACCGCCCGCACCAAGCACAGGATCGTCAACAAGAGCCTCGACTTCGACCAAGTCGACAGGGAGAGAAACTGGTAAATTTGTATATTAATTCCTCAGCATGCAGCAATGCAGCATGCATGCTTGTTTTATTAATTATCAATGCAAAACAGAAATACGATATATTCCCTCCATTTCTTAGATAAATTATTTTAGCTTTCTTATTTTTTTTCTAAAATATGAATTATTTTATAACTTAATGCTAGTCACTTTTTTTATCTTTTATTCGATAGTCACTTTTTCATCTTTTAGTCCATGTTTGTGTTTGTCAAATAAATGATATTTCTCTTACAAATAAATAATTTATTTTTAAAAACAGAATAAATAAGTGATAATAAAGTTATGTAAATTGATTTTTCTAATTTTTATATATAAATCTAAAACAACACAACACGTATAAGAAATCTGATTAAGTTTATATATAGCATTGCTGTTGCATGCGTACGTTTTCATAGAAACACGTACGTATAGTCTATGTTGTGTGATATGATAATATGCGCAACAAATTGATGTAGGGATGACCAGATAATCCTGACGGCGTTGCTGTTCTACGTGGTGAACGCGACGGTGCCGCTGGCACAGGGGTTGCCGTGGTGGAACTCCAGGGGCCTGGTGGTGACGGTGCTGCTGCATGTTGGACCCGTGGAGTTCCTCTACTACTGGCTGCACCGGGCGCTGCACCACCACTGGCTCTACGCCCGGTACCACTCGCACCACCACGCCTCCATCGTCACCGAGCCCATCACCTCCGTCATCCACCCCTTCGCCGAGGAGCTCGTCTACTTCCTCCTCTTCGCCATCCCGCCGCTCACCACGGTCGCCACCGGCACCGCCTCCGTCTACACGGCCAACGGCTACCTCATCTACATCGACTTCATGAACTACCTCGGCCACTGCAACTTCGAGCTCGTCCCCAAGGTCCTCTTCGACGTCTTCCCCCCGCTCAAGTACCTCCTCTACACGCCATCGTAAGACCTTAAATTAATACTACCCCTCCACTTTCTCGTTTATTAATTAACGCATATAATTAACTTCAACAATTAATTACATGCACGATGTAACTTATACTCCATAAAATTATCGATGTCCGTAAATATCAGTCAGAGTCATGTATTACTTATATCGGCTCAATATTCAATGTTTACCAAACTGTGCTAAAGGTAATTGTATATACGATGTAAATTATATATACTCGAGGAAAGTATTGATATGTGAGTATCAGTTCCAAATTAATTGTATTGTTTCAATAACCGACCGTTAATGAAGGTTATTTGTGTAAATGCAAACTTAAAATACTACTCGTGTGTACGTAGGTTCCACTCGCTGCACCACACGCAGTTCAGGACCAACTACTCGCTGTTCATGCCGATGTACGACTACATCTACGGCACGACGGACAAGTCGAGCGACGAGCTGTACGAGCAGACGCGGCAGGGGAGGCCGGAGCAGCTGCTGCAGGCCCGCCCTGACGTCGTGCACCTCACGCACCTCACCGTTCCGGAGTCTGTCTTCCACCTGCGTCTCGGCTTCGCCTCCGTCGCCTCCAGCCCGCTCGGCGCCGCCTCCTGCCGCCTCGCCATCAGGGTCGCCTCCGCGCTCGCCTCGCCGCTCTTCTCCCTCTTAGCCTCCACCTTCAGGTCGGAGACCAACCGCCTCGACAAGCTCAACATCGAGACATGGGTGATCCCAAGGTTCACCTCCCAGGTACGTACGTACGTAGTATATATCTGGTGTACAATTAATTGTAGTATTTATTTTTCATTGCGAATTAAACACCAGATACTGCCAGCATCCAATTAGATTGATTGGAAATTAGAATATTTCTTCACCTTACTAATATATCTTGTAATTGCTAAATTTAGAGTATTTTTATGGAGGAAGTAGTTCTAAATGTTTTCTGTTCTGAATTAATTTTATTGGGGTTTTGTATAATATCTGCTCTTATTTTTTAAGTCGTCTTAACCTTTTTATATCTTTCACAACTATAGGTTGTTTTAAAACTTTTAGACATTTTTATCTTTTCTTTCATATTTGTATTTTTAAATAAATGATACCCTCTAATAACAACCAATTTATTTGAATTGATTCAATAAGTTTAAAATAACATGTATAAAAATCACAGACCTTTATCTTTTCTTTCATATTTGTATTTTTTAAATAAATGATACCTTCTCTTAACAACCAATCTATTTTTGAGTTGATTTAATGAGTTTAAAATAACATATATAATAAATCATACAGACTAATTGATATGTACTCACGTACTATATATGTGTGTATATATATATATATATATATATATATATATATATATATATATATATGCAGTATACGGATGCGTACGCGGTCAGCCGTTTGATTGAGAAGGCGGTGTCAGACGCAGAAGCAAGTGGCGCGAGGGTCCTCACGCTCGGCCTCCTGAACCAGGTAAATGCCGCGTCAGACCCAATTCAATGCATGCCTTCTCACTGCTCACCGGCTTCAATGAAACAGCACCAGCAGTAGGTGCAAAAGCTCGTACCACCATTTGCTCTCTGCACATACTTCCCGTTTGAACCTTTATAATTTCAATCAACTGTACCAGATTTACCACTTGAGTTAAACGTCGACAAGTTTAGAGCGCAGTCAGATCACTGCGACGGTAACATCTCAGTTACCGCTGTTACTGATCTAGTTTAATAGTATCTGGTCTGGTTACCGTTAATCGCTGATTGTTAGCTCAAAATACATTTTGTTAACCCTGGAAATACCTGTGCATGTATCATCAGACAGGTTGCAATTATCAATCATGCGTTAGTACTCAAATGTGGTAGACAAGGTTTAAATGTTCAACCTATAAGTACCCTTGATTCTGCCCGTGTATATGTCAGATTGTCAGGTGACGCTAATTAAGTCGCTGACACCAACTTGTGTGTGCAGGGCTATGAGCTGAACATAAACGGGGAGCTGTATGTCACCAGGAATCCAAGCCTGAAGACGAAGATCGTCGACGGAACCAGCCTGGCTGTCGCTGCAGTTCTCCATATGATCCCTCAAGGCACCAAAGATGTGCTCCTCCTGGGAAACTCAAACAAGATTTCTTTCGTGCTTACTTTATCCCTATGCAAACGGGGAATCCAGGTATAATATGACAGTGGACGAATAATATTGACAACAATAATCTACGCCGTCAAAGATTCAGGTAATAATTAAGTTACTTGTAATTTGACAGGTTGGGATGGTGAACAAGGAATTGCATGACTGTCTGAAGCAGCAACTGCAGCCTGAAATGCAGAAGCATCTTGTTTTGTCTTGCAGTTACAGCAGCAAGGTAGCTAGCAATTCCGCTCTGCCGTTTGCATTCATGTGTCACTCACAGGCTCACTTATGCAGTAACTGACACAGTCACGTCGATCTGCTCGATGAAACTGCAGGTGTGGCTCGTCGGCGACGGGCTGACGGACGAGGAGCAGACGAAAGCCCAGAAAGGAGTCCATTTCGTGCCGTACTCGCAGTTCCCTCCCAACAAGCCCCGCAAAGACTGCATCTACCACTGCACACCGGCGTTGCTAGTCCCAGAATCGTTTGAAAATCTTCACGCCTGCGAGGTACGTAGGCTCAGTTTGATATAGCTTCAAGTTTAACATTTTTAGAACTAATCAAATTTAATTTTAAGAAATCTTACATCTAGTACTGTATGGATTGGAAATATTTAATTAAGTTATTTAGTTTTTATTTTAACTAAAATTAAAAATTATTTTATTATACTGATTTATTTATGCCAAAAGCTGTTTTAAACACGCCATCAAAGAAAGAGAAACAAAAATGGCAAATGACACACGTGTTTGTGCGTGCAGAACTGGCTGCCGAGGAGGGTGATGAGCGCGTGGCGAGCGGCGGGCATCGTCCACGCGCTGGAGAAGTGGGAAGCCCACGAGTGCGGCGGCGGGGTGACCGGCGTCGACAAGGCGTGGCGCGCTGCACTGGCACGCGGATTCCGGCCATACGACCACCACCCAGCCACGCCAGCTACGTGCTAATCCGATCTGTCTCAAACGACCGACATGGCTTTTGCAGTGCGGTGCTACGAATGCCTTGCTGTCTCTGTGTGTTTCTCTCGCTTGACATATATCTCCGTGTTCTGATTAGCTACATTAATATGAAGCGATAAAATCTCATAACTGTACTACTGCTTGCATCACATGATAGTGCTATCTATCGTATGATAAAATAACATGATGTGGAGATACCCACAGTTTCCTGTTTGAACTCAGTTATCGTGTAATATTTACAGTTTTACTGTTTTACTCATACAAGGGGTGATAATAGGACGTGACTATAGGACGGGACAGGACCAGATAAAATAGAAACGTTTTCTGTACTATGTCCGGCTAAGTTGGCCCTTTAGGGTTTAGGTTCAAAGTTAGGGTTCAGGTTTAGGTTTTATGGTTTGGTATAGATTTAGGGTTTTGGGTTTGTTCTTTAGGATTTATAATCTAGGTTTTAGGTTTAGGGTTTTGACGATTATGGCTTAGGGTTTATAATTTATGGTATATGGTTTAAGGTTTAGTGTTTATAAACTATGGTTTGGGGTTTAGTCTTTAGGGATGTAGTTATTATAATTTAGGGTTTAGTGTCTAAGGTTTAGAGTTTTAAGTTTTGGGTTTTATGGTTTGGGGTTTACGGTTTATGGTTTAAGGTTAAAGGGTTTTATGTTTAGGGTTTATGTTCTAGGGTTTAGGGTTTTGTGTTTAGGATATAGGGTCTAGTGTTTTAGTGTTTAGAGTTATTGGGTTTAGGGTTTAGGTTTTGTGTTTTGGGATTATGGTCTTATGGTTTAGGGTTTATGGTTTAGTGTTTTTGTTATAGGGTTTAGGGTTTTAATGTATAGGGTTTAGAGTTTAGTATTTTAGGGTTTAGAGTTTAGGGCTGACGTTTTAGATTATTAGGATTTAGTGTTTTAGGGACTATGGTCTAGGGTTTAGTGTTTACGGTTTAGTGTGTATACTTTAGTATAATGTTTTGGGTTTGGGGTTTAAGCTCGTTAGGTTTAGAGGTTTTAGAGTTTAGGTTCACTACAAGATATGTAGCTTTTTACGACATTTAGTTTATGTCATAAAGAAGGTATTTTATGTCACCAAATATTAATCTGTGACGATGCGATGACGAAAAATAGAATGTCACAGAAGGTGCGTCTCTAAATGGTTTAGCAGGAAAATGCATAATATTTATGACAGTCTAAATCATCTCTGTTTGAAGGAAGAATGCCACAAACTATTTCTTTGGCTGATACCACTTGGCTGGTGACTAAACGAGATGACATGGCTATTTGACATGACGTGTGATGTGGCAAATAATAAACGAAATCAGTTTAGGCCAGGCTGATTTGGATGTCTGATTTGGAATGGGCCAAGCCTACTTTAAAGGCAAATTCGGTCTAGGCCTAGGCCTATTTTGTTGTACCGGACATTTTGTTGGATAATTTGGTTCAGTTTCGAGCCTGGCCCATTTTGGTTTAGGCTAAATATGAAGCTTGTAAGATCGAAACACATTAACCACGGCAACCAGAGGGGGTGAATGATTGCAATACCCCAAATTTGATAACTAAAATAAAATAAAAAAAACTAATTCTGGCCACTCTAAATATTCCCGACCAGTCTGGAATTTCTAACTAGCCTGAAATTTCCCAACCACTAAAAACGCCCTAACAGAGCAATGGTAAAATGTGCGTAACTTTAGATCCGTAACTCGGATTGGTCTAAAATTTAACACAAGAAATTAGACTTCAATATGAATCATTCCCAATAGGTTTCACTCAAATCCAAGTTCCCAATCAAAAGTTATGACACTCGAAAATCATGGCAATGTAAAATAGGGCTGATCCACTCTAAAAACTAAAATCTTGATTACTTCAAAAATACATGGAATTAACCAAGGAAACTTTCTAGATATCTTTCTTAATGTCCTAGCAAGGTTTTGTATGAATCAATTCAAATTAAATCACAAGTAAAAATGAAATCACAGATTAAGCCAAAACTATGCAAACCGATAAACGTTAAGAAGAAAGAACATGATACCATACTCCTTGATGCTTGAAGCTGGATCTTTATTGCATAAGAGTGTTTATAAGGTGCATCCATAGCACCTCTCACCAAATCCACATTCAAAACCCTAGGTGGACGAGCAAAAGGCTAAACCATAATTTTTCTCTCTTGATCGACCTCTAAATTTTGCTCTCCCCTCTAGTCTATTTATATACCTCTCATGTGGGCTATGGTTGCCACCATGAGCCACGAAATTAATAACCTCCGGAGTCCTAATCCACTTAAGAATCCTTCTCTTACTAGATCTCAAATCCTAACTCCTTCTGAATTTTCCTCATTTCCATATTTGCACACATCCTGCATACGTCATATGAAAACCTCATCTTCACATGCAGTATCCTCTAGCCCAAGCATCCCACATGATTTTCTTGATCGTTCTAAACCTTAGCTCCTCCTCGAGCCTAGCTTCGATCCTGTCATTGACCATGGCTCGCCCTCAAGCAATGCCTATACATGAACAAACCAAGAAACCCTTTTTCCAAGCACAAGTTCTTTTCAACTTGACTCAATCAATCCAATCAATCACAAACAAGGTGAATTTATTGAATATACATTTTAAGCATATGATCCAACTCGAACATCAAAAATCTGAATGATCTAAAATCCCGAGTGTTGAATTTTCTCGGGTGCTGATTTTTTCCGAGAGCTGAATTTTCCCGAGTGTCGACTCCCGAGCAGAGTGCCCGACCACTAAACCAAAGTGCTCGACCACTCAAACCAATCAAAACTAATTTATTCATCACATGTCAATTATCATACAAATGATCTCACAATCTCCCCCTTGATGAACACATTGGCAACACTATTAAAAAGCACGAAAGAAATGTTTGATTTTCAAAAGCACAAGCACAAAGAACAATAAATAATTCTCCCTCAAAATTTAATTGCAAGTTTTTCAATTTGATTGCAAGTTTTTCTCCTGCTAAGTTTTTCTCCCCCTTTGACGATGAATTCATCAAGTAAATGATTTCTTGATTTGAGAGCTTTGAAGTGTACCTAAAGCAACCCACGTGACAAGGTTACAACACAAATAAAATATATAGACCAACGAGCTAACAATCGAGCCTAAAAGCCTCGAGATGAAACTAAGCTATAATTCTTAAGTTCAAATCAGCACTAAAATATTATGATTTCAATGATTTATAATATTGGCTTTCATTATAACCAATTTAAGAGAAATACCTCACATATAATTCAGCCATATCCACAAAACTAAAACATCACTTAATGCTCTTAAAATTGCAACTCATACATATTAAAAATTTTAGATTTGATATATGTAACTTTTGTATGAAATTTTCATAAGTGTCTATCTCAGCACAACGATCACTGTCTAGATACAAATGATGCCACCTGAGCTTCAGTCACATGACCTATTGTGATATTTTTGCACATACTAGCAGTCCCCATTTCAATGGTCTTATCATCTATGATCATCTCCAAGTTCATATCAAAGTGCAATAATAAGTAGTCTCGTCAGATGACCTAGGCAAAACAATTTTTCATGAATGCAGAACTTTCTGTGTTTTTGCACACTTTCTTTTCTTTTTGCTATTTTTCATTCAGATTTGATTGTTTTGACTTTGCACGAGCTATAGTTCTACCAATACTAAAATTGAAAGCACTATTATGGTGAAATAAACTCAGCTAAGACATATGTAAGCATATTTAACTCAAACTAGCCACTAGATCAGCACAACATATTTCTTATCTTTCACTTGAATATTTGTGGAAAAAAGTCTACTTTATCCCCTAAAGTATTACCATGTAGATGAATGTTGCTCCCAACTAAAAAACTAGACTCTTAATCCCCCGAACTAGTCAATACCGGACAAATAACCCCCAGGGCGGTTTATTACAAGGGTTTTGCTGATGTGACAGTTCACGCTGGCGGTTTTGCTGATGTGGCAGTCCACACTGATGATTTTTGCTGAGGTGGTTGTCCATGTGGCTATACGCTAGCATCTAAATAGTGGGACCCACTTGTCAGTGACACATAATTTTTTTTCTCTATCTCTTTCTTTTTCTTTTCTTCTTTTCTTTCTTTTCCTTCTTTCCTTCTTTTTATTTTCTTCTTTTTTTCTTCCTGGCTTCCTGGACGAAACCGTAGGGCACGGCGGCGAGGTGGGGGTGTGGAGGTGAAGAATGGCGTGGCATGGCGGGGGAGCGAGGGCGCTGCGTGTGACAGCGAGGGGCGGCCATGGGGGCTCGGCCATGGCAGTATAGTCGGCCGCATGCGGGGCTCAGCCGTGGTACGAGCGCGGGGCCATGCAGGGGCTCGATTACGGTGGGGGAGTGGGGGCGCCGCGTGCGGCCATGAGGCGCGACCGCAGGGGCTCAGCCACGGCACTGTAGGGGTGTGGCGGGGCTCGGCCATGGCATAGTCACGAGGCCGCGCGGGGGCTCAGCCATAGTGGGGTAGTGGGGGCTCGGCCACGGTGGCGCAGGGGTGTAGCAGGCCTCAGCCGTGACGACACAGGCATGGTGAGGCTCTGTCGGGGTGTAGTCATGGGGCCGTGCGGGGGCTCAGCGTGGGGCTGCACGGGAGCTTGGCCACGGTGGGAGAGCAGGGCGTCACGCGCGGCGGTGAGGCATGGCTATGGTGGCACAGGCGGCCCCACGTGGGGCTTTGCCACGGTGCAAGCGTGGGGCTGCGTGGGGGCTCGAGAGGCCATGCGACAACGCTGGTGCTGGAGCCGCATGTGGGTACCTGTGGAGTCATTCCGTGCGGTGCGGCTGGCCATGCTGGGTGGCTGCATCGGGTACCGCCCAGGAGGAAAATGGAAGAAAGGAAGAAAAAAGAAGGAAAGAAGAAAAGAAAAAAAAGAAGAAAAGAAAAAAGAAAAGAAAAAGAAAAAGAGAGAGAGAGAAAAATTTTTGTGTCACCGATATGCGGGTCCCACTATTAAGATGCCAGCGCATAGCCATATGGACAGCCACCTCAGTGTCTCCTGCCACATGGACTGCCACGTCAACAAAACTACCGCAGTAAACCACCCTAGGGGTTATTTATTTGGTATAGATTAGTTTGGGGGATTAAGAGTCTAGTTTTTAGTTGAGGGCAATATTCATCTATAGGGTAATAATTCGGGGGGTAAAATAGATTTTTTCTAATATTTATGTGTCATGCGTCATATCTCTCAAAAACTATGTCATAGGCTTATAAAAAGACTAAAAAATATGATAGCAAGATTAGTGATCCATAAATTTCATAAGATACTGTTAACAAGCACAAAGATTAATTGAATGTAAAAATCAAAGCTCCATGTTTTGTTTTTTTATTTTGAATATAAACAATACACAAAAATAAATATGAATGCATTATGATACAAATAAAAAAAGCAAACTCCCCCCAAACAAGACAAAATTCTGCATATGCCACTAAAAGTTCACCGGTTCCCATATATGCCACTAAAAAATTACTGTTTTCATATATGCCACTGCTTCAATTTTCTATGTCCATATATGTCATTGTCGTTAGTTTTAACTGTTAGTCAACGTTAGTTTTTTGCGAAATACCAAAACTGCCCTCAGCTTACAAAGCTAGCGAGCTTGTTTTGCTCCCGACTGGTCTTAGTTGCGCTGGATTGAATGAGTATTGGTATGTGTGTGCCGACCGGAGCAAGTGCTAGCAGATGATGGAGCTTAAATCATCCTTGATTTTTAGTGAGCTGAGGGCAGTTTTGGCATTTTGAAAAAATTAACTTTGACTAACGGTTGAAACTAACGGCAATGGCATATATGGACACAGAAAATTGAAGCAGTGGTATATATGGAAACAGCAAGTTTTTAGTGGCATATATGAGAACCGGTAAACTTTCGGTGGCATATACAGAATTTTCTCCCCAAACAAACCCATTGGATGAACAACACCCAACTCCCCACAAAGAAAAGCAAAGCGAGAAAAATCCAAAGGTTTAGTGAAAATGTCTGCCAATTACAATTCAGTGCCAATAAAAAGAAGCACAACATCATCTTTCTCCATATAATCTCTAAGAAAATGATATCGAAGATCAATATGCTTTGTTCTAGAGTGTTGCACTGGGTTCTTAGCAATATTTATAGCACTCGTGTTATCACAATAAAGTGCAAGACGATCATAATTAATCTCATAATCCTTAAGTGTAGAAATAAGCCAAAGAACTTATGAGCAACAACTAGCAGCAACTACATATTTAGCTTTAGTAGTGAATTGTGCAACTAAAGATTATTTTCTAGATGACCAAGCAACAAGTGATGTTTCCAAAAAATGACATGTACCACTAGTACTCTTTCTATCAATTCTACAACCTTCAAAATCAGCATCAGAAAAAGCTCTTAAACTAACATTTGAAGAGGTAGAATACCATATGCTAAATTCTTGAGTAAATTTGAGATATCTAAGTATACGCTTGACAGCTTGATAAAGTGAAACACGAGAAAAATCTTGAAATCGAGCGCACAAACAAATAGAAAATTAAATGTCTAGCCTCGATGCAGTGAGATACAAAAGTAAGCCGATCATGCTATGATATTCTTTTTGATCAACAGGCTCACCATCCTCATTAGGGTCCAAAGTAAAAGTAGCTCCCAATGATATAGAAATTGGCTTACAATTTTCCATATCAAAACGCCAAACAAGATCCTTAGTGTACTTACTTTATGAATAAAAGTGTTATCTTTTAATTCCTTGATTTGTAGTTCCAAAAAGTATATCAACTCACCCATTATACTCATCTCAAACTCTTTGCACATAGTCTTAGAAAACTGGGAAACTAAAGAGTGATATGAACAACCAAAGATGATACCATTCACATAAATCTGAATAAAAAGTTGATCATTGCCTTGCTTGAAAAGAAACAAAACTTTATCTACTTTTTCTATAAAAAAATATTTTTCAAGTAGAAAAGTTTTTAACCTATCATACCATACTCTAAGGGCTTGTTTTAAACCATATAAAGCTTTAGACAACTTGAAAACATGATTTGGAAACTTAGGATTTTCAAAACAAGTTGGTTGTTTAACATAAACTTTCTCATTAGTGAAACCATTAAGAAAAGCGCTTTTAACATCCATTTGATATAATCTAAAACCTTTAGATGCAGCAAAGGTTAAAATAAGTCTAATGGCTTCAATTCTAGCAACAGGAGTAAATGTTTCATCAAAATCTAAACTTTCCACCTGAGTAAATCCTTGATCAACAAGCCTAGCTTTGTTTCTAACAATTACACCATCTTCATTTTGTTTATTTCAGAAAACCCATTTAGTTCTAATAATATTATGTCCTTGAGGAGCTTCAACCAAATTCCAGACTTTATTGCGTTCAAAATTTTCAACTTCTTTATGCATGGCATTGATCCACGATTCATCAGTTAGTAATATCTTTGGGTTGAAAAGAAGCTACAAAAGCTGAATGAGTATGAGAGTCAGGAGAAGTAAACCTAGAATGAGTGACACGTTAATTTAGATTACTAATTATTTATTCAGGAGGATGTAGACGTTGAATATGTAAAAGAGCATAAACATCTAGAGAAGTGTCTTGAACAGCATCTTCAAGGGACGAAGTGATCTTGTGGTCGAGATTGCTCCCCGACTACCTCTAAGTGTTGGATGGACCCGACCTAGACATTGGTCTGACTACCAGCCACATTGTTGTCTTCATCATCACTTTCTTCAATAAAGATGCTTTTATCCTTCCCCTGAATCTATGCACATGTATCTAATATATCGGGTCTAGTACCAGGACTAGCCTTATCAAAAGTGACTTCACAAGTCTTCACAATATTGTTAGTTTCTAACACAAGTACACAGTAGCCACGTGAATGAGCGGGATAACCAAGAAAAATACCATCTTGAGATTTTGCTTTAAATTTATCTAAATTTTCAGACTTCAACATAAAACATTTGCACCCAAAAACTCTCAAGTGAGAAACACTAGGTCTATGACCAAAACAAAGCTCAAAAGAAGTTTTACGTAGCTTTGATCGTAAGAAAACTCTGTTTGAAATATAGCAAGCTGCAGAAATTACTTCGGCCCAAAACTTCCAAGGAGTCCGATGTTCATCTAGCATAGTCCTAGTCATCTTCACAAAAGCTATATTATTTCTTTTAACAACACCATTCTATTGTGGAACCCTAGGTGAGGAAAACTGATGTTCAATGCCTCTTTCAACACAAAAGTACTCAAAAGAAGAATTATTAAATTCAGTACCATTATCACTTCTAATTGCTCTAAGTGCTCAGGGAGTTCAATAGATAATCTAAGAACCAAGTTTCGAAAAATACCAAAAGCTTCATCCTTAGATGCCATAAAGAAAATCTAAGAGTATCTAGAGAAATCATCAACAATGACAAAAACATACCACTTTCCCCTAACAAATTGAACTCTAGCAGGTCCAACAGTATCCATGTGTAAAAGTTGACTAGGTGTATTTGTCATAACCATGGTAATAGGAGCATGTGAGCTAGAAACTATTTTGGCATGATGACAAGAAGAGCAAACCAAATCAACATCTTTAAGTTTTGGTAAGCCACGAATAAGATCCAAACCACTAACACGAGTGAGATGATCAAAACCAACATGGCCAAGTCTACGATGCCAGAAGAATAAATCTTTAGAATCATTAGCAACTAGACATTTAATCTTAGAAGATGAAGGTAAATCAAAATTAACTTTCAAGACTCTTTCAAAATGTGAAATCTCGAACACAAAATCAGTAGAGACATAAAAAACTTACAACCAGATTTTTTAAAATACACCTTAAGATCCTCATCAATTATTTGTGATACTGGAAGCATGTTGTATTTTAAAATATCAACAAGAGCTACATCTTTGAACATATATTTGTCACTTACCTTAACTGTATCTTTAGCAACAACAGCGCTAGTAGAAGCATCCCCAAAAGTCACTGATTCAGTCCGGGATGCACGTGTGAGGGATGAGAACCAATTTTTGTCACCGTACATATGACGTGAACACCCGGAGTCTACTAGCCATATGTTCTCCTTCCTCGCTCTTGAAGCCTATACAAGAGATGATGTCGAGGTCTCAGTACTGGAGTTAGATAAAAGAAATTTAGGAATCCAACACTGAGACACTCGACCAGAAACACCAACAGGCAAAAATGCTCGAGTAAAACTAGTGTCATTTTTACCTCTTACTAAAACAGGACGCTATCGATTAAACCACTGACTAATGCACGGTTCGACCATAGATGGAGGTCGGTCTGACCGCCTCAAATATTGTGGCCCGACTATTATACTAGATTCCATAAATGACCTTTGCCACTTATGTTTAGCAAAAGATTTTTTCCTATTCTTTCTCGAAAAAAGTATACTTTACCCCTCGAAATATTACCATATTGATGAATGTTGCCCCCAACTAAAAACCAGACTCTTAATCCCCTAAACTAATCTATACCGGATAATAAACCATCGGAGCGGTTTACTGCGGTGGTTTTGCTGACGTGATAGTCCACGTAGGCAGTTTTGCTGACATGGCATCCCACGCTAGTGATTTTGCTGAGGTGGCTATCCACATGGCTACACGCTGGCATCTGAACAGTGGGACCCACTTGTCAATGACACAGAAAATTTTTCTTTTCTTTTCTTCTTTTCTTTTTCTTTTCTTCTTCTTCTTTCCTTCTTCCTCCTTCCTCCTCCCCTCTTTCCTGCAGTCAACTCCCTCCTCCCACATGTCCACTCCTCGCCGCCGTGTGCAGCACCCCCCTCGCTGCATCATGCCCCCGCAACACGCACGACGCCCGCTCACCTCACCGCGCCCCCGTGCCACACGTGGCGCCTGCTCGCCATGCCAAACCCACGCAGTGCCCATGCCTCACCGTGCCCCCATGCCCCCACTGTGGCCACGCCTGCGCCACCATGGCCGAGCCCCACGTGTATGTCATGCCTAGAAATCCCAATCATTTCCTTGCGATTTATTATGCGAAAAGTCTCTCGTCTAGGAATCAGCCGAGGCACACAATAGATAATTTATTGCACATGAAAGTTTTATTGTTCACGACGAAGTAAATAAAGTACTTATTACAGAGGTGGCATTTGAACCTCAAAACAATAATGATCAACGTAAATAACTCCTAATAACTTTATTGACGTAGCGGTGACTCTACTCCACGTGCAGACTTGACTAGGCAATAGCTCAAAATGTGCCACCGTCATCTTCGCTGTCGAACTCCTCTTCTAGTGGTGGGGGAATGCAAGGGTGAGTATTTTGAATACTCAGCAAGCCATCTAAGCGAAATAGTTATAATGCACAGGGGATACAAAGAACAGAATAATATGGTTTATTTGCATACATAGAGCATTACAGAGAGATGGAATTTAAAAGGTAATTCTAATTAAGTTGGAACCTTAAAACAATATTAATCTAATCACTGAATAACTCTTACCCAGAGTCATTAGGCCCAAAAGAACCAACCAAACTACTCTAACCAGAGCTATCCAGGTTGAACAGAAAGTAAAACAGGTTAATTAAATAATCATGGGACTAATCATGAGTGACCTTGCATTATCGCCCGTAACCGTGGGCACGGCTATTCGAATAGTTTTGCTCTGATCAGAGGTGCACAACTTTACCCACAAGACACAGCCATACAACATATCACCATGCGCCTCAATACCACCATGGTACCTTAGAAAAGAGCTATGATATGACCATCCACCTAGATCCTCCAAGCTTCACACCCCAGGAACCATCTACCCGATATACCCTTGGCGTTCCAATCCGTATAGAAAAGACTTACCCAGTGTAGAACTATCGGCCCTCTCGATGCTTCACCTAGGATTTCTAGGCTTTAGATCATACCATTTCCCATGCTGGCTTGTGATAGCGCGATATTACATTGCAAAAGTGACCCATGAACCGGTCCTTAAAGTGTCATTAGTACAACTAGCAGAACCACGAACCTTGTACTCACAACCTACCTTAGTCAAGTTTTAATATCACTTAAATCATAAACCAGTTCATTTACTACTAGTATTCATATAAGCCAACATTAATATGAAAGTAGTATTTAACAGCATGATGAAATGTGATACTAGTTTCTAAGCAGGGCTAGGCAATCCTAGGCATCCAGATAAATCATAGTAAGGATTCATACTGGTCAAGTTTAATATTCCCTAGGTAGATAAGGAACAGGTAGATAATCAACAGGGGCAATACAAGCAGGTTTATATCCCAATCCCAGTGACATTCAAAAATAAAATGTACTTTTGAATGAATAGTAGCTTTAAAACATGGGTTCAACATGATCAAAGCGCGAACTTGAATAACTTGCCTTGCTGGACAGGGATGAAAATAGGTGACTCCTCGATGAACACAGGCTCTTCAGATGCTTCGGAAACAAAATAGTAGTATAAGAATACAATAATAAATTAAAATAGTACACATGCGCATACATTCTGTATGTGAATGGGTAGATCTTATTTTTAGAAAAAATTTGCAATTTGAATGGTTAAATTTGGAGTTTGGATGAACTATATATGAATTTTTAAAGTTTAAGCAGGGTTCTGTTTGAATTCAGAAAATAAAAAGGAATTATGACGCAATACTGAATTTTTTTTCTAAAGGAAAACAGGATTTATGGTTTCAGCAGGGGGTTTTACGCGCGTGCGCAGGCGGGACCTCGTGGCAACCACGCAAGCGGGGTCAGCAGACGTGGCGCTGACGTGGTGGCCACGTTGATGCCACGCCGGGGCGATGGCGGCGGCACAGGGACCAAGGGTCACCAGTGAACAGTGGCTCGGCAACCGGCGGCGAGGGCTCCAACAAGATTAGGAAGGTGCGGAGAGTTCACCTGAGGGCTCGGTGGCCGATGGCGGTGATGGAAGGCGACCGGTGGCGAGATGGAGGCGGCGCATGTCTCGGGTCATCGGTGGGGAGGGGGCTCCGGTGGTCGGTGGCGATGGTGGAGGGGATGCCGAGGACTGGGAGATGACGGCGGTCATGACTGTGGGGTTGGCGGCGACCGATGGACAGCGGAGCGACGGTGATCGGCGGCTAGAGCAG
>KE371732.1:215290-238507 GCA_000418225.1 Zizania latifolia | reverse complement strand
TGGGCTGGCGGGGGCACACGGGAGATGGGCTAGCCGAAGGCTGGCCTAAGAAGGGAGGGGGTTTCAAATTTTATTTAAAAATTGATTTTTTAATATGTTTTCTTCTAAAAGTGCTCCAAAAATTCAGAAAAATATATTTTTTTGACTTATAAAAATTCTTATAAAATTCTTTAC
The DNA here is from genome assembly GCA_000418225.1 of Zizania latifolia. Taxonomy (NCBI): domain Eukaryota; kingdom Viridiplantae; phylum Streptophyta; class Magnoliopsida; order Poales; family Poaceae; genus Zizania; species Zizania latifolia. The sequence continues at coordinate 238,333 of KE371732.1, read as the reverse complement.
ATTTTTAGAGACTTTTGCAAAAATTTTGAACAACATTTTATTTGAAAAGAAAAATCCTCCTCAAATTTTAATAGTCAAAACTCTTTTCTTTTCTTTAAAGAAAATTCCATTTTAAATTTTCTTTTTCTAAAAATTCTTTTTCCTTTTACTTTATTCACAGCTTTTATTACTTTTATATTTTGAAAATTTCATGCTGTGACAGTGCACCCCCACGCTGCAGCGCCCCTACACCCCCGTGGTGCCCACGCCTCACCGCGCCCTAGTGCCCTGCCCCCCTGCGCTACCGCGGCTAAGCCCCCACGCGCCCCCTCCACGGACGCGCCTACGCCACCATGGCTGACCCCCGCCTCACCACGCCGGCGCACCCTACGGCCACACCTCGCACCCCCATGCCGCCTCGCTGAGCCGCGTCGCACCTCCGCACCGTCCCTGCAGCCGGCTGTAGTTTCGGCTAGGAGAAAAATGAAGCCAGGATGAAAAAAAGGAAAGAAGAAAAAGAAAAGAAGGAAAAGAAAGAAAAGAAGAAAAGGAAAAGAAAAAAGATATAGAGAAATTTTTTTTGTGTCATTGACAAGTGGGTCCTACTCTTTAGATGTCAGTGTGCAGCCACGTGGATAGCCACCTCAGCAAAAATCACCAGCGTGGACTGCCACGTCAATAAAACCGCCAGCGTGGACTGCCACATCAACAAAACCGCCACAATAAACTGCCTCGGAGGGTTATTTGTCTGGTATAGGCTAGTTCGGGGGATTAAGAGTCTGGTTTTTTAGTTAGGGGCAACATTCGTCTATAGGGTAATACTTCGGAGAGTAAAGTAGATTTTTTTCTTCTTTTTATGTTGTCTTGTAAGTCTAAAACAGAACTAAATCAAATGTCCATATTTTTCACAATGTGTACAATTATACTTCACCGGTTTAGTTGTCTTAGATATATAAGTAATTTCACTTGATGTTATTAAGTTTGACAATATTCCAGCTAATTTAAAAATCGTTTGTTTTGATTCAGATTTAACCTCAATTTTACCACTTTGAATAACTTTAATCGCAGTAGGTTGATGAGATTTAAAATAAGTATGAGCATCAAAACTTAGTCCCCTATGATTTGTGCTTACTTTAGATATATCTAATATCATGTTGAGGTTATTTTTATCAGTTGAAAAGCGTTGCAATGATCTTTGTAAATAATCAACTTCTTTTATCAAATAACACAATTTTTACAAACATTAGCAATGCTATTTTGTTTGTGACAATTTGAACAAGACAATGCCTCATGAGTATGTAAGTCATTTTGCAAAAGTTTAACTCTACCATAAGCATCTTTTAGATTTAATTTAAGCAATGAGCATTTTGAACAAGAAGTTGAATCATGTTTCACAATAGTTAAGCTATTTATATTCTTAAGTTGTTTGAATTTACTATAATATAAAGCATTTGCCAAGGACTAGCATACAAAGCAACTTTTATCTTTTTCAAATAGGTCTTGGAAATAAATAATTCATCAACAACCCGAGTAAGCACAATAGTACCAATAGCAAAACAAATTTTATTCTTGGCTATTTTATAATTGAGCTTATAAAGACTAGTAGCATGAACATCCCTTCAAACAATAAGTTAGATTGTAAAGAATCACGTGATTTACATGAATTATCATTAGGAAAAAGAGACTTGAGCCTATCAATTTTAGAATTAAGTGATTCAATAACAAGTTCATCTTTCTTATATTTCTTATTGCATTTTCTTAATTTATTATTAAGACGAACAACAGCACGAGCTAAATCATTGCAAGTAGGTTTTACCTCATTTTCATTGTTGAAGAGTTTATCCTCACTTGAGCCTACTATATCATGTGCCATGAGACACAATCCAATCCGATCATTATTTTTGCCTTTGCCTTCATCTTCACTTCCATCACTTATTGAGTCCACATCACTCATATCAACTTGATCGAGAGCAGCAAGGACTCGATGCACCATCTTCCTGTAGTTGCGGTTCTTCATCTTATCTTTTTTGGATGGGCGCTTGCTGTCCTCCTTGTTTTCTTTTGAAGATTTCTTCAGCTTAGGACAGTTAACATGAATATGATTTGCCTCACCACATTCGAAGCACCAAACAGGACTATTAAAGCCTCTTCTTCTATTTCTCACATTGTTCAAGGCTTTAGTGACTTTTGTAGAAAGCAAAGCCAAATCCTTCTCTATAAACTTCTCAAATTATTTATCAGACAAGGCATATAAAGCTAATAAATAAACACTAAAAGATAATACAAAATAAGAAGACTCATTAGAAGGTGAAGAACCTAGAGCCATTGACTTAGGAGAAATCTTCCGTGAAAATACATTCAATTCATGAGTTTTTAATTTTGAATAAAGAGTGTCCAAAGTAAGAGTAGTCATATCCACTGACTCTTGAATTGAAGTAACTTTCATCTCTCAAACCGACATATCAAGCCTATTAAGTAAATGTCTAGCAATTTCAGAATCAATATAATTAGTAGCATAAGAATTATCAACTGAACGAAGATTGCTGAGAATTTTATTAAAGCGAGCAAAATATTCATCCAAGGTCTCACCGAGTTTCATCTCAAATTTCATATACTCTTTCTTGTACACATCTTTGCGCACTTCCTTGATTGTGGAGGAGCCTTGATGATAGGCACAAAGAGCATTCCACATCTCATGCACAGAAGAAAAATAAGAAATACGATCAAAATCAGAATGCCCAACACTATTGATGATCAAGTTTCAAGCTTTGTAATTTTCTTCAAAAATAGTATTATTAGTGTCATTAACTTGATTATCAGTTGATGGATCATATGGTTTAAAACTTTTTCTCAAATATCAAAACCCTGTGACATGATATAAACTTTCATCTTTATTTTCCAAAACTAAAAATCAATTCCGTAAAAAATATAAGACTTAATAGAAAATCTCTCGGATGCCATGGTGATTGTTAAGATTGGTTAAGATCAAAACAAAAATAGAAACCAAGCTTTGATACAAATTGTATGATCGAAACACACTAACCACGACAACCAGAGGGGGTGAATGATTGTAATACCCTAAATTTGATAACTAAAATAAAATCAGAAAACTAATTCCCGACTAGTCTGAAAATTCCGAACCAGTTTTCCCGACCAGCCTGAAATTTTCCGACCACTGAAAACAGCCTGGTAAAGCATTGGTAAAGCGTGTGTAACTTTAGATCCATAAATCGCATTGGTCTAAAATTTTAACACAAAAAACTAGACTTCAATATAAATAATTATCAACTAGTTTTACTCAAATCTGAGTTCCCAATCAAAAGTTATGACCCTCAAAATTCATGACAATGTAAAATAGGACTAATCCTATCTAAAAACTAAAATCTTGATTACTCCTAAAATACAAGGAATTAACTAACGAAACTTTCTAGATCTCTTTCTTAATATCCTAGCAAGGTTTTGGATGAATCAATTAAAATTAAATTTTATGTAAAAGCAAAATCACAGATTAAGCCAAAACTATGCAAACCGATAAACGTTAAGAAGAAAGACCGTGATACCACACTCCTTGATGCTTGGAGATAAATCTTTATTGCATAAGAGTGTTTACAAGGTGCATCCATAGTACCCTTCACCAAATCCACGTTTAAAACCCTAGATGAAAGAGCAAAAGGCTAAACCCTAATTTTTCTCTCTTGATCGATCTCTAAATTTTGCTCTCCCCTCTAGTCTATTTATATATCCCTCATGTGGACCATGGCTGCCACCATAAGTCACGAAGTTAACAACCTCCAGAGTCCTAATTCACATAGGAATCCTTATCTCTTACTAGATCTCAAATCCAAACTCCTTCCGAATTTTCCTCCTTTCCATATTCGCATACATCCTGCGTACGCCATATGAAAACCTCATCTTCACATGAAGTATCCCCTAGCCCAAGTTTCCCGCATGACTTCCTTGATCATTCTGAACTTTAGCTCTTCCCCGAGCCTAGCTCTAATCTCATCATCGACCATGACTCACCCTCAAACAATGCTTGTATATGAACAAACCAAGAAACCCTTTTCCCAAGCATAGGTTCTTTCCAACTTAACTCAATTAATCCAATCAATCACAAACATGAAGAATTTATTGAATATACGTTTTAAGCATATGATCCAACTCGAACATAAAAAATCCAAGTGATCTAAAATCCCAAGCGCTGAATTTTCCCGGGTGCTGAATTTTCCTAAGGGCCAAATTTTCCTGAGTGCTGAATTTCCCGAGTGCTGACTCCTAAGTAGAGTGCCCGACCACTCGACCAAAGTACCCGACCACTCGACCAAAGTGTCCGACCACTCAAACCAATAAAAATCAATTTGTTCATCACATATCAACATCAAACCAATTTATTCATCACATGCCAATTATCATACACATGATCTCACAAAGTCACAGAGTTGGTCCTAGCAAAGTCATAAAAAAGCTCTAGCAAAAACCAATCACACTCATCACAAAAAGCTCTAGTACAGTCATCACAACATCATAAGTTACTAGTGTATTTTAGGGAGTAGGATTGACCTGACCATGTCCAAAGCTTATTAGCTCATGATGGAGGTTGTTAGTTTCTAGTGATGTCTTCTTCAAACTCTCAATATCTTATGGTTGTTTTGCCATTGTCGTTTCAGACTCTTGTGCTTGTGAGTTCAAAGTATCCACCTCCTGTCAGAGTCCAGCAGCTTGCTGCCTCTCAGTCTATAGATAAGCCTAAAACTCTTGAACTTGTGAAGAAACGTCAAGTCTAGATCTTGTCCTAGAGGCTGACTGCAGGCCAACATTTTGGAGAAATGTGCTTGATCATGGAAGAACTTGAAAAACAGCTTCTATAGAAGACTTTGGTTGTTGTCCATCTTGTACTAGTTCAGCAACAATTGCTTGTATATCAACCTACCAGAATAATCTAAAATTTTGCCATATGCATAAAATCTGGGTATAATTAGCAGATGCTCATGGAAGTAAAATGTTGTCATCTCCCAGTTTGCTAAGGCCCTTTTGAACTGGATTCTTTCAAGTGGCAACACTCCTCAAGTATCATTTTCTGTTACTTTAATCTTGATTGAGGCCAAGTGCCATGGTGTTCTATTTTTCTGAGAGATGAAACAAGTGTGTTGTTTGTTTTATATATGTTTGATTTCAGTTATTGTTAATGGCTACAATAATTTATTTCTAATTCATGGTGGTGCACAAGCCATGGAGGTTGACAAGTGAAGTGAGGTCTGCTTCAGGACAATGGACTAGAGCAATACAACATTGGTTCACTTGATTCTATTTCAAAGATTTTTAAAGCCATGTTATTTTCAAAGTCATCATTAAAAACTACTATGGGACCTTCATTATCACTGACATATTGCCATCCAGTTTTATCTTCATCATGGCTTGATTCGTTTTCTTCCATAATCACTAGCGTATCTATAAAGGTCATCGACAACAGTTGCGTCTACATGAGAACAATCTTCATTCTTTGATTGTTCATTATCCAAATTTCCTTCATTATCTTAGACCTAAAAACCAACACATATCTTATCTTAGTAGGACAATCCCAAGCTGTTGGGTATTTCATCATTGTCATTTTCAGCCATATTCCATAAGTGCCTATGAGTGAATTTTTGTACAACTCTCTAGCTCTCACCATGCTTGGCGACTTGCAAATAAAAAAACCTTTGTAGCCTATGTTGCTAGAATAAAATGATCATCCTTGTACCAACAATTGCCATGGTTGATGCTTTTTAAAAATCCATCATCTTTGTATCTAGGCCTCTTTCCATTAATATCAAACCACTCGCACCAAAAAAAGAACCATAGCCTGGCTATTATTACAATCTAAGTTATATTGCAGCTAAATAATTTCCTTCAAGCAAGCATAGAAATCAATATGTTCTCCATTATGTGTACCCTCAACCATTACTTCACTATTACGTGTCCTATTTTTCTCGCGGTCAGTAGTGTGGTATCGAACACCATTAATAAGACATGCTAAAAATATTCAAACTCACAAATCTGGTTCACAGCCAGCACGTATAGATCCTCACTGATGTCTTCTACCTTCACAAAACATAGTGTTGCCATCTGTCAAGCAAATTTCTAAATAGCTAAAATAAAATCAATAGTGATGGAATACTGAAAAAAGTAAAAACTAACATGTTTCTTAAACCATGACAAAAAGTGCTTCTCTAGGGTTTTCTCAACATCACAAACCCCATCATCATCCAATTGTTTCCTGTAAATTCCGCCAAACCATAGTTAGTTCAAATTATAGTGCTAATAATTGAATTAAATCAGTTTGTCAAACCATATTTAATAAGGGATGGCATACTCCATATATGGCTCAACCTCCGGACAATTGTTCAGCACATACCAAATCATTTTGTTGAAATCTTGTTCAAGATATATAGCCCTCGATGCTTCGAGTAAATCAACTACATGTTGAAAAATAGATAAATCACATTTTATCAAATCAACACACTCTTTGTTTCTGCCACCCCCCTCCCCCCATTGTATCTTGTGTAGACATCATAAAAGTACCTCGAGCAAGCAGTCAAGCACTCACTTGCGACATATGCTTCTGCAATGGATCCTTCATGTCTAGGCATATTCCTCACAAAACACTTCAATGTATACAACATTCTTTCTACTAGATACATCCATCCATATTGAATTGGACCTTTAAGGACTGCCTCATCAGGTAAATGAACAACTAAGTGCACCATCACACAAAGAAAGGAGGAAATATTTTCTCAAGCTTACACAAAATGATTGGGATTTCAGTCTTCATTCTATGCAAAACATCTACCTTCACAGTCTTATTACATAATTGTTGGAAGAAGTTACCTATTTTAGCAATTGCTTCATATATGTCTTTATGCAAAATTCCCTGGATAGCAGCAAGTAAAATCCTTTGGAGTAGGATATGGCAATCATGAGTTTTCAATCCTTGGAGGTTGTAGCATATCCATCTGGAAATTTTACACTTCTCAAAAATTCACAAAAAGCAATCTTTTGGTGTTTATTCATTGTGTATGGTGCATGAGGAATACTGTATGAATTTTCATCACGCTTCAAATGTAAATTTTTCAATATGGCCATCAAACCATTTCTTTGACCTCAAAGGATGGTCATTTGGAAGGAAACGCCAGTGGCTAATATAACATATCTTATTCCTTATTCTTCTAGAGCACGGAATTTTGTCACAGCACACACAAGCATAATAACCTCTTGTAACTTGACTAGACAATGTGCTCAAAGTTGGATAGTCATGAATGCACCATATAACTGCAGCATGTAGATTAAACTTTTTTTACTAAACATGTCGTAAGTCTCTACATCTGTCCAAAGCTCTAGCAATTCATCAATTAGTGGCTCCAAGAAGACATCAATATCCTTTCTTGGGCATTCTGGACCAGGGATGAGTAGGACCATCATGAAGTTGTATTGCTCCATATATTCCCATGGAGGAAAATTGTAAGGGATAAGAAATACTGGCCACATGTTGTAAGAGGAGATCATTTGCCAAATGAATTGAAACCATTTGTGGCAATGCCAAGTCTGATGTTCCTTGCATCTTTTACAAACCACCCATACTTTTTATCAAAGTCTTTCCAAGCCTCACCATCAGTAGGATGGCTGAGCTCATTTTTCACATGTTTCCTCTTCAACTTGTGCCACTGTGCCTCCTCTACTATTTTTTCACATCCAAACATCCTCTTCAGCCTTGGAATCAATGGAAAATGCCACAAAACCTTCTAAGGAATTTGCTTTCTTCCTTCGGTATCTTTCCATCTCGATGCACCACATATAGGGCATTCATCTTTTTTGGCATGTTCCTTCCAAAACAAAACACAATTATTTGGGCACATAGGATTGAATCATACCCGAGTCCCAATGCATGAATAAGTTTCTTTGCTTCTTGAAAGATGCGAGAATAGAGCAAGCCAGAAATGCCGATGATAACAACTTCAGTATTGCAGTGAATACAACATTGCTGATTCAGTATTGCTTCATTTCTTCTAATACAGCCACAAACATAGATTTTCTAACATATTGATCTTTAGTTGTGTACAACTCTTGTACCATATTAGGAATTCTATCATCAGTGTCATCTTCATCCTCATTCATTCCAACATCCTCGTTCACACAATTATGTTCAGTCAAATGATCTTCATTTTCACTAATTCCTGTATCAAACGATTCTCGCTCCATGATGTATCCACCTTGTATAAATGCTAGCCATCCCATGAAAATACAAGTGATCCTCCACCTGTCTAAAATGTCCATGCATCCGATTCAAACACCTTCTACATGGGCAGAGTACCTCTTCATTCTCATCAAACCTATCTGAAACAAACTTCATGAACTCGCTTACCCCATCTAGATGCAGCTCGCTAAACAACCTACAATTGATCCAACTTCTATCCATCTGCACCACCATTGAAATAGCACAATTTTTTAAACAAACATACTATAATAGCACCATTTCTCATGAATCAAACAAAATCAAGGAACCAAGAACATAGACACAAACCTGATGAGGCTCGAGGTGGACAAGGCGCTCATAGTTCTAGATAGGGCATAGACACATGCCATGTTGGCAAAGCCACTGTGCGTTAGCCAAGGGCAATGCGTGGCACGTAGGCGATTGCGCGACGGTGGGATAGCCTGGGTGGAGGGGCACTGACCACGAATCCATCGGCACCTTAGATCAAAAACACTTCCATAGGTGGTTGCGCGGTGGTGGGACAGCCTGGGCGGAAGGGCACTGACCACGAATCCATCGGCACCCTAGATCCAAAACACTTCATATTTTTATGTACTACTCAGGAGTTAGTAGATAAAAGAGGTATATTTCACTACTTGGCAACAAAGGCATCATAGCCTGATGGTTGGAGTCATAGTTGTAGTCCAAGAGGTTGTGGGTTCGAGGGAATGTGGCCCATACATGCCAACATGGATTGTTTCTTAAATAAAAATAATCAAACGATTACGACAAATAACCACTTTCACATAATTTCATCACAAACAGGATGTCATGGTTGAGTATGACAATTTTTAGTTGCCCTTAGTGACAACCAATATATTTTCATCATCAAATGAAATCTACTATTGCAAAACATCATAAACATATTGGTTTAATGATAAATAGCTCTATTGTCATTGCATATTCATCATAGAAGGCTACATATCTTATAGTGGTTTTAGGGTTTACTGATTTGGGTTTTCTAGTTTCGTGTTTAGGGTTTAGGGTTGTGTGTTTTGGTTTTAGGATTTATTGTTTATGGTTTTTTGTGTATGGTTTAAGGATTAGGGTTTAGGGTTTATTGTTTTGGTTTTGGGGTTTAGAGCTCATGGCTTAGTCTTTAGGGCTAGGTTTCAAGTTTAGGGTTCAGGGTTTGGGGTTTGGATTTAGGGTTTTGTGTTTATGGTTTTGGGTTTAGTGTTTAGGTTTAGGGTATATTGCTTAGGTTTTGGGTTTTGTGGGTTATGGTTTATGATTTATTATTTAGGTTTTACGGTTCAGGATTTAGGGTTTATGTTTTAGGGTTCATAATTTAGGGTTTATGGTTTAGGGTTTAAGCGTTTATGGTGTTAGGGTATATTGTTTAGGGTTTAATGTTTTAGGTTTTGGGTTTAGGTTATAGGGTCTAGGGTTTATAGTTTAGGGTTTGAGTTCAGGTTTAGTTTTTACGGTATTAGGGTAGTTGGGTTTAGGGTTTATTGTTTCGGTTTTAGGGTTTATGGATCATTGTTTATTGTTTAGGGCTATGTTTCAGCTTTAGGGTTTAGGGTTTGGATTTAGTGTTTTGAGTTTATGGTTTAGGGTTATGTTGACACCAAAAAATGACCATCAGATTGGATGATGCAAAGGAACGCCATTGATTTATGGCAGGTTTGGTGGGCCGCCTCGATGGAGTCTAACAATATATCCCATGGACCTAACAATGTGTCCATTGCAGCAGGCCTGGCAAACATCCATTGTTGTGCGTAGAAATAGTAGGTCTATTTTTATATGTAATCATAATCTATAATATGTAGCAGATAATTATTATTTGTAATCTTTAGATTTCCTATCCCAAAATATCTATAATTCGGGTATAATCTTGTAATCCACAGGTATAAATATTTGTTCAACACAACTCTCGGCGTATCACCAACCTAGGTATGTAGCATTAAGGTGATCCTCTACCAGGGGTAGCCTACTTAGTAGATTTCATTGGTTTAATTGAAGCTTTCTCGGTTTAGTTCGACACTTTGATTGAATCTATGAATCTGCTACTTATCGATATGGTGTTCTAATCTCATATGCCATGTTCTTCATGTTTAGATTAGATTTATCATGTCAATCACGCTGATTTAATGCTTATTTAGTAAATGAAACAGAATAATTCTTGTAGATCTAGTACTATCTTAGTTGGGTCCGATCTATTAGATTTATATGAGTTATGATAAATCATTTAACATTTAAGCCTTAAGTCTTGTCCTATTGGAGTTTTAGCCAATAGATTATCATAAATGTAATGATATTGGATAATGTTCAATTGTGATTCTATCATGTTAGTAATAATCTTTAACATTGTTTTGATTAAGTTCAATCTGTTAGGGTTATTATTGATAGGAATAGTTTCATAATATTTTAAGCCGATATGTGTGCAAATGCGTTGTAACCATTCTGAGTGCTTTATATGAAGCTTTGTTCGCCAGTAAGAATGAAGTTGATAAGCATTATTCTGTCACATAGCGTTCATCCGAGACGTTATATTTGATCAAGCCGAAATGTTATTCCTTCATGCGATCAGATATATTATATTCGGCATTGTTCTTATTGGATTCTTTAGCCGATAAGGTGCTGTCAAGAGCAGATATCGATAGGCTATTGATATATAGACTTAGGACAATTAATATTTTATTTCTTGACAATTGTAAGATCAAATTGACTAGCACGCCTTGCAAACTTCGAGCTTAAAGACTTGCACTAGAGTTAAGCAAATCTCTTAGGTCTTCGAGTGTGATGGTGTAGAGATCTATTGCGATTTATGCGTCAACAACTGGGTCTCTTGACTCTACATGATTAAGGAGGTGCAGCATCACAGCTTCACTCACGGGTGCCAAGGCTCCAGCTCCAAGCCAGCCCAGACAACCCTCCTAAGTAGTGGCATCTCCTCTGGAAGCAAGTGCCCCTATTGCCTCCAAGCGTGCGCCTCCCACTCGCAGGACCGAGCGCCACACTAGCTCCTCTGATTCTTCAATCAAGAGTATGTTGAGTGCTATTTTCGGGTGTCTTTGATACCAAAGGTGGAGAAAATTATCAAAAAAAGTCTCGTAGTTAGCCATCTTTTGAAATTCTAGCTTGTTCCGTGTCATGAACTAAGTTTGGTCTTGTAATAAGTTTGTCACTTGTGATGCTTTTATGTACTTTGGATGCTCAGAACATTTTGTGATGAGGTTATTGTATAATTAAGTTCCTTTTTGCTCAAATTTTGCTTATTGCACATGTCATGCCCTTAAATGTAAATTGTGCTAAACTTGATAATGTTAAACTATTGCATGCATTTAGAGGAGCTAAAATGCCTATATTCACATTTGTGCAAAGTTTATCCCTTCTTTGATCATATTGTAATCAATCACCAAAAAGGAGAGATTGAAGGTGCATATAGGCCCTTAATTAACTTTGTTGTATTAACGACAATGATGATCAAATGCTACCAATTATGTTGTTGAGATGAATGCAGAGATTTGTGAAAAGAAGGCATCACAATTGAGAGAAAATTGGTGAAAAGCTAAATTTAGTTGCAAATAGGCTCCACCATGCTAATTATCGATTTCTTACAAAAGTTGAGTCTAGAGATGTTGTACTATTAAGAGGGATGTGTTAAGAAGTTGTTCCAAAACATCGTATTCAAAGAAAAACATTTTTGAAAGCATTAAGGATATTTTCAAACTCAATTTAAAAAATTCTAGGTTGGCCGGAAATTTTGGATTGGCCCGAAAGTTCCGCAAATATCATTTTGTTTTAGAGTTTTTTGAAGCCTGCAAGTTTCTGACTGGTCCAGAAGTTTCAAAAATATTTTTCTATATCGATTTATTTTTGAAGATGGAAGTTTTGAAGATATCGTTCTGTTTCGACATGTTTTCAAGCAGAAGTTCCATATCAGTCCAGAAGTTCCAAAAATTGCTCTCTATTTGGATTTATTTTAAAGCCGAAAGTTTTGGTTTCAATCTGGAAGTTCTGAATTTTGAATCCCAGAAGTTCTAGATTGATCCAAAAGTTTTGGGTGAACAGTAGCAAAATATCTCTCAAACAGTCACTTTGTGAGTGAGGGGTATAAATACCGCCTCACCCCCTTGTGTGGGAAGAACTCTTTTTTGAACAAACTCTCTCTCTCTCATTCTAAACTATCTCAAAAGCTATATCTGAAGCAAATTTTGTGATTTGTTGTGAAAGAGCAACACCAAACTTCTTGCAAACATCGTTGTTTATCTTCTTGGAAGATTTGATATGGTTGAGTTCATCGTTTTTCTTATAAATCTTGAGCACAAATTTTTGGCCCTAGCAACTCCTCACTAGATTTGTTACTAAAAGTTGTCTAGAGGGGGGTAACTAGGCGATCTAAAAAAATTCTTTGAAAATTGTTAGTTGAGATTTTCCAGGTCTGGATGTTCTAGGCTTGGATGAAATCTTGGATGCTTAGGGGTTCGGATGTTCTGGGTTAAGCCGTATGTTCTAGGCACTTCAAAAAATCCACAAATAGATATGAAATGAAATTTAGCTAATAATCTAAATAAATACAAGTATGAGCAAAATTGCTAGTAACAATTTTTAAACAAGAATATATAGAACAAGCTAGCTAGCAAGTAGATCAAGCAATATAAAGCTAGAAGCTGTCGGTGAATCACCGAGCAGTCCACCCAAGGGAGTATCCAAGATGGTGATTAGATATTTATAAGGAAAGTGCAGCGCCTTCGAACCCGATGGTCGACTCTGGAACACAAGAGCCAAGGTTTATACTATGATGGATAATAACCATACGTCCAGTATTTTGGTGTATAATATGATGGATGAGCTTACAATACGACGCAATTAAGCTATAGAGGCTCAAGGTGTTAAAAGCAAGATGAATAATTTGAGATTGGATGTTGCATGTCTTTCGGGGGTGCCTCGCCCCTTTTATATGATGGTAATTTGCCCTAGAGGCAAAATCTGGAGGACACAGAACTTCCGAGCTTCGGCCGGAAGTTTCGGGCCAAAAATAAATTTAGTACAGAATATCGTTTTCAGAAGTTCCTGTTGGACTAGAAGTTCTGGGCAGAAATAAATTCGTACAGAATGTTATTTTCGGAAGTTTCGGTTTGACCAGAAGTTCTGGGCTCAGAAATAAATTCCGTATAGATTGGATCTGTACATGGGCTTTAATGTTGATTAAAGGCCCAGTAGGATAAAGAGTCATGGTGGACTCTAATACTGATTAGAGGCCCATTAGTGGGCTCTATATAAGAGGAGGAGAGGCAAGGTCACAAGGGCTGTTAGAAAAACCCTAGCCACCACCTCCCCTGGCCGCACCTGCTGTGGCCGCCTCTCTAGCCCTAGATGCCACTCTCCCCAAGCGACGCGCGTGGTACCAGCATATCGGCGCTCGGTGATCCCATCCCTATATGTGTGGATACCGTAGAGGCGCCGCTGTGACTGCGACGCTAATCATCTTGACGTGGAGATTGTGGGGCTACGTCGTCTTCGCCATCGACGATTGGACGGAACTGGGCGGAGCTGATCAAGAACGTGCTTCTCCAACTCTACTTCTGCTGCCCTAGCACGTCTAGAGGTAACGATCTATGATCCCATTACTCGCATGGTTCCTTGGTTGAATGCGGTAGAGAAAAGTTTTTCGTGCTAGCGTAGCCTACCCGTTCCTCAACAGTGGTATCGGAGCCTATGTGCGTAGTTTTCGATCTGGATCATTCACATATAGGTGATATGTGGTAGAAATAGATTAGATATATTGTTCCTGCAATCAGGTTTTCGGAAGTTTCGGGTCTCAGCCGGAACTTCTGGGCCGAAATAAACTCGAACAGTACGATATTTTTGGAAGTTCTGAGCTTCGGCCGGAGCTTTCAGGCCAAAATAATATCAGTACAAAATGTTATTTTTGAAGGTTTTGGGTCTTAGCCAGAAGTACCGGACCAAAATAAATTCCGTACAAAAGGTTATTTTTGGAAGTTTCGGGTTTAAGCCGACAGTTCTGGGTTGAAATAAATTTTGTACAGAAGGTTATTTTCAGAAGTTCCAGGCCTTGAACTGAAAGTTCCGGGCCAAATAAATTCAATTCAGAAGGTTGATTTCGGAAGTTTCGGGCTAAACTGGAAATTCTGGGTCTGCTTTTTAGACAAGCATAGATTCGACGCTTAACTCATTTTTATAGAGAATGTTGTGACTGGTATGGCCTTATGATGTATGTGATGCATGTATGTAATTTTCATGGCCTGCGTGTCATGGTTAATTGCAGCCCAAGGCAGTTACATCATTGTATAATGACCTGCGTGTTGACATGTGATGTTTTTTCTCATATAATTTGTATAGTGCTATTAGAGTAATAAACTTACACAAGATCATGGAGGCTTGAAGCATAATGACTCGAAGGACAGGAACCGTGGAGATGGAGATCATCATGTGAGAAGGGTCATACTATGTCATAGTTAATATGATTGCCTGTAATATTTTATTTTGTTTCTGTCATACTATTCTTTCATGTATTGTATGCGGTAGACATCATTGTCATGTTAGAATAGTTTTCCTCAGAAAATTAAGTGTTTTGATGCCCTTTTCCAATAGCTGCACCTACAAAAGTTTTTGATCATTGTATGGTAGGTCTACCAAAGCAAAGTACCATCTTTTATCTTAACCAGTTAGGGTGGATGTCGAATATCCACAAGCATAGTATTGGTTTGCTTAACAAAGCTATCAAAACGGTTTTGGGGTTTGGGACATGGAGTTGGGCGTTGGGGCATTCGATGCCACCCAACGAACAAGAGTCACATAGGGATGTGATTAGCAAGTTGTTGCTTAACTATATCACTAATCTTCTAGCAGTGATGGCAAAGCTCACTAGAACTTAGTTGAATATGGATCTTGTCCCACTATATGTCGTTAGAGGGAAAACGATTGTATAACAGATAGTGGAGTATCTTTTATTGTTTAATAGAAGATTCACATAAGCATAGTGATGAAACTTGCATTTTTCCATCGTAGATAATGGCACCTACTGCTAGTAACACTTCCAGTTATAATTTGCGATCAATTCTCAAAAAAGAAAAGCTTTCTGGAATAAACTTTATTGACTGGTATAGAAACTTGAGAATTGTTCTCAAACAAGAGAAAAAAGAATATGTTCTAGAGGAGCCCTATCCTAATGAACCAGCTGATAATGCATCTGCCATGGATCGGAGGGCTTATGAGAAGCACACCAACGATTCACTCGATGTTAGCTGTCTCATGCTTGCCAGTATGTCCTCTAAGCTTCAGAAGCAATATGAGAACAGGGATGCCTATGATATGATCATAGGACTGAAAGGCATGTTTGAGAACCAAGCACGGATCGAGAGGTACAACACCTCAAAGTCCTTGTTTGTGTGCAGGTTAACAGAAGGCAGCCCAGTCAGTCCTCATGTGATCAAGATGATTGGTTACATTGAGCGCCTGAAAAAACTTGGTTTTCCCCTTAGCTCTGAATTGGCTACGGATGTGATTCTCCAGTCGCTCCCTGCGAGCTTTGAGCCATTTATTTTGAACTTTCATATGAACAGCATGAAGAAAAGCATGGCTGAATTGCATGGGATGCTGAAGACTGCTGGCGAAAGCATTAAGAAAAGCTGTAGTCATGTGATGATGGTTCAGAAGGATAGCAAGAAAAGAAAACACAAGGTAAGGCTAAAGCTTTAGATGAGATCTCAAGCTCTAGGCCTAAACCTGTTGGAAAATCCAAGGTTGGCCCTGCTGCTTCTGATACTTGCCACCACTGCCATAAGATTGGTCATTGGCAGAGGAACTACAAGTAGTACTTGGAAGAACTCAAGAAGAAGAAAGGAAGTAAGACTTGCTACTCGTCCCAGTGATTCATGGGTATTTGATATCAGATCAATGATTCAAACTTGCAAATCGTTGCAGGGACTAAAAAGAACTAGGAAGTGTGCAAGAGGCGAGTTGGATGTCCGCGTCGACAATGGTGCAAGAGTTGCTGCGTTGGCCATTGGCATTTATTTCTTATCGCTACCCTTAGGATTAGTTTTGGAATTAAATAATTATAATTATATTCCTGCCTTGGGAAGAAACATAATCTCTTCTTCATGTTTAAAAGAGGATGGTTATGAATTTATAATAATGAACAAGTGTTGTTCGTATGCTCTATGGTACTTGTCCATTGTTGAATAGATTATATATTCCGAATCTTAAGGATATACCTGTTTATAACATTAATACGAAGAAGCCTCGGCTTAATGATTTGAATCCTAGCTATGTTTGGCATTATCGTTTAGGTCATATAAATGAGAAGCGTATGCAGAAGCTCCATAAAGATGGGCTTCTAGAGTCATTTGATTTCGAATCATTTGACACATGCGAGTCTTGTTTACTTGGAAAAATGACTATGACGCATTTCACTGGTCAAAGTGAGAGGGCAAATAAATTGTTGGCCCTTGTACATACAGATGTATGTAGACCAATAAGTTCTATAGCCAGAGGTGGTTTTTAGTACTTCATCACTTTTACCGATGACTTTATTAGATTTGGTTACATCTACTTAATGAGGCATAAGTCGGAATCCTTTGAAAAGTTCAAGGAGTTTCAGAACGAGATACAAAATCATATTGGCAAGACAATTAAATTTCTACGATCAGATCATGGAGGTGAATATTTGAGCCGTGAGTTTAGTGATCATCTAAAGCAATGTGGAATTGTTCCACAGCTCACTCCACCGAGCATGTCTCAATGGAATGGGGTGGCCGAGCGGAGGAACCAAACTTTGTTAGACATGGTTCGGTCAATGATGAGTCAATCTGATCTTCCATTGTCCTTTTGGGGATACGCTCTAGAAACTGCTGCTTTCACATTGAACGGGGTTTCATCTAAATCTGTAGAGAGGACACCATATGAGATATGGACTGGAAAACGTCCCAGGTTGTCTTTTCTAAAGATATGGGATTGTGGGGCCTACGTAAAACGTTTGACGTCTGATAAGCTCACTCCCAAATCTGATAAATTCTTCTTTGTGGGGTATCCTAGGGAAACTAAAGGATATTACTTCTATAATCGGGAAGAAGACAAAGTATTTATCGCTCGAAATATTGTCTTTCTTGAGAAAGAGTTTCTCTCTAAAGGAGTTAGTGGGAGCACGGTGCAACTCAAAGAGATTCAAGAACCACTCAAAACTGTTTCAGCTCCTATTAAACCACAACTCGATATGCAACATGTTGCAGAACCTATTATCGAGACACCAGCCCCACGTTGGTCGGTAAGGGTTGGTCGTGCACCCGAGCAGTTCACGTTATTATCCATGGGGCAGTATGACATATTATTGTTCGACAATGATGAACCTAAGACCTACTCGGAAGCGGTGATGGGACCAGACTCTAAGAAATGGCTTGGAGCCATAAGATCTGAGTTAGAATCCATGTGAGAGAATCAAGTTTGGAACTTGGTTAATCCACCTGATGGTGTTAAAACTATCGAGTGTAAATGGATTTTCATGAAAAAGATAGACATTGATGAAAATGTTCACATCTATAACGCACGATTGGTGGCAAAAGGTTTCAGGCAAATTCAAGGTGTTGATTATGATGAAACATTTTTGCCCGTCGCAATGCTAAAGTCTATCCGGATCATCCTAGCAATTGCCGCATATTATGACTATAAGATATGGCAAATGGATGTCAAAACGGCTTTCCGTAATGGAAACCTAAGAGAGTTAATCATGATTAATCTACTACTTGATCGAGTGAAGTGTCAAGCTATCACAAGGGTGGCACGAATCTCGCCTTGAGCTTGACTGATGTCGTGTGGTAAATGGATTGGTGCGTGAGTATATCAAGGTTCAGAAGATATGATTTTGTATGCATTCGGGGGTTAGTATGTGCTGCTATGTACCGCTATTGATTTGTAATTCGGAAAGGGTTTCCGGATGGCGGCCGTTTACATATGAACCTATCGGGTCACACGCTTAAGGGGATGGGATTTCAAGATTGCAAGAATTGACTCTAGTGTGAGTGGGAGATTGATGGTAATTTGCCCTAGAGGCAAAATCTGGAGGAACCAGAACTTCCGAGCTTCAGTCGGAAGTTAATAAATTCGGTACAGAATGTCGTTTTTGGAAGTTCCGGTTAGACCGGATGTTCCGGGCAGAAATAAATTCGTATAGAATATCATTTTCGGAAGTTTCGGTTGGACCGGAAGTTCTAGGATCAGAAATAAATTCCGTACAGATTGGATCTGTACATGGGCTTTAATGTTGATTAAAAGCTCAGTAGGATAAAGAGTCATGGTGGACTCTAATACTGATTAGAGGCCCATTAGTGGGCTCTATATAAGAGGAGGAGAGGCAAGGTCACAAGGGCTATTAAAAAAACCTAGCGGCCACCTCCCCTGGCCGCACCTGTTGTAGCCGCCATCCCAGCCCTAGCCACCACTCTTCCCAAGCCACGCGCGTGGTACTAGCATACCGGCGCTCGGCGATCCCGTCTCGGTACGTGTGGATACCGTAGAGGCGCCGCTGCGACTGTGGCTCTAATCATCTCGACGTAGAGATCGTGGGGCTACGTCGTCTTCGCCATCGACGATTGGACAGAGCTAGGTGGAGCTGATCAAGGACGCGCTTCTCTAACTCTACTTCCACTGCCCTAGCGCGTCTAGAGGTAACGATCTATGATCCCATTACTCGCATGGTTCCTTGGTTGAATGTGGTAGAGAAAAGTTTTTCGTGCTAGCGTAGCCTACCCGTTCCCCAACATTATATACTCAAGAGGCGAGCTCAACGACCTAGAACTCTATCCTGAGTCGGCCTCTATAATACATAAGATTACATGCCAAACTCGGGTACTAATTCCCTAATTACAAGGATTCTGTTATAAATATATCCCTTCATACCGGATGTAGGATTTAGTTTCCCGATAAGGACTCAACCTTCCTTCAGGAGCCATACCGGACTGCAATGCTGAGCTTGGCCTGCTCTCAGTTTGGGCTAATAAGCCTATCTCGAGGTACCTAGGGGTCATATCCCCAACAGTAGCCCATGAGCTCTTCTTAGCTTTGTTGAAAATATTCGACTAAACAAGCTAGGAGGAGCTCTTCTCAAATCTGAACCTTGACACTTCTGCTGAATTTTGATGATCTTGAAAAAGCTTTGATTTTCTTCTTTCGTGTGAGGTGCACCGTGTAGGTGCACCCACACGGTGTAGCCCCCGAGCCTTGAGTTAAATGGAATTTTTAGCTCGAGGGTCAAAAATAATCGGCAGTGAAAGTCTTCTGAAATTTTGGTCTTGATAAATCCTTAAAGTTCTTCGGGTGTCGATGTACATTGCACATACATCTTGTCCTCGGGGATCGCTTGTGCTCGAGCGAAGTTTTTCTTAGGGGAAGACAATCACCAAAGTCTTCAAGCCGTCACGACCTCGAGCGCAATTGGCCTCGAGTCCCCAAGAATCAGACTCCGAGCGCATGACCCTTGAGCTTCGAGTGCGCAAGTCCTCAGGCGCATGATCCCTTGAGCACATAATCTTCCGGACGCATGAGCCTCGAGCGCGTTAGGCCTTGGGAGTATGTGTTGGGGAACGGGTAGGCTACGTTAGCAAAAACAAAACTTTTTCTACCCCGTTCAACTCAGAAACCATACGAGTAATGGGATTATGGATCATTATCTCTAGTCGCGAGATGCACTAGGGCAGTGAAAGAAGAGTTGGGGAAGCGCGTCCTCGACCAACTCCGCCTAGTTTCCTCTAATTGTTGGCGGCGAAGACGATGTAGCCTTGCGATCCTCACGTCGAGATGATAAGCACCACAATTACAGCAGCGCCTCTACGGTATCCACAAGTACAGGGATGGGATCACCTTACGTCGATATGCTAATACCGCGCGCGAGGCTATGGGAGATGCAGCCATAGCAGGTGTGGCCAGGGGAGAGGTGGCGGCAAGGGTTTGGGGAGGTCCAACAGCCTTTTGAGCCCTAGCATCTCCTGTCCTTATATAGAGCCCATTGATGGGCCTTTAATCAACATTAAAGTCCACCAGATCTAATCTGCACGTTCGGCCTGGAAGTTCCGGCCTAAGCCTGGAACTTTCGAAAATAACATTCTATATCGAATTTATTTTGATTCGGAAGTTCCGGTTGGACCAGAACTTCCGAAAATAACATTCTGTATCAAATTTATTTCGGCCCGAAAGTTTCAGCCAAAGCCCGGAACTTTCGGTTCGTCTAGAATTCGCCTCTAGAGCAGGCCCAGAAGTTCTAGTCCAACCAAAACTTTCGGTTCCTCTAGAACTCGCCATCAGGGCGGGCCCAGAAGTTCCGGTCCAACCAGAACTTCCGGTTCCTCCAGAACTTGTCTATAGGGCATATCACTATCAATCTCCCACTTGCACAGAGTCAGTACTTGCAAGCTTTAAATCTCATCCCCTTAAGCATGTGACCGCCGCTACCCGGAAACCTTTTTGGAATCGCAAGTCAATAGCGGTACCTAGCAGCACATACTGACCCCCGAATGCATACAAAATTATATCTTCTGAACCTTGATATACTCACGCACCAATCCCTTTACCACACGACATCAGTCAAGCTTAAGGCAAGATTCGTGCCACCATTGTGTAGCTCGATACTTCACTCGATCAAGTAGTGGATTAATCATAATTAACTCTTTAATCATAGTGGCATGGCCATGCACTTTCCCAATCGAACTATCTCGAGAGGCCAGAGACGTCTCTCCCGTTATTTAGGAGGGGTAAATTTCATCTTGATCGCTCACATCCCAAGACATGTTTCATAACATACCCAAAAGCAACCTTTATAACTACCCAGTTACGGAATAGCGTTTGGAAGCCCCTAAGTATGTTACTACACATTCTAAAATCAATGATGATCTCAGGTCAAAAGATTCTGTAGGTACACCATTTGAGATGACAACTGTTGGCACATCAAGAATAATAATCCCAGCAGTATCTTAAGGTGAGTCTATCCAACACCATGTTCTCTAACATGTGTCCACATCACTGATTTGATATCTCTATATCTATGATCCGTGAAACATGATCACATCAATCAGTCAAATGTGCTAATCTATAAATCATCATTATCCCACATGATGATATGAGATTAGGGGTCATTTAGAATAACATTATGATAAAACAAAGAGTCTCACAAACAAGTCACATATTTGCTGATCAATGTAAAAGATAATTATTCAAGGAACAATATAATTAATTATTGTTAATGGCAAAATTTGGTAAGGCCCAAGCCCAACACATTTTGGCACAGCCCATGAAAATCAAGGAATCCGATCAAAGCATGGTCAGTGAAGCCCAACCATAATACGCGCAGTTGATCGGATAAAGATACGAGAAGCCAGTAAAGGGGAAGAAAGATTTTTCAGTTGCAGTCGTATCAATAAAAGGGAAAGATAGATTTTTTAGTTGCAGTCGTAGTCATGTAGGACAGTAAGTCTTCAGACTATAAATATGTAACGCTTAGGTTTAGTTTAGGATCATCAATCAATCAACACAATAAACTTTCGGCGCATCGCCAAATTTGCCACCGGCGAGTTCTTGCCTTCTCGCGGGGCTGCATCGCTCCGATCTCCGGCGAGAGGTAAGTTCCGCCAAATATGTATTGATTAGTAGGTCTAAGGCTTCATCGGTTAGGTCCGACATCTTGATCTATTTATCAGTCATGCTGTATCAGGTGCGTGGTTTAGATCAAATATATTAATCTGAGGCTTCATCGATTTAGTTCGACATCTTGGTTGATGTGTTTGATTCATGTCACGTATCGTTCATCTGGATGAAGCGTTCTCTGATCTGTTTAGAACTGTAGTTTGCTATGACTTAGCGACTGTCTTAGTTTGGTCCAATCTTGTGGTCATAGTGAATAATAATGCAAAAACCGATCAGGTATGCTACAGCCAGATTATATCAGAGTATAAGCCGATAGGTTATCTTTCTGCGTGTTTATCGTTGTATCGGATAGTGGAACCGAACAGTCCATATCGGCCTAACGTTATTATATTTTTGCATCCCAATATCGGACCCGATACCACTGCAGGCTTATCGGATGGTTCAGGCTGATGATTTTATCCTGATAGATCATACAGTAGATTTATTTTTTATTATACCTTTGATATGTCATGTCATATGATTTCTACCGTGTTATCATTATGTTTCATTTAATAGATAGTCCGATACGCATCAAAACCATCGGCTCAATAGCTGATAGGCGTTACTGCTTATGTTCTTTTGTCTATCTTATCAGTTGTAGGATCAAACTGATTGACACGCCACGAACCGCAAATTTAGGACCTGCACTAGAGTTAAGCAGATCTCTCAGACCACGCGTGTGACCAAAAATTCACCAACATGCATTTTGGCACGCCCGGTGGGACACATCTTCAACGACACTTCCCGTCATGGCGGGAGAATTCGACAACAACAACGTCATCCAAGTCACCATAGAGGCGCTGAATGAGGAACAACGGGTAGAGGTGCAGAGGCACGTTGACGACTACCGAAAGATGTGCCTCGAATCCTTCGGCATGACCAGATCAGGACCTGTCTAGAAAACTCAGTTGCCGAAGCCCACTTTCACTAGAGAATCTAGTCAGCGGCCAGACAGCCCCCATGTCAACTTTCAAGAAGCCGTTGATCGAGCAGTCAACCACGCCCTTATTAACCAGTCAGGGGTACACTCTCCACGGATTGATCAAGATGACCGTCGAGGGCACTGTGGCCTAGGAGCCGCTGCGGGGTCCGACGTATTTTCCAGCTAACCACCCTCAGGGTCCCCAACCTCC
>KE371732.1:178114-195369 GCA_000418225.1 Zizania latifolia | reverse complement strand
GTTGAGCCAGATTTGCAAAAACCACCAAGGACCCCCGAAGTGGCCTACAGGCTCACCAGCCGATAGTCTAGCCGATACCTGGTGAAGAAGATGATAGGTGGCTCCAAGAAGGTATCGGCCATGAGAGATTTTCTTGTTCGCGACAAGTTGTTCAGCCATAAACTGAAGATGGGTCGTCGGCCCTAGGGTGGATCCACAAAATACAAATCTTTCTAGCCAGAGGTTGAGGAAAGCGACGTGCTCTCGAGTGTCTATAGGACCAGTCTGTTTATTGTGTTTGGTAATATATTTTACCCAACCCCCGCAAGATTTGGTATCAAGAAGGTGGGTCGCTTTGAATCGAAAGAAGAGAGGATCCATCAGAGAAATAATATCTAGAGAGGTCAAAGCAAGGATATCAAGCAAAGAGGGGCTCATCGGTCCATGACCAAATAAGAAAGCATTAAGTGCATCGGACCAAAAATAACAGGCGGCGGCTAGCATTGGTTCGTTCTTGTAGGGTTCGGCAAGGGAGAGGCCGATGCAGTGCCCGATATTAATTTCATCCCAGAAGGTACGATTGGCAGTCGATACCCTGAGGTACCAGTCCCTCCAGCCGGGCAAAGGAGAAGGAAAAGCTCTAAAACTTTGATGCCAATCGGAGAGAAGCATCCTGGAATTTTTGAATGGGATCCGTTGGGTTTCGGTATTGATAATATCGGAGGGGTCTGGGTTACCCATCGGACCAAGGAAAAAGCAAGAAGATGGATCTACGAGAGGGATTAGGATCTAGTTCTTGAGGTTCTACGGAAAACAAAAGGAAAAGGGCAAATCAGAGAACTGAAAAATGCAGCCAGAAACTAAGAACCCGAAAGAACAGTGAAAAGAAAGAGAGGAAGGGACCAAATAGTGCAATGTACCTCCGGGATCATGGAGGTGGTCGCCATTGGAGCTCCGGTGGAAGCGGTTGATGTAGTCGAGTACGAAGAGGTCGCCGGAGATGGAGGCGAGGACACTGATGGCGAGCGCGCAGCGGTGGCGAGAGATTAGGTGTGAGAGGTTCTGTGTGTAAGAAGGAAGCAAGCAGCGGAGAAGAAGATGAAGAGCCGCCGGGTGATTTTTATAGGGCAATCCTGGTGCTTCGAAAACTGGGTTAGAGAAATTTCTGCAGATTTGGTGGGACCCATGAATCGACGTGGGACAAAGAGTGGCGTTGATAGGGTTGGAACTTCAAAGCGTCGGGACATACCATCTTAAGATTTGTGTGGGATGAAACCTGGTCCGACGTCTCCACGCGAAGGGTAGATGTGTCGAGCCAGGCAACATTCATCACAATCTTCCATGGTCAGAGGAAAAAGAGAAGAGGCGAGAGCTTGAAGAAGGAATGGAAAGGGTCGCGACTGGTATTTATGAGGATGCAATGCTTCAGAAAGACGGGTTAAAAGGTACTGGAATACGAAAGGTTTTCTACAGATATGCCCTTGATTTGACGTTTGGCAGAAATTAGTATTGGCAAAGTTGTAATTTCGAAGCATTGGTTTACACCCATACTCCGAAATTAGGGGGCATGTGTTAACGGCAAAATTTGGTAAGGCCCAAGCCCAACACATTTTGGCACAGCCCATGAAAATTAAGGAATCCGGTCAAAGCATGGTCAGTGAAGCCCAACCATAATACGCGCAGTTGATCGGATAAAGATACGAAGAAGCCAGTAAAAGGGGAAGAAAGATTTTTCAGTTGTAGTCGTATCAATAAAAAAGAAAGATAGATTTTTCAGTTGCAGTCGTAGTCATGTAGGACAGTAAGTCTTCAGACTATAAATATGTAACGCTTAGGTTTAGTTTAGGATCATCAATCAATCAACACAACAAACTTTTGGCGCATCGCCAAACTTGCCACTGGCGAGTTCTTGCCTTCTCGCGGGGCTGCATCGCTCCGATCTCCAGCGAGAGGTAAGTTCCGCCAAACATGTATTGATTAGTAGGTCCAAGGCTTCATCGGTTAGGTCCGACATCTTGGTCTATTTATCAGTCATGCTGTATCAGGTGCGTGGTTTAAATCAAATATATTAATCTGAGGCTTCATCGATTTAGTTCGACTCAAGTACTTGAGGATATTCTTTACCATCGCCCAAGTACGTTTACCCGGGTTTGATTGGTATCTGCTCATAACACTTAGAGCATAGGAAACATCTGGACATGTACAAAACATGGCATACATGATGGACCCGATTGTAGACATATACAAGATCACACTCATCTTCTCTAGCTCATCAGATGTCGATGGACACTGACTCTTGCTGAGAGTAATGCCATGTGACATTGGCAAGAAATCTTTCTTGGAATCTTGCATATTGAACTGTTTCAATACCTTGTCAATGTACGTGCTTTGGCTTATTCAATTAGCCTTCTCGATCTATCTCTATAGATCTTTATGCCCAATATATATGCTGCCTCTCCAAGATCTTTCATTGAGAAACTTTTTCGCAACGAAGATTTAACAGCAGGTACGGCTAGGGGAGAGGTGACGGCTACGGTTAGGGGAGGTCCAACAGCCTTTACACCCTAGGCTCTCCTCTCCTTATAGAGAGCCTACTGATGGGCCTTTAATCAACATTAAAACACACCAGATCTAATCTACACGTTCGGTCCGGAAGTTCTGGCCTAAGCTCGAAACTTTCGAAAATAACATTCTGTATCGAATTTATTTTGATCTGGAAGTTCTGGTCTAACTAGAACTTCTGAACCCGAAACTTTCGGTCCAACCGGAACTTCTGAAAATAGCATTCTGTATCGAATTTATTTTGGCCCAGAAGTTCCGACCGAAGCCCGGAACTTCCGGTTCATCCAGAATTCACCTCTAGAGTAGGCTCAGAAGTTCTAGTCTAACCGAAACTTCCGGTTCCTCCAGAACTCACCACCAGGGTGGGCCCAGAAGTTCTGGTCCAACTAGAACTTCTGGTTCCTCCAGAACTTATCTCTAGGGCATATCACCATCAATATGAACCCTTGAGCATGCGGGCCCTCGGGCACTTGCACCCTCGAGTGCATAAGACTTCGGGCGCGTGAGCCCCCGAGCGTGCGAGTCCTTAGACATATGAGCCCCCGAGTTTCGAGGAACCCAAGCATCGCGAACTTCACTGGACGCACGAAAATTTGCTTTTTGGCCTTTCTCTGTCCATAATTAATGCGTTGTAGTTGAGGGGATATGTGGACGTCTCTGCTCTGATTGGATTTTGCTGATGTCCGACCACCCATATGGTGTGATGCGGCCAAACCACAGGATCGTGTTGCATTCTTCTCGTAGCCGCTTGTTTTTCGCCTTCTTCTTCCTTTGTCTTCTCCTCCACTAGCTCCCCGGCATATAGGGCGCCACTACTTCTGCGCCATCTGCCGCCTGCCAAAGATCCGGAGCAGTCGGCGGTTCCCCCTAAAGAGTAGCTTCCATAAAAAGTAAGAGCAAATGATTAGTTTAAGTCTTTTGTAAAAGAACTTTATTTTTATGAATGAAATCCTCCTTTTGCTTGACTTGGAAATTTTTGTGTACTAAAGTTATCAGCGTCCTAAGAAAATCTTAGGTTAGCTGTATAGTACTCAGTGTAGGGATCAAATGCCACGTACATGCCAAGCGACATCAGGCAACGCAAGTTGCTGAGAGCTTCGAGACTCTGGATTTTTCAAGTCCTTTGCACAGCCATGGTCAGGTCCCAAGCCCCTGATATAGCCATATAGTCTTAGGCACGGGAAACTGATGCTACTTATGCGCCAACCCAATATCAGGCGTCACGAGTTTTTAAGACCTTTAAGGCTTTGGCAAAGTTAAGGCTCAGGACTCGAGCCCTCAAGAATCTTAGCAAGTGGTCGAGTACCGAGGGGGCGCTAACGCCAGCTCTTTTTCACTCACATGGTTGCTAGCGCCAAACTCAGAGCTGCTTCATAGGGACACTATCGGTTGAGCTAGGCGTATGACATTTTGCACTAACTCAAGAGGTGTCGAGCCTAGCGGGTCAGTGAAAAAGTGTGCGATGCGAAGTGTGCAAAAATAGAGTTCAGCTTTATTCATTTAAGGGTGAGGGTACAAGAGTACTTAGCTGAGCAAGACGGTGTGGTGATGCCATTGGATCTTGGTGAAAACCACCGTGATCCCCTACCTGGCACGCCAACTATCGGTGAATCACCGAGCAGTCTATCCAATGGGGTACCCGAGGTGATGATTAGATGTGTGTAAGGGAAGCACAGCACCTTCGAACCCGATGGCTGACTCTAGAACACAAGAGCTAAGGTTTATACTGGTTCGGGTCTCTCGAAGAATAATAATCCTATGTCCAGTGTTTTGATGTATAATATGGTGGATAAGCTTATAATACGATGCAATTAAGCTATGGAGGCTTGAGGCATCGAAAGCAAGATGAATAACTTGAGATTGGATGTTGGATATCTTCTAGGGTGCCTTGCCCCCTTTATATACTCAAGGGGCGAGCCCAATGACCCAAAACTCTATCTCGAGTCGGTCTCTATAATACCTAAGATTACATGCCAAACTCAGGTACTAATTCTCTAATTACAATGATTCTGTTATAAATATATCCCTTTATACCGGATGCGGGATTTGGTTTCCTGATAAGGACTCAACCTTCCTTTTTGGGTTCAAAACCCCTTTATGGGCCATACTGAACTACACTGCTGGGCTTGGCCTGCTCTCGGTCTGGGCTGATAAGCCCATCTCAGGGTACCTAGGGTCATATCCCCAACAGAAGCTAACAAGCACAATATGAACACGATGAACACGAGGATATTTTTCGGAGTTCAGATCCAATGATCCTACATCTCCGTTGAGAGACGTCAAAAGGCTAGGTCTCTTTCAACCCTTTTCCTCACCAAGAACCCACTAAGGTCGAGCTTGGTTTTCCACTAGTTATCTCATCGAAGCTGAGGTAGAGCTTGTATGAACTTTACCAGGCACACCACAATCGCTTGGGTGCTCATGGATCGACGCCTAGACATCTAGGAGATAGCACCTCCAAGAGTAACAAATCCATTGAAAGATTGCTAGGGCCAAAATCCTTGTGCTCAAGATTTAGCAATACAACCAAAGAACTCCACTACACCAAAACTTCCAAGAATATCAAGTAAAATGATTGTAAGAAGTTTTGTGTTGTACTCTCAATGAAAATCTTAAATATTTGCTCAAGATCATGCTTTGGAGAGAGTAGAGAATGAGTGAGAGTTTTGCTCAAAAGAGTTCTGACCAACACAAGGGGGTAAGGGGGTATTTATACCCCTCACTTAAAAAATGACTGTTTGGTGGGTTTTTTTACAACTGTTCATTTGGAGGTTCTTAACCAATCTAGATGTTCTGGGATTCAAAACCCGAATGTTCTTGATTAAGCTAGAGCTTCTGGCCTTAGAAATAAATCCAAACAGAACGATCTTTTCAGAGCATCCGGATAAATCCGGATGTCTGAGCCTCAAAATAAATTCCATATAGAACAATATTTTCGGAACATCCAGACTAGTCCGGAGGTTTTGGCTGTAAAAATAGTCTGATACAGAACCACATTTTCGGAACATCCAGACTAGTTCGGAGATTCTGACCTTTAGAAAACTCAGAAACATAACGATATTTTCGGATGTTCCGAACTAGTCTGGAGCATCCGGGCCAACTGGAATTTTCTGAATTGAGTTTGAAAAGATCCAAAAGGCTTTCAAAAATATTTTTCTTTGAGCACAAAGTTTTGAAACAACTTTGCAACGCATCCCTCTTTATAGTACGACATTCCTAGGTTCAATTTTAAATGTAGATCATCAATTTGCGCCATTGAGCCTATTTGTGACTAAACGGGGTTTAACTCCAAATTTGTTTTTAATTTTGACATCGTTTTTTCTAAAATCTCTGCATTCATCTTAACAATATTATTAGTAGCTTTTGATCACTATTACCATTTATACCCCAAAATTAATTAGTGGCCTAGATGCTCCAAGATACACTTTTAGTTACTCTTGGAGGTGCTACCTCTAGATGGCTAGACATCGATCTGTGAGCACCTAAGGAGATTATGATGTGTCCAAAAAAGTTTGTATAAGCTCCACCTCGGCTTTGACGAGGTAACTTAGTGGAAATCAAGATTGATCTTTGTGTTCGTTTGGTGAGGAAAGGGTTGAGAGAACCTCGGTTTTTTGGCCCCTCAACAGAGACGTGGGATCGTTGGATCCAAACTCTGGTAAACATACTTGTGTCTTGTCTCACTATTGCATGCTTGTTAGCTCATAGCTTAATATTGCTCGATCTATGTGCTCACTAGGTTGATCTATTTTTTCCTATGCAAAAGTCATTGCTAGCAATCATATCTATACTTGTATTGTTTTAGATTGTTGGCTAAATTTCATTTTGTAGTTGTGTGTGGATTTTCTGGAGTGCCCAAAACTTCCGGATCAAACTAGAATTTTCGGACCCCGAAATCTCCAAAATTTCCACCAGAGCCCGGAACTTTCGAATCAAACCAGAACTTCCGAATCCTAAAAATTCGAACTAATAATTTTTAAAGAAATTTCCAGACAGCCTATTCACCCCTCTAGGCTACTTTCACTAACTGAATTGAGAGATGGGCAATCTACTCATTTATGAAAATTTCTCACTTCTAAACGTTTGAAATAAATAAAATAGTGTTGGCAATGTCCTATAGCAAATTATCACAACATAAAACGTACATAGCCTCGCTTTGCGCGTGTATCACGACAATTACTACACTTGTGTGTTGTCCTATAACAAATTTCCCTATTACTTATATAGTTCGTTTTAGATTTATGTATAAAAATTAAGAAATCAACTTAAATATCTTTGTTATTCATCATTTATTTTGTTTTAAAAACATGAGTTGTTTATTTATAAGCAGAATAATATTTATTTGACAAAAATAAATATGAAAGAAAAGATAAAAATAACTTTAAAAATTCTGAAATGAGTTACATTTGAAAAAGAATGGAAACGTCTAAAACGAAATTATATAAAGAACTAAAGGGGTAATATATATTTGGTACTCCGTATGATGGTATCGCATTGAAACTGCACTATCCATAGTAATGTTTTTTTACGGATATTTTTCTACTAAGGATATCTCGTAACGGCTGCAATATTTGAAATTTCCTTTTTTTCAAAGAGATGCATAGCGCCTACCAACGGGAGTACGGGACTAAGACAAATGTGCACAACATAATAAAACAAGTGAACATGAGGATGTATCCGCAATAATAAAACAAGTGAACATGAGGATGTATCCGCAATAAAGACGCGGAAATGTGTCTCAGATCAACACTGTCCAGGATGGTAAAATTTATAAATAAAAAGTAATTATGAAATATATTATATCATGGTGACAACTATACATAATTAATGGTTAGATGATCTAGATCAAGAGGATATAGAAATTGAAAGTTGAACCAAAGTAACTAGCCTTTCTTAACGCAACACTTTTTATTAGCACAAAGTGAAAGTGTCTATCTTTAGATTTCACAGGTTTATATTGTTTGATTCATTTGCTAATCTATATGAACTTATTCATCGTTAGTTGAGGTATAAAATCACCGTTTCAGCTTATTAAGCTTCATATAATTACTATATTGTAAATCTACATCCATTTTTTTATAATCTACAGTTAAACCAAACACATCATCACCCATCAAAAATCATGGATGGAGATAAAGATGCAAAGCTAACTTAACCTGGTTTCAAAATTCAGAGGTGCCCAAAATGTAACTCTCTCTCTCTCTGTATATATGTTTTTGTTATTATTAATAAAAAATTCTACACCGAAAAGAGAACAGGGTCAGAAAAAACAAACTTTTATTTCATATTATAATTTGTTTTATTTTTTCATAAGTCTAACTTCTTTAACTTTAATTAATTTTATAAAAAATATAAAAACAAGTATAACAGTTTAATGGAATACATCATAAAATTATTTGACATTACAAATATTAATATATATTTTTAAAATTTGACTATAGTTAAATAGGCTATATTTTTTAAAACTTGATTATAATTAAAAAAAATACTTAAAAATGTTAAAACGTTGTGTCCCATCCCATTCTTCTCTCTCATCTCTCTTCTTCCGAAGCGGCGCGAGCTCAAGCCAGCGGCGAGCTTCGACTAGCCCACGCTCGTACACTTCCCGCCTTCTCCCTCTCCTCCCCGTCCGAGTTTGCCGCCGGCTGTCGCCCTCGCCACCTCCGATCGAGCATTGGATCCTACCCCACCTTCGCCCGTTGGGCTGCTCATCGCGGATTTTGCGGGGTTTTTTTTCTGGTCCCCTAGTCGTGGGTGGTGCCCAGTCGGTAATGTGGGCTCCGATCCCTTGGTTTCCCGCGAATTTGAGTCCGATTTGTCTGTCTTGGCCACTAAATTTGTGCTGCGTTTGGTCGGTTTAACCTGGTTGCAGATGGCGCAGAGCAATTGGGAAGCACTAAGCAGATAAGATGTAAGTTAATTCGATGTGGTTTTCCCCAGGTTTTTGTGACTTTTTTGTTGGCAGGGTTAATTCCGGTGCTGTTTGTTGGTGCAGGCTTGATGTGTATATCCATGACTATTTGCTGAAGAGGAACTTGCAGACGACGGCCAAAGCTTGCATGGCGGAGGGAAAGGTCGCCGTTGATCCAGTTGGTAATCATAACCTCTGCTTCTGTAGCTGTTGCTTGGATTGTGCCGGTTTGCTTTTGTTTCCAAACTCCAAAGTTTGTGGCTATAGGAATTCCATGTTTTAATTGGAGTGGCAGAGTTTTGAGATTGGCTAGGGGACTTCGAACTGAAACCGGAGGGTCCTAGTGCTAAAATAAAGCAGGAAATGCAAATCTTATTTATTCAGGGGTTGTTTTCAGCCAAATCAGAACATAGTACTCACTGCTCAGGAATTTGGAAGAGGTTTGGACACTTGGCCAAATTTTGGAAGGGAAGGCTCAGGACGGGGAGAGCTTCAAGCTAAAATAGGGGGATCTTTTGAAATTTGGGGTAGTAACTTGGAGAGGCTCGTTCTTTTGTTTCCTTTTTTTTGAGATGAAAGGCTTTAGGTTAGTTGGGTCATTGGGTGTACTGTATTGTTTTTTGACTTGATGCACTGTATTATTTTTGCGGTGCATTCTGCTAGGTATAAGGGGGCTAGACGCATGAAACAAATATTGCACAAATTTTAATAATTATAGATATCAACTATATATTGATATATATCATGGAAAATTCTTATCAAATATGCATATATTAAGCTTTTGTAATTTAAAAATCTAATAATTTTGTGATGTACAAAATCTAATGGTAAACATATGAAAGTTAAAGGGACAAACATGTTTTATTTTAATACATCTATGCATGTGTGAATTACATCGGAGTTATAAATAAGTATATCAATCAAACAATAGTCTTCTAATTTTGTAGTTTTTGCTACTCTACGGTAAAAGATTAGCGATGGTTGTCAAATTCCAAAACCTAGGATTAGTATGTACATCAAGTTCATAATGTTATAATTGATGTCTCAAGATAGGTCTTTCTTACTTAGTAAAATCAACATGGTAGAAATTTAAAGCTAGATAACACAGACCATCAATTTTCAACGAGCGGAATGAATCCATAAGATCCAAAGAAATATATAAAGTGAGAAGCTCTATAGCTTTTTCACCGAACTTATTATTTAACTATTATATTTTTTGATTGACTGCAACTGTGGAAACATTATATTTGTAGTGAGTTTTGATTAACACAAAATATCAAAACATAGATCACATATATATAAAAATTTCTATTCAGCTTAGGGGGGCCAGGGCCCTTGCTGGCCCCCCTCGGCTCCGCCACTGGCTAGCTTAGTATGTAGTACTCTTTCATTAACTACTGTTATTGAGCTGATGGGAGGATTGGGTGGTTGCATTGGATGCTTTTGCATGCTCTTAGGCTGTTATGGGTTGAACCTATGACGGGATAAACACCGCTGGGAGGATAGCCGGGTGGCGTCGGCTGCTAGGGCTGAGAGGTAGACTTAGACTGGAGAGACGAACATTGGGATGTGAGATTAGACTAATTCTTCCTTGCTTTTTAATTGAGTACAAGAGATCCCTTTATATAGGGAGAACTGACATGACATCTAAGGAAGTAATTTCTATTATAGAAATTAATCTAATCTTTACATCTAATTCTGAACTAAACCAATATCTTTCTATTTAACCTAACTTTTAAGACTCAATCTACTATTACCATTTAAAATACAAAATCCCTAACTACTGCTACAGTACCCATGCATACTATGCATGCTACAGTACCCACGTGGTACTATTCATGTGGGCTGGGCATAATACTCCTGGCCCACTACCTATGACATAGGCACATTGGGTTTTGACGATGGTGGCAATTATACGTGCTTGCCTTACATGACCAAATTATTCCTGTTTTGTGGTGATTTCATTTGGTGGGACTATTTAGTTGAAGCGCAATAAATTCGATGTTCTGAATGCAGTGGTACATTGATTGATAATGCAAGCATTTGTGGTGGATGAGTTCATGGGTGCTATATATGGATGGATTGCAATCTGTGCAAAGGAGAAGGCGAGAAGCTACATGGATTATTTGGTTGTGGTTCTGTTCACATAGCTAGCACAATATATTTTGACATATATAGCCTCTAATGAAATGGCGATTTAGCTAAATGTTGCTAGTATTATGTAGCCATTGATTTCAATTCTGGATTAATTAAATCATGCCAAATTTTCAACTCTTTCTTCTGTTTTGCTTAACAACAACAACAAAGCCTTTCAATCTCAAGCAAGTTAGGGTAGGATAGAGTTAAAACCTAACAAGAGCCATTAATAAAAGGTTCAAGCATATGAATAGCTTCTCTCTATGCACTGTTTTTGTTTTGCTTAAAGCTGGGTTTATTTCCAAATAAGAGAGATGCATGTCCACAAAAAGATGCATAAACATATAAAGCATGATAAAGATCGAAATTAGCAACTCAGTTCCACACTTGCTAATTTCTCGAGTAGAAAGGGACAAAGGGTTTTTAGTTTTGATGTAACTGGTGGACATATTTGCAGGATAGCTGCTAAACTCAGCTAGTTGATGCTAATATACTTACAGTTGCAAAGTAGACTGGACACTTGTAAATTTAATTCTAGAAACTACTCAATTATGTTTTCTGATAAGAAGGAACATTTGGTACAATTCCCTGAGGAGCTCTCTAACATGGCTACTGTTGCATACACATTGTGGGCTCATAACTATAATGAAAATAATGCTAATATAGTTTTTGCATATTACAGTAGGTAATACGAGTAGCACCGACTACTGACAAACTGAAAGGGATTATATTGCCAAACTTGGGAATGGAACTAAATTTGGTAAACTCAGTGCAAAACTGTGGCATTGCAATATGTGTATTGTACTATTGTGGGATCAGAATTATAATTCAAAATGATACTGACTATAGTTCTGTGTATTGCAGCAGGTACTATTAGTAATACCAACAAATTGGACAGGAACACATTGCCAAATTCAGGAATTGAACTAAACTTAGTAAATGGAATGGAAACTGTGGTTTCCTGGCAAACCTTCTTTTTTTTACTTTTCAAATATCATGACCATAAATTCTCTCGTGCAGCGATTGATGCTCCTGGTGGGTTTCTATTTGAGTGGTGGTCAGTTTTTTGGGATATATTTATTGCAAGAACGAATGAGAAGCACTCTGAGGTTGCAGCGGCATACTTAGAGGTATCCGGGGAATTGTTTAACTCACCATGCATCTATTACTCCTTTGATCTCATCCCAAGTATATTTCTGTTGGAAATACAGGCACAGCAAATGGAGCACCAACAGCAGATGCAGATGCAACAGTTGCAACTAACACAGCATAGACATGCTCAACTGCAGCGAACTAATGCAAGTCATCCTTCACTTAATGGTCCTATGAATGCCCTAAATTCTGATGGCATTCTGGGGCCATCAACAGCTAGTGTGTTGGCTGCCAAGATGTATGAAGAGCGCTTGAAAAACCCTCATTCCATGGACCCTGAGGGATCACAGCTTCTTGATGCTAGTAGGATGGCTCTTTTCAAGTCAGCTGCAACAAATCATGCAGGGTAACCCCCATCCCTTTTGTTTTTGACAAACTTTTATACAAGGGAAATGAAAAAATGAATTTTGATAATTACTAGCATGCTTACTAACCACATATCTTACTGTACTAGGCAATTGGTTCCTGGGACTCCCGGAAATGTGTCTACAACTCTGCAACAAATCCAGGCTAGGAATCAGCAAACTATTGTGAGTTATTGGCTTCTTGTGCTCATCTTGTGTCATTTCAGTTCATAGTTTCTTCCATTAGTCCATTAAATGTAAAAGTGAAAAATACAATTGTTCTTTCCAACAGGATATAAAGAGTGAAGGTAACATGGGTGTAGCCCAAAGATCTTTGCCCATGGACCCATCTTCCTTATACGGACAGGGTATTATCCAGCCAAAACCTGGATTGGGCGGAGCAGGTTAGCCCTTTCTTCTGTATACTGTAAGATCACTTTTGTTGCTAAATAGACACTCTGCAACAGTGTGAAATTTCTTGCCTTTGCTAATAAACATTGATAGTAATCCACTGCAAGAAATTTGAATTAAAGTTCACTTAACAATTCTTGTAATTTTTGTGCTGCAAAGTTGGCGCAGTACTTACACTGTTGGTGTTGCTCTTACTAGACTGTCATTCTTGTAACGTCGTAGTGACAGTAACAGCTAAGGTTGTGAATTAATAAAGATGAACTGTTGCAACAAATAGATGTTAAATGAATATGAAATAATTTCTATGCTGTTTTTGGTGGGCTTTGTGGTAAACTCTCTTTGATATATTCCAGTGTTAAAGTCAAATGTTGTTCTCAACGAAGAAAATTCTCCTGTTCTTGTTTTGTCCGTTCTGATTTTTCTGAGATGTCCAATTTTTTCCATTAATTGAAAGTCTTCTGCTGTTAACAGGACTGAACCAAGGAGTAAGCAGTCTACCATTGAAGGGCTGGCCATTAACTGTAAGTTAAACACATATTCTGTCATGGGCATGGGCCCGGAGGCCGTAGCAGAAATTTAAGAATTATCAGTTTAAAGATATGATTAGGCAGGTAATATAAGCTAGAGATTATGAGAGAACTAAAGCAAATTGGATTTGAGAAAACTTCCTAGTCGCAAGTTCTTGCCTCACCAGCGCGCTATGTATCACCGATACACGATACGGGTACAGCGATACGTGTACATGGCCAGATGAGCCGTGCTGAAATGGGTTGGCCCGGGCACGCGTGTACTGTTTAAGGCCTGGGCATGGCCTGGCACGATTGTTCGTGGGCTGTGCTGGCAGGACATGTTTAACCGGGCTATGTCTGGGCCGAGGCACTAGTATGTCGGGCCGGCACGGCATGGCTGCTTACTGTAGTGGGCTGGCACGGCATGGTCTACAGCACGGCATGGCACGGCGGCCCACACGGCCCACACATTTTTTTGCCTGCTACGTCCCCTCGTTGCCGGCCAGCGCTTGGTTTTTCTGCCCCAGCATCCAACGCCTGCCTCCGTGTTTCCCGCCCAGCACCTTGTTTCCCGCACATGCACCGTTCGATGACCCACAAGCGCACGCATGCACGCAACGCGTGCATGACGCCTCGCTAGCACGCACGCAACGCTGGACAGTGGGCATGCATTAAATGAAATTTTTGACCAGACAGTGCATGCATTCAATGAAATCCTAGAGATAAACGCATTATTTATAGGAATTCAAGACGCAATGCCATGATTCTGCTATTTAATCTTTGAAACGCCTCGCAACCAGTGCAAAAACGCATGCAACCAGTGCGTGTGGCACACCTCGATTCTAGCGTCCAGGGTGGCAAAATTTTCAACGATATTTTGGCTAGCCAATCACAAGCAGACACGTGTAGCCAAGAGTTCAGCGAAACAGCGATTCAGTCTGTTTTTACTAGGCCTGTGGCTGGCTCGATGGGTCCATAACGGGCCGTGTCAGCCCGACACGGCATGTGAGGCCGCTGGGCCGTGCTTGGGCTAAAGGCAGGACACGTGGGCTGGCACGGCACGGTCTGCTAGATCAGTCGTGCCTATAGGACTGTACCGTAAACGGGCCATGCCTAGTCGTGCCTTGGGCCGGGCCAGCCCGGCCGGCCTGTTTGGCCACGTATAGCGATACGCTGAATCTCAAAAAACCAGGATATATCGATACGGCAAGTATATATAAATATATTAATATGCCAGACAATAACAATATAACATACAAAACAATTAGTAAGTCTAAAAGTCTCAAACATTACAAATTTATGATATGAGAGATCATAATTATCAAGACGTCGCTTTAGCGCTAGAGCGCTCGGCGAGGGTAAGGCATCCTGACGTCTTACCCTCTAATGTTGCCCCCCGCGCTGAGAGGCCTGGCGTGGTGCAAATCTGGCGTGCATAGTCGGGCGCGGAGAGGCCGGGCGCGGCGTGGCCAGGTGCGAGTGGGGCGCGGCCTAGCGCGAGCGGCGCGTGGCCATGCGCGAGCAGGACGCGAGCGGTGCACGGCCATGCGCGAGCTCGGCGAGGTCGGGCGCAGAGGCAGAAGAGGGGAAGAGGGAAGAGAAGAAGGGAAGAGGTGGCGGCTGGACTATAGTTATCAAGGCGTTGCCATATCGTCGCCTAATCGACGATTAGGCGTCCGGGCAGCCGGTGGCGGACGCCAGAGCCAACGCCTCGCCTAATCGGAGTGTGGCGTCCGTCTCACGGGAAATGGTGTCGGCAGGACGTCCAAGTCTCCATGGCGGACGCTCCTTTCGCCGTCGCCATCCCCTCCGCCGGTTGCTGGCTCCCTCTGTCGCCACTATTTCCTCCGCAGGTCTTCCCTTGCTCGGCGCGGCGGCGGCGGCCTTCCCTCACTCGGCGCTGCAGCGGCAGCCTTCCCTTGTCCGGAGCGGCGGCTGTGGCCTTCCCTTACATAGCATCGCTCCAGATCTGCGGCGGCAGCGGCCTTCCCTCCCTTCTAATCTGCACTCCCTCCTCTGCTCTGTTTCTCTCCCTCTTGCTCTGTCCCTCATTCTTCCTTCTTTGATGTCTTTGTTGGAAGGAAATAAATCAGCTCCTGCCGTGAATAGGCTTTCCATATATTGATGATTCCATATACAACTAATCGACTTCCCATATAATGGTGATTTCCATATATTACTGATCAGCTTCCCATATATTGATAATTTCCATATACAATTGATCAGCTTCCCATATATTGATAGTTTCCATATAATAACTAACTAGCTCCTACCATTTATAAGATTTCCATGTATGTCTATTTATACTGAATGAAGCATGAACTTGTTTAACTATTTATATTTCATGTGTGTCTAAATTTAAATTTCTATTGTTCCAAAATTATTGTGACATGTATATTTTTGTTAAGTGAGTATGGCGTCGCCTTGTCGCACGCCATACTCGCCTAAAAGTTATGAAGGTAGTTAGGCGCCTCGTCTCGCCTTACCGCCGTAATAACTATGGGCTGGACTACTAAAGCTGGAGGAGAGGGGACTATGGAGGGTGAGAGGAGTGGAGTGGGAGAGAGAGTTTAGGGTTTTATAACTAGCCTTAAATGGGCTAGACTAGAATTATATGAATAAGCTACTGAACTGAGCTTTAAATATATTATTATACATAATTTTAAAGTTGTTATTGCAATTTTAACTATATATATATTTTTAGTTTTGTAAGTTATCTAAAGTGACAATATTGCAATTTGATATTATATCATTATTTTTATGATGCTATATTGCTATTACTATTTAAAATTTAAAAATTTACTACTTATCTATTAATATTTGTTCTTAAATACTATATTTTATATGGGCGTAAGGCATCGCCTCGCCTTACGCCTTACTGCTTGCTTAGGCAGTAAGGCAGTAGTACACCGCCTCACCTTACCGCCGTAATAACTATGTCAGAGATTGTGGCAAGTTGGTGACTCTGAAATTAAGCTAAAGTTACAGTTCTGAAAATAAGCAAAAATAAGTACCAGAAGTTTCAGCCAAAAGTTCAGCAAAATGTTTCAGAGAATTGAGTGCTGCTAAATGCTATGGACAGAGAGCAAGATCATATGCGCATCGGCGAAGAGCTTGGAAGGATAAGCGCTTGATGCGTGCTCCACTAGTCGAGACTTGAGCAAATGCAAGATCATTGTTATGTTGAAGACGACGGCGAGCACTCGAGCAAGACGTTGGAGTTCACTTCTCTCTACTGGAATCAGCTCGCAAGACGCCACTCCTCCCTCTCCCTCCCTTGCTGCAAGACTCTGGGAACAAAACAACTCTCAGTCGGCGGTGGAGAGTGCACGAAGAGATAGAAACTCGGAAAGATATTTGCATAGTTTGGGTTTAGGACCTATTTGTTTTAGCTTGCGATCATAGTAATCCAGCTTATTTTCATAAGCTGAAACAAACAGGCTTGCTTATTATGCTAGATTATTATAATCCAGTGCAGATTATAACAATCCAATAAGCTGGTTCAACTCAACTTTTTTCTGTAAGCTGGATTACTATAACCCTAAGCTGAAACAAATAGGGCCTTAGTATGGGTCTTGGGCCATTGTATCGAGTGCATGTATCGGCAAGTATCGATCTCGCATCTAGAATTAATTAATTTATTTTTAAATTGAATTAATTCAATACTTCCTGATACGTGTATCGAGACGTATCGAGCAGTATCGTTGTATCTCGCCGTATTGGATACGGGTACAACAACCTTTCTCATGTATCGGTGATTCATTGCCGGCACGTCTCCCATTACATTGCCACCGCGCCAGCGAGGTCTAGGCTTGTGACCGGTTACCTCATTCAAATATAATCTCCCTTTCTAGATCAGTCCCAAATATCTTTGTCCTAGACCAAACATGTGACAATTGGTATTAGATTGCTCATGTTTCTCATCTATGGCTTCACCATCTTCTCAGCCCAATGAGGTAGTCAAGGCCTTGGCAACTATGGTGTGCGGCAAAGCGACACCATACTCACTTTTATAGATGGCTAAATGGGTCGCTCGGCCCGGCCCCTATGACTAGTGTGTTAGAGTCGGTATTGTCTACAGCAGGAGGACCAAGCACATAACCCAGCCCAAAACCAACTCAGATTCGGATCCAGCTGGGTCTGGTTTGGACCCTGATTTGGCAAGCTTGAATCCTTAGTTGCCAGATTAGTTCTGGTTATTTTAGTAATCAGATCTTTAGCAAATCTGCAAAGAATATATATGTATCTTTA
>KE371732.1:71310-137395 GCA_000418225.1 Zizania latifolia | reverse complement strand
AGGATAATAGCATGTTTTGGTAGCTCCTCCAAACTTAAGGCCTCATCTGAAGTAATAGCTAACTCCTGCTAAGGGACTCTTATTGGTGCAGTTCATTACAATCCACAAAGAGACATTAAAAAACTAAATGGGAATGAAACCAGTGACATAACCAGCAGAGATAGATTGCTAACTATAATATGATCGGATGAAAGATAATGTTTTGTGTCTTTCAAACTGGCTCAAAGAAAGTCTTCTAATGTCAGATCCACTCATCCACGCTAGTTGGCTAGTTCCCTATTTGGTCTAACTGTTATTGATGTCCAGCACTATCATAACGAATACAAAAGATGCTATGAAAATCAGTGTCTCGATGTCAATCCATAGGCTTCAGGTACACAAGTTGGTGAATGTGAAAGGACTGTTGAATTAGTAACAGCAGCATTGCTGGACATAAGAAGCAAGGTTGCAAAACCTGGCAGATAATTCTGGTTACCTTTCCAGGAATGTTGACACGTTGAGCTCGGCTGCCAGTTGCTATCAATATGTGCTTTGCCGTATACCTTTGCTTTGAACCGTCTGGCTTTGCGACTTCAACTGTATGAGAATCAACTAAACAGCCTGCCCCTTCGATCATTGTCACACCAGAATTGCCAAGGATCCTCTGGTATACTCTATTTAGCCTAACAATTTCTTGAGTCTGCGCAGAGCAAGGTTTTTGTGATCTTGGGTCGTAGACATCTTAGTAGTCCTCAACGAGTAAATGATAATGCAGATGTTCTCGCCACCAACTGACCAAGGTTATGGCACTGAGCCTCTGACCTTATTTTCAAGCAGTTTTTTCCAATTGAAGTTGATGTCCCCGTTTATATCCCACCCAAAGTTCTTTGAATCCTGCACTCATACAACAATAGCAATTAAAATGAGCACACCAGCATGGCACTTAGATATATGCACTTACAAAGACACAAGCAAGTTCTCAAAATGAGTAGGTTGTTTACAAAGATGAAACAAGCTCTCTAATGGACAAGTTATTGGGTTTCAAGTCAGTAGGTAGAATGACGGACTATTGATCAAGGATAGAAATAGTAAAACACTAGTTGGCCAGTTTTGCAAATTGAGGAAGGAACACAATTTAGCAAGCTAATTACACTAACACAATGTCAACCTGTTTTTTGAACAAGTAAAAGTTTGCTTTCACTTCACAAGGCAGTAAGAACTAAGAACAGTTACCTCAAATTCTCCAGGGAAAGATGTGCCATACACCAGTATCTTTTTAGGGACACAACCACGTATCACACACCTAGTACATGATGAGCAAACGGTTTTAGAACATACCATCGTCTCAACCAAGGGAAGTGGGGAGTTGGATTATATAGACAATTAAGTATCCAACACCAGAATTGTACAAAAGTGATTGGCAGATTCTTACGTCCCACCGTGCCCTCCTTGCCAGTCCGAACTAATGGGGTGGAACGGGAGCTCGCAAATCGCAACCTTTCAGCATCTCACACCCAATCAAATCACACGCGAATAAATCCAACACTCCTCCAAAAGGGGGAAGAAAAAGGCAAACCTTAGCTCCGAAAGACGCGGAGGTGCGAGACCCACGGACGCCGCCGCTCCCAGCGCCGATAACGAACAGGCCGTAGTCGTAGCTCCCGCCGTCGGCGACGGCCATATCCTCGTCTTTAAGCATCTTCCGCGCCATGGATTCTAAGCACTATGAAACCCTAAGATACACACAGAACAAAGACAGTCCTCAGATGAGAACTCGCGATCCAAATCCGCAGAACACCACTAGCACAACATCAAATTCGCAATTCCGACGAACTAACACGAGGAATTACTCGAAAATGATACGCAACTGACACGATGCGTAGTTACGTACGCTAGAAATCCGCCACTAGACGAAACAAAAAAAATTGGAGAAAAGTGATCCGCACCTTGAAGCAGAGTGCAAAGCGGCTACGGGATTAGGCGGAGCTCTTCTGTTCAAAATGGGGGATCAAATGGAGCCGAATTCCTCGCTTGGTTTGAATGGACCAGCAAAATGCCGCCGTTAAGCAGACATGTCCTTGTAGTTTTGCTTGTTTTTAGTCTGATTTACGTGCCCTTTCTAGCAAGTTTTGATTAAAAATGTAGTGATATGTAAATCAAATAAAACTGAGGTACTCGGATGTCAGAAAATCTTGTTCGGTCTTACGGGCGTGTTCAGTGTGCTTAAGACTCCAGTGTGTTGAGTACTATTTTGCTTGTGAGATTAAGATGTTGGTGTTTCTCTTGAATATTGTCACGAACCATCTAGAAGGTAATTAGTAGGAGATTAGTGAAAAACTTAGGAATTAAGTTAGAAATTAATAGGAAACTTGAAAGTCAAGTTAATCATAGATATAAAAATAGGACAATGCACATTGTATCAACTGAACAAGAAGAAAAGAAGAAAAGGCTGGCGGCTCAGCTTGGGGGTTTCTAGGCACGAGTTACGATTTCGTTTGTAATTTGTGAATCTGTAATTCTGTGTTTGAATTGCAAGTAGATCGCTAACAAGTGGTATCAGAGCCTCGTTGATGGAGATGGAAGCTAGAATTGATGCTAAGATCGATCGGTTGTTGTAGATGTTGGATGAACAGATCAAGAGAATGGATGAAGAAAAGAAGAAGAGATCGGAGGAAGAGCAGTGGGATCACTGGCTACCGGAGGTTGAGAAGAAGAGAGGAGGCCCACCAGCCGACGCTGCCGAGGTGCCAAAGCCGTGCATGCCCGCACCAGCGTCTGTCTAGGTGGAGGACACTCCCCCTCTCGCGCCCTCGACATCGTTGACCCTACCTCCGCAACCACAGCGCCATACCGCGCCGCCTGGCCTCGCCGCGCCGCCCGGCCGTGCCATGATGCCCGGCCGCCTTAGCGTGAGAACCTTCGCCCCTCTGAGCCACGACGCCACCACCGGAACCACGCCATCGACGCCAGATCCGATCCAGCGGTGACTGCATCCGCCCGACGCCGTCGTCACCATCGCTTTCCTCGTCCTCGTGGCCGACTTCGCCCTGAACCAGGCCACCGTCGCCACATGCACACGCCCCACTGGCACCGCCGCCGGGCGAGTCGACCCGTGTTCCGCAGGTGCCATCACCCGCCCACGCTAGATCTGCCCCGCCGTCGACCGGATCCACTCCAGAACCAGTCGTCGACGCCAGATCCACCCCGCCGCCGATCGGATCCACACCAGAATCAACCGTTGGTGCTAGATCCGTGCCATGTGTTGGGATATGGGGAGGCTACGCTAGCGCTTAATTTCAAAAATTTACCCCGTTAGCCCAAGAACCATGCGTGTAATGGGATCATGGATCGTTACCTTGAGCCTCGAGACGCGCTCGGGCAGCGGAAGTAGAGTCGATGAAGCGCGTCCTCGAGCTGCTCCTCCCGACTCTGTTCTTTCGTCGGCGATCCGGCGATGAAGACGACGTGATCCTATGATCTGACGATCTCCACGGAAAGAAGACAAGCACCACTATTGGAGTAGTGCCTCCACGGTATCTACATGTCCGGAGACAGGATCACCTCGCGCTGACGTGCTAGCACCACTCGCGAGATCCAGGGAGAGATCGCTACAACCGTTGTAGCTAGAAGAGAGGTGGCGGCTAGGATTCTCAATCAGGAGCAATAGCAGCAACTAGCAACCTTTTCGTGCTTGCCCCATCTCTCTTTATATAGTGCCTTGTCACGGGCCTTTAATCTGTATTAAAGCCCAATAGATCTAACTGTTTGCCTGGACCAAAACTTTCGGTTCTGACCGAAACTTCTGAAAATAACATTCTGTATCGAATTTATTTCGACCCAGAACTTCCGGTTCGTCCAGGCAGGCCCGGAACTTCCGGCTCCTCCGAAAAACTAAAACTGGGGCTGGCCCAAAACTTCTGATCCAACCGGAACTTCCGGCCCTTAGCCAGAACTTTCGGTTCCCCAGAATTCTCTTGAGCATAATTCCATCAATCTTCCACTTGCACAAGAGTCAATTCTTGCAAGCTTTAAAATCCAATCCTCTTAAGCATACGACTCGATAGGTTCATATGCAAACGGCCGCTACCTAGAAACCATTTCTGAATCACCGAGCAATAGCAGTACCTAGCAGCATATATTGACCCCCAAAAGCATATAAAGTCAAAATCATACTTTCTTAACCTTGATATACTCATGCACCAATCCCTTTAACACACGACATCAGTCAAGCTCAAGGCGAGATTCGTGCCACCCTTGTTGATAGCTCGACACTTCACTCGATTAAGTAGTAGATTCAATCATGATCAACTCTTTGATCATAGTGGCATGGCTATGCACTTTCCAATCCGACTACCTCGAGGGGCTCTGAGACGTCTCTCTCGTTATTTAGGTGGGGCAAATTCCATCTTGACCACTCACATCCCACAACATATTTCGTGACACAACCGAAAGCAACCTTTATAACTACCCTGTTACGGAATAGCGTTTGGAAGCCCCTAAGTGTGCTACTACACATTCTGGAATCAATGACGATCTCAGGTCTAAGGATTCTGCAGGTACAACATTTGAGATGACAACTGATGGCACTTATAAAATAACAATCCCAGCATTATCTCAAG
This sequence comes from Zizania latifolia, assembly GCA_000418225.1. Lineage (NCBI taxonomy): Eukaryota > Viridiplantae > Streptophyta > Magnoliopsida > Poales > Poaceae > Zizania > Zizania latifolia. Next base: position 132,797 of record KE371732.1, on the reverse strand, counting down.
GTGGGTCTATCCAACTCAATGTTCACTAACATGAGTCCACATCACTGATTTGATATCTCCATGTCTATGATCTGCGAAACTTGATCATCAATTAGACAGATGTGCTAATCTATAAATCATCACAGTCCCACATGACGATCTCAGATCAAAAATCATTTAGAATAACATCATAACACAAAGAGTCTCACAAACAAGTCATCAACTTGCTGATCAATGTAAAAGACATTTATTCAAGAAACAAGATAACCAATTATCTAAGTGTACATTAGCATAGACAAGACACCTTCTTCTCACATACACTCGACTCACTCACGGAAGTATCTAATACCCATAGAGCTCAAGTGCGCCTCGTGCTTGGGCTGTGAGAGAGGCTTCATCAACGGATCGGCTATGTTCAAATCCGTGTGCACCTTGTATATCTTCACATCACCTCTATCTATAATCTCACGGATCAGGTGATAGCGTCGAAGTATGTGCTTGGACTTCTAGTGCGATCTAGGCTCCTTGGCTTGCGCAATGGCACCACTATTATCACAATAGAGGTCCACTGGACTAGATGCACTAGGGACAACACCCAGCTCAGAAACAAACTTTCTGATCCAAACTGCCTCCTTTGCAGCTTTCGAAGCTGCAATATACTCGGTCTCTGTTGTTGAATCTATAACCGTTTCTTGTTTGGAACTCTTTCAACTCACTGCGCCTCTATTCAGGCAGAACACAAATCTAAACTACGATAGAGAATCATCTTTGTCGGTTTGAAAGCTAGCATCGGTGTAACCATTTACAACGAGCTCCTCCTCACCTCCATATACCAGGAACATATTCTCAGTTCTTCTCAAATACTTAAGGATACTCTTTATTACCGCCTAGTGACTTTCACCCGGATTTGACTAATATCTGCTCGTAACATTTAAAGCATAAGAAACATTTGGGCGCGTACAAAGCATGGCATACATGATGGATCCGATTGCGGAGGCATACGGGATCGCACTCATCTTCACCAGCTCATCAGGTGTCGAAGGACACTGACTCTTTTCTGAGAGAAATACCATGTGATATTAGCAGGAAACCTTTCTTAGAATTCTGCATATTGAACCGTTTCAATACCTTGTCAATGTACATGCTTTGGCTTAATCTAATTAACCATCTCGATCTATCTCTATAGATCTTTATGCCCAAAATATATGCTGCCTCTCCGAGATCTTTCATTGAGAAACTTTTTCTCAACGAAGACTTGATAGTATCTAGCATAGGAATATTATTTCTGATCAACAATATGTCATCTACATATAAGACCAGAAACATAAGTGAGCTTCCACTAGCCTTTTTATAAACATAAGGCTCTTCCTCGTTCTTGATGAAGCCAAACCCTTTGACTACCTCATCAAAACAAAGGTTCCAACTCTGAGAAGCCTACTTTAGACAATAAATGGACCTTTGCAGTTTACAAACTTTTCCAGCACTCTTTAGATCATTAAGACCTTCAGGCTGTGGCATGTACACATCCTCACTTAGGTTTTCATTAAGGAAAGCCGTCTTGACATCCATTTGCCATATCTCATAGTCATAAAATGCAGCAATTGCTAGGATGATCCGGATAGACTTTAGCATAGCGACGGGTGAAAACGTTTCATCATAATCAACACCTTGAATATGCCTGAAACATTTCGCCACCAATCATGCCTTATAGATGTGAACATTTCCATCAACGTCTATCTTTTTTTTTAAATCCATTTACACTCGATAGTTTTTATATCATCAGGTGGATCGACCAAGTTCCAAACTTGATTCTCTCGCATGGATTCTAACTTGGATCTTATGGTTCCAAGCCATTTCTTTGTCTAGTCCCATCATTGCTTCTGAATAGGTCATAGGTTCATCATTGTCCAATAATAATACGTCGCGCTGCCCAGTGGTTAAAAACGCTAACCGCTCGGGCGCACGACTTAACCTCTCCGACCTACGTGAGGCTGGTGTCTTGACAACAGGCTCTACAACATCTTGCATGTCGAGTTGTGGTTCAGTAGGAGCTAAAACACTTTCTAGTGGCTCTCGAACCTCTTTGAGACGCACCGTGCTCCCACTAACTCCTTTCGAGAGAAACTATTTCTCTAGAAAGACACCATTCCAGACGACAAACACTTTGTCCTCTTCCAGGTTATAGAAGTAATATCGTTTGGTTTCCCTAGGATATCCCACAAAGAAGCATTTATCAGATTTAGGATTGAGCTTATCAGACGTCAAAAGCTTTACATAGGCTTCACAACCCTAGATCTTTAGAAAAGACAGCCCGGGACGCTTCCTAGTCCATATCTCATATGGTGTCCTCTCTACAGATTTAGATGGAACTCTGTTTAGTGTGAAAGCAGCAGTTTCTAAAGCAAATCCCCAAAAAGACAATGGAAGATCAGTTTGACTCATCATCGACCGAACCATGTCCAATAAAGTTCGGTTCCTCCGCTCGGACACTCCATTCACTGAGGTGTTCTGGGTGGAGTCAGCTGTGGAACAATTCTACACTGCTTCAGATGATCATTAAACTCATGGCTCAAATATTCACCTCCACGATCTGATCACAGAAATTTGATTGTCTTACTAGTATGATTTTGTATCTCATTCTGGAACTTCTTGAACTTTTCAAAGGATTCTGACTTATACCTCATTAAGTAGACATAACCATATCTACTAAAGTCGTCGGTAAAAGTTATGAAGTACTGAAATCCACCTCTGGTTGTAGAACTCATTGGTCCACATACATCAGTATGTATAATGGCCAATAGCTCGTTTGCCCTCTCACTTTGACCAGTGAAAGGCGTCTTAGTCATCTTGCCAAGTAAACAAGACTTACATGTGCCAAACGATTCAAAATCAAATGACTCTAAAAACCCATCTCTATGTAGCTTCTGCATGCGCTTCTCATTTATATGACCTAAACGACAATGCTAGACATAGGTAGGATTTAAATCATTGAGTCGATGTTTCTTCGTATTAATGTTATAAACGTGTGTATCTTCAAGATTCAGAATATACAAGCCATTCAACAATGGACAAACACCATAGAGCATACCATTCAAAAATATCGAACAACGCGTGTTCTTTATTACGAATTCAAAACCGTCTTCCTCTAAACATGATGAAGAGATAATGTTTCTGCCCAAGACAGGAATAAAATAATAATTATTTAACTCCAAAACTAATCTTGAGGGTAGCGACAAAGAATAAACGCCGACGGCCAACGCATCAACTTTTGCACCATTGCCGACGCAAACATCCAATTCGCCTCTTGTGCACTTCCTAGTCCTTTTCAGCCCCTGCAACGATTTGCAAGTGTGAATCATTGATTCGGTATCAAATACCCATGAATCACTTGGACGAGTAGCAAGATAAATTTCAATAACATTTATACCTAAAGCGGAAGTCACACTTTCCTTCTTTTTCTTTTGTTCTTCTAGGTACAACTTGTAATTCATCCACCAATGGCAAGACTTATGGCAGTGGTGGCAAGTGTTAGAGCTAGCAGGGCCTGACTTGGACTTTCCAGCCAAATTAAACTTGGAGCTTGAGATCGCATCTGAAGCTTTAGCCTTTCCTTTACGCTTTCTCTTCTTACTTTCCTTTTGAACCATCATCACATGACTCGGATTTTTCTTAAGCCTTTTTTCGGCTGTCTTGAGCATCTCATACAATTTAGCAAATGTTTTCTTCATGTCGTTCATATGAAAATTCATAATAAATGGCTCAAAGCTCGCAGGGAGCAACTGAAGAATCACATCTATGGCCAAATCTTTATCAAGTTTAGAGCCAAGCTTCTCCAGGTTCTCAACGTAACCAATCATCTTGATCACATGAGGACTCACTGGACTGCCTTCTGCCAACCTGCACGCAAACAAGGACTTTGAGACATTATACCTCTCAGTCCGTGCTTAGTTCTCAAACATGCTCTTCAGCCCCACGATCATATCATAGGTATCCTTGTCCTCATATTGCTTCTAAAGCTCAGAATACATGCAGGCAAGCATGAGACAACTGACATCAATTGAGTCACTGGCGTGCTTCTCATAAGCCCGCCTTTCAGCAATTGGTGTATTATCCGTTGGTTCATCGGGGTGGGATTTCTCTAGAATGTAATCTTTATTCTCTTGCTTGAGAACGATTCTCAAATTCATGTACCAGTCTATAAAGTTTGTTCCATACAATTTCTCCCTTTCAAGGATAGGTCACAGATTAAAAACGAAAGTGTTCTTTGTAGTAGGTGCCATGATCTACAACAACAATACAAGGTTCAGCACTATGCTATGTTAATCTTCTATCAAATAAAAGATGTACCACAATATGTAAATGATCGATTTTTCTCTAACAACACATTGTGAGACAAGATCGATATTCATCTAACTCCTAGTGAGCATTGGCATCACTGCTAGAAGATTAGCGACATAGGTAAGCAACACTTTGCTAATCACATCTCTATATGACTCTTATTCGTTGGGGTAGCATCTAATGCTCGACTCCCAACTCTATGCCCCAAAGCCCAAAACCGTTTTGATAGCTTTGTTAAGCAAACCAATACTATGTATGTGGTGTCCGACATCCACCCTAACTGGTCAAGATAAAAGACGGCACCCTGCTTTGGCAGACCCACCATCGATGATCGATAACCTTAGTAGGTGCAGCTATTGGAAAGAGCATCAATACTTAATTTTCTGAGGGAAAATATTCTAACATGGTAACGATGCCTACCGCACACAGAATATGAAAGAATAGTATGATAGGAACATAAGTAAACATCACAGGCAATCATATTAACTGTGACATAGTATAGCCCTCTCGCATGGTGATCTCCATCTCCATGGTTCCTGTTCATCGGGTCATCACGCTTTAGGCCTCCATGAACCTGTATCAGCCTATTACAACTAATAGCACTATACTAGTTACATGAGTAGAAGCATTACATATCGACGCGTAGGTCGTATAACATTTAAACAGCCTTGGGCTGTAATCAACCATGACACGCAGGCCATGTTATTACAAGCGAGTATCATATATTTTGCAAGGCCATAGCAGTCACAATATTCCCTGCAAAAATGAGTTAGGCGAAATCTAGACGTGACTGAACCAAGCCCGGAACTTCTGGCTCAGAGGATCGGAACTTCCGGTCGAAGGGCCCAGAACTTCTGACTCAGGGCCGGAACTTCTGAAATCAACCTTCTGACTCGAATTTATTTTGACCCAGAAGTTCCGAGTCACACCCGAAACTTCCAAAAATAACCTTCTGTACGGAATTTATTTTTGTCCGGAACTTCCGGTCCAACCGGAACTTCCAGAAATAACATTCTGTATCGAAAATTATTTTGGCCCGAAACTTCCGGTCCAACCGGAACTTCCAGAAAATCCGACAACAAAAATAATAGATCCAATCTATTTCCATCACATATCACTATATGTGATTGATCTAGATCGAATACTACGCACGTAGGCTCTGATACCACTGTTGGGATATAGGGAGGCTGCGCTTGCGCTTAATTTTGAAAATTTACCCCGTTAGCCTAGAAACCATGCGTGTAATGAGATCATGGATTGTTACCTTGAGCCTCGAGATGAGCTCAGGCAGCGGAAGTAGAGTCGATGAAGCGCGTCCTCGAGCTGCTCCTCCCGACTCCGTTCGTTCGTCGGTGATCCGGTGATGAAGACGACGTGATACTATGATCCGACGATCTCCACGGGAAGAAGACAAGCACCACTATTGGAGTAGTGCCTCCACGGTATCTACACGTCCGGAGACAGGATCACCTCGCGCTGGCGTGCTAGCACCACTGGCGAGATCCGAGGAGAGATCGCTACAACCGTTGTAGCTAGAAGAGAGGTGACGGCTAGGGTTCTCAACTAGGAGCAACAGCAGCAACCAGCAACCTTTTTGTGCTTGCCCCACCTCTCTTTATATAGTGCCCTGTCATGGGCCTTTAATCTGTATTAAAGCTCAACAGATCTAATCTGTTCGCCTGGACCAGAACTTCTGGTTCTAACCAGAACTTTCGAAAATAACCTTCTGTATCGAATTTATTTCGACCCAGAACTTCCGGTTCGTCCAGGCAGGCCCAGAACTTCTGGTCCAACCAGAACTTTCGGCTCCTCTAGAAAACCAAAACTGGGGTTGGCCCAGAATTTTCGGTCCAACCAGAACTTCCGGATGCTCCAGAACCCGGAACTTTCGGTCCTCAGCCAGAACTTCCGGTTCCCCCAGAATTCTCTTGAGCACAATTCTGTCACCATGGCCCGCGTCTCTGGCCTCTGCGTCGTGGCCCACGTCGTCAGCATCCGCGCCGTGGCCCATGTCGTTGCCCTCCATGCCGCCCGCTCCAGATCCATGACGCCACCATTGAACCCACATCGCTGGCACCAGATCCACATCACCGCCCTCTGCACGCCCCTCCGCCGGCCTTTTGGCCATCGTCTGCTGCACGTCGTCCACCCGCGTCGCCCGCCTCATCATCATCGTTTCCCGCTGTGTAGCATCGTTCTCCGTGCCGCGCTGCGTCGGCCGCCCGACGCCCTGCCGTCCTCACCTAGTGTGCCGCAATTGGCCACCGCCACAGCCATCCCCTCTTCCGTCTCGTGCAAAAGGGGGCACACATGAGCGCTGCTAGGTGTGTGTGCTACAAGGAGGCTTCTTCAGCAAGGAAATGGGTGATTAAAAAACCAGAAAAAAAGAGGCTTCTTCAGCAAGGAAAGGCTAATTATATATAAAAAAACAAAGAGAGAAGAAGCTTGCTACATTACAAGAGTTGAAAGAAAGGGGGACTAGTACAAAGACAGTAGACGAAATACTGTGATTTGTGATTTGTGATTTTTGAGAGTATTTGTGATCGAGGGTCGAGTTGAAGCGGCAACCGGATGACTTGGAGCAGCTGCAATCGGAATTCTTGAAGCACTGGCTTGGGGGCAGGCCAGTTTTCAAGAGGAGAAAAATGTCAGGAACCATCTAAAAGGTAATTAGCATGGGATTAGTGGGACTCTTGGGAGTCACGTTGGAAATTAATAGGAAACTTGAGAGTCAAGTTAGGCATGGGTATAAAAAATAGGGCAATGCACATTGTATCAACTGAACAAGAAGAAAGGAAGAAAAGGCTGGCGGCTCGGCTTGGGGGTTTTCAGGCGCGAGAGTTACGATTTCGTTTGTGATTTGCTTCTGTGATTTGTGAATCTGTAGTTCTGTGTTTGAATTGCAAGTAGGTCGCTAACAAATATTAGATTATTTCTAAATATATAAGTACAAAGTTTTATAATAGAAAATTCTAAATTGTTCGAACAAAACTAAAAATTTAGAAATAGTTGCATCTCTAGAAATTTGGCCCACTTTGACACTGGCATCTTTAAATATTTGTCACAAATTTTGTACGTGTTTGCATGTATACCCTCCTAAACTAACGCAGCCAAATATACTCCTTTCGTGGAGTACATATGATCCTGCCATCAAGCGGCTTTGACGCGGCCACGTTGTCACGCAAGTGCTTAATTAGCTATTAATAAGCTTGCATCAGCATTTGGCAGTGACAAATTCCGTGGTCCACTGCGGATGCAGCGGCTAATTAGTAAAGAGCTCGTGGCGAAATTAACGAGGTGAAATCATAGCTACCGGTACTGCAAAACAATTTAACAAGTCTGTTGTCTTTCTCGATTATAGCTGCGAGAAAACAGATCTAGCTTGCTCTACAGATGGAAGGCATGGCAGCTTGTTTAGCCAGGTCACAGCTTGCTCATCATCTTCTTCAGAGTTCAGATCACAATGTAGCAGGGCAGCAGGCTAGCAGCAGTCTTGACCGTGTTGCGTCTGTGTAATGTGGAAACACTCATCTAATCGCCTTTACACCTTGAAATTGACTCTTGGGAAGCTTATTTGTCTAGCTGCCTCAAGCACATAAGCGGCATGGAGGTGGCATGTTTGCTATGGACATATTAACTTCCATGCAGTCCGAAGTTTGTCACAAGGTGAAATGGTCCATGGACTTCCTCAGATTGATCATGTTGATCAACTCAAACAGAAAAGGCTTCCATTTCTAGAGGAGACAAAATATCGGGCGCATGATGTTCTTGAGCTGGTACATGGGGACCTGTGTCATCCAATTGCCGCAGCAACGCTAGGAGGCAGAGGGTACTTCTTACTCTAGTTGATGGCATGTGGATCCGACTTCTTTTCTCCAAGGCACAAGCAGCAGCAGCAGCGGAGACAAGCCTAGAACAATTAGGGCTTAAGCTCTAGGCTTGTCTCCTTAATCACTCTTAAAATTTTACTAAAAATTATGAAAATTTTAATGATACAATGTAAATTGTATTGTTGAGCCCTAAGCTTGGTTAAATTGTGGCTCCGTCCCTGTCAAACAGTACTAGGCTCAAGCAGATGTTGAAACAGGGAAGAAGCTTCGAGCATTGTGCACGGATCAGGGGTGAATTTACTGCTATTGAATTCACTGACTATTGTGTTGATCATGGTGTCAAGCGTATGACTTTCTGGATAACTCAGAATATGCAATACACTTTACACAACAAGTTCAAACATACAAATACAACAGAGAGATTTGATCGGATAGGTCTGATCGTCTAGAAAGCACAGAGAGCCGATCGGATAGGTCCGATCGTCTAATCAGCACAAGAACAACAGAAAGTTACAGATATTACACTGACTACTATATACATACATGGACCCATATAGAGAATATCAAACCTTAACACCTTAACAAAACGCAATTTGAAAGCCCCCTATTTGCCTAGGCAGAACAGTGTTGTCGAGTGGAGGAACCAGAGCATGGTTGCCATGGTACGTTCCATGTTAAAGGCGGTAGGAATACCCTCCTATTTCTAGGGAGAGGCAATGGTTGCAACAGTCTACATCCTGAATAGAGCACCCACAAAGGCTCTTGACAGCTATTATCTTGGAATGGAAGTTTAGCAAACTGGGAATGGAATCATTCTGTCTCAATTAGCATATGCAAAGAAAATCAAGAAAAAAGCTGGACTGGAAAGTTGTAATTCCACACAAATTCTTATGGAACCAAGACTAAAATTGAGCAAGATCAGTTCAGCCAAAGGTGTTGATGCTACAAAATACAGGAGTATAGTTGATAGTTTGAGGTATCTGATAAAAACAAGGCCTGATCTTGCCTTCTCAGTTGGTTATGTGAGTAGATTCATGGAAGGACCAACACCTGAACATTGGGCCGCTAGGAAGCATATATTGAGATATGTCTCAGGAACACTCAGTTTTGGCTGCAGTTTTAGAAAATAAAGACATGGTTTCTTAGCTGGTTAGCTATAGTGAGAGTGATATGGCTGGGGACATAGATGATAGGAAGAGCATAACTGGTGTATTGTTCAAACTTGGAGAAAGTTTGATAAGTTGGCAATCTCAAAAACAAAAGGTGGTTGCATTGTCTTCTTGTGAAACTGAATATATAGCAGCTACAACTACAGCTTGTCAAGGGATTTGGTTGTCTCATCTGATTAGGGAGCTGCATGAAAGGGAACCGCAGTGTGCTCTTCTGAATATTGACAACAAATCAGCTATTAATCTTTGCAAGAATTCAGTGCTCCATGATCGTTGTAAGCATATTGATACTAGGTTTCACTTCATTCGAGAGTGTGTTGAAGAGAAGAAGATCGAAGTGGAGCACGAATTTGTTCTGAAGAACAGCTTGAAGATATACTAACTAAACCTCTTGGCAAGATCTGGTTTCTAGAGCAGAGGAGGAAGTTGGGAATGGTTCAGGTTTGAATGCTTCAAGATTAGGGGGTGATTTGTTAAAGAAGATTATGTAATCTTGAGCATTTTCGTTTCTGCTAGATAGTTATCTGCATCTTTAGTCATTTCAGTTTGTATTCAGTAGACGTATCTAAGTTCAGCTGCTTGTTTTTGTGCTTGTAACCGAAAACAGTCCGGAGTACGAGTATCAGATTTCGGTTAGCCCACTTAGGCGTATTTTCAGCTATTTCTGACCTAGCTTTGAGCCACGGCGTGGGATGGCGCGCATGATGGATCTGGCGAGATTAATGGTCAATCATTTGCGTGTAACCTCCTGCATTTAGGGAGCTAATAAAAGTAAGAAAATCCTAGAAAAGCTGCTGAAGCATTGAAGCACAAAAACTCTGCTTTTGTCTCTCTGTTCTGAAGTTTTTCTTGCGCTGTTGTCGTATGTTGTCCGGCAAAAGAATCACATCACAGCGAATCCGGAGAAAATTGGCTATTTGCCACTCTTAAGAGTGGGCTTCGCAAAAATGCTACCTTCAAGATTGACTTCACAAAAACGCCACTTTCTTAGATCGTTGTTTGGTTTTTATGCCATTTCACCCTTTTAAATATTTCTAAATTTTATTTTCTATTTTCTGTCATGGAAAAAGACTTATTTGCCCCTGGCACTATTACAATACAAGTCGGTTACGTTCTCTGGTAGGAGCTGAGGAAACGTCACATGCACCGCCTTCACGCATGCACCGCCGTCATGTGCCCGCTGCCCTCCGGCGCGACGCCTCCACGCAGGGCCGTTCCTCGGCTAGGATGAGAGGGGCGATCGTCTAGGGTCCAGAAAAGTCAGGGTCCCCCAATTTATATATACATGTGTATATAGCCCAGTATTTTTATACTCCTGCTAGTCCACGCCACGGCCCATAATAGTCACAAGCCCACAGTCAGCACGCTAGCACAGCAGCAAGCCAGCAATAAAAATGCAAATAGCCCACAGCCCATTTGCCCAATGCCTAGCATGCAGCATGCAGCAAACAGCCCGTGATATCACCCAAATGCGCAGCCGCCAGCTCACTTCGGCATTCACCAACCCCTAAATCCCCAAATCTAAACCCCAATCTCCCGTTCGTCAATGGCTCACGGCTGCCGGTACCCACCGTGGCAACAGGCATTTTTCATATGCTTACTATTCTAAAAGAATGAGCAATGGAGAGGTACATGATAGAAAGTGGTTGGTTTATTCGAAGCATATCGACAAAGTTTTCTGCTTTTGCTGTAAGCTTTTTAAATCTATTAACATGACTAGTTTGTTAGCAGATGATGGTTTAAATGATTGGAAACATCTTAGTCAAAGGCCTAAAGATCATGAGAACAGTGTTGAGCATAACAAGGTAAGTAAAAAGTTATAGTCTTCATCCATGTGCATTGAATCTACATTGCGGTAAATTGAAGGCATCATGAATTTTTTGATAACTATAAAAATGAAGGATTTGCATCCAGTATTGATATTGCTAAAGGCCTTGCATCTGAATTGAATATAGAGCCATCATTTACAATTAAACGCCATGCTACTAGAAAAAAAACAATTTGATGAAAGTGATTGCATTGAAGAAATTCAGTCAGCTGAAAAGGCTTTTGAAACTAGTTACTTCTTAGTTATGGTAGATATGGCAAATACTTCATTAAAAAATAGATTTGAAGAACTACAGGTGTTCAAAAATATATTTGGTTTTTTCTTAGCTCAAAAGGCACGAAGTCATTGGATGATATGGAATTAAGAAAACGTTGTACTAAATTTGTGGAAAGTTTTTCTCAAAATGGATCATCTGATGTTGATCTTGATGATCTTTGTTCTGAAATAAGAGTCTTGTAAATAACTTTGTCAAATGATCATATGTATTCTATTGAGATTTTTGAGTTTGTTAGAGATGTAGATTGTTATCCAAATGTTTTAATTGCTTATCGAATATTATTTACTATACATGTGACTGTGGTATCAGCTGAAAGAAGTTTTTCAAAGTTGAAACTGTTGAAGAATTATTTAAGGTCAACAATGTTACAAGAAAGATTGAATGGTCTAGCCACATCAGATTGATATAAATACTATTATCGATAATTTTGTATCTAGAAATATAAGAAGAAATCACTTTCGATAACTAATATAGCTATGAGTCTATGATTATTTTGTTTTTTTACAAGTGATTGAAAATAGGTCAAAGGGGTCCTCCTACTTTTTTTTCGTCTAAGGCCCCCGAAATGTTAGGAACGGCCTTGCCTCCACGTGCGCCCGTCACAGGTCTGCAGCCCTCAGGTTCGTGCGCCCGCCGTCCTCTGGCACGAGGCCTCCACGCGCGTCCGTCCACGCAGGTCTCATCCTCGTCGCCGCCCAGAACGCGCAGTGTAGCAAGCCGGCAATTCCAGGCTTCTGCAGCTCTCAACAGGTTCATACATCAACCACGCCGGACTCCACGCAGGTCTCATTTTTATGGCTACTAGGCACTTGCTTCTTTCAATTTTATCATGGGTTACCGTGTGTTAGTGTATTTCTTGGAACTGCAGGTCTTCCACTAGCACTTTTTCATCTTTGTCATTTGCAAGCTTCACAATTTCTCCAGCTAAAAAATTCATTGGTCAGACTCTCCATGAATACCACTACCATTGGTCAGATTTTCCAGATTTGTATGGGTTGGATGCATTCGCACAATCAGGATTGATTTCCCTGTTTGCTCTGCTTTCAGAAGAGCCTTGCCAGGGGCAAATAAGTCTTTTTCTGTGACAGAAAATAGAAAATGAAATTCAAAAATGTTTAAAAGGGTGAAATGGCATAAAAATCAAATAACCATAAAAAAAAGTAGCATTTTTACGAAGTCAATCTCAAGAGTGGTATTTTTACAAAGCCCACTCTTAAGAGTGGCAAATAGCTAATTTTCTTGAATCAGAGAGAGCTATATCACGTAGCGAAGCAAAGTGAGTTTGAGTGTTTCTCCTGACAAGGGGGACTTGGGGTCTGCATGAACATGCACCATATGTTATTGTTGGACGAGAAGGGGCCCGATGGAGAGGCGGAGGAAGAGCCCCTTCTAGGACGGCGGTGGCATAAGGGAGAGCTCGCCCTTGACGAGACGCAGGAGGTCGCTGGGCAGGAAGTGGGACCAGATGACGTCGAAGTCAGCGGTGACGCGGCAGGCATCTAGCGGTGAGGTGAGGGAGAGCACCACGACAAGCAAATCCTCCGTCAGGCGTGTGATCTCACAGGCGGGCTCCTCCCACCGCGCCCCCCTCAGCACGGCCGCCACCAGCATCGAGCTCTACATCGCGGTTCCTAACGACGACTTCATCGCCTGGGCGCCCACAGCTCCACGCTTGCGCTTCATGGTTGACCTCGGAGGGCTACTCGGAAGCTTCCTACCGGAGCCACTGAGTGGGAGGTCAGATCTGTCCATCTCGGGCGCTCCACCACTAATGCATTTGCGCGGCGCCGCTTCGGGAATCAGGAGGTGGCTTTTGTGTTAGCAACTGGCACTACCATAAAGACAGTCTTTAGTGACTAAGCTTTATTGACAGATCAATGACGCGTGTTAGTAATACACTTTTAGCGATTGACTATTTTTCATGCGTCAGTAATGCTACCTTATTAGTGACGGGCCACATTACGACCCGTCACTAATGGATCAAAGAACTAGTGACGGGCGGCAACTACTGCCCATCACTAATGACCCCACTGATCGTTAGTGACCGATGGTAGTTACCGTCCGTTACTATAAGTGCCTCCTGTGTATAAATAGGCAGAGCCAATAGTGAATCAGCCACGCTAGTGGATCGAAGAACTAGTGACGGGCGGCAACTACTGTCCATCACTAATGACCCCACTGATCGTTAGTGACAGACAGTAGTTACCGCCCGTTGCTATAAGTGCCTCCTGTGTATAAATAGGCAGAGCCAATAGTGAATCGGCCACGCTAGTGGATCGAAGAACTAGTGACGGGTAGCAACTACTACCTATCACTAATGACCCCACTGATCATTAGTGACGGATGGTAGTTACCGCCCGTTACTATAAGTGTCTCCTGTGTATAAATAGGCAGAGCCAACAGTGAATCGGCCACGCTAGTGGATCGAAGAACTAGTGACGGGCAACAACTACTACCCATTACTAATGACCCCACTGATCATTAGTGACGGACGGCAGTTATCGCCCATTACTATAAGTGCCTCCTGTGTATAAATAGGCAGGGCCAACAGTGAATCGGCTACGCTCTAGTGACGGACGACAACTACTGCCCATCACTAATGACCCCACTGATCATTAGTGATGGACGGTAGTTACCGCCCGTTACTATAAGTGCCTCCTGTGTATAAATAGGCAGGGTCAACAATGAATTGGCCATGCTTTCATATCACGCAGAACACTAAATCCTAGCGGCCATGCTTCGTCATGCTCCTCCGCCATCGGGCTCCTTCACCGTCGCAGCCTCCTCCGCCAGCCTCCATTCTGTTTCAGCCTCCATTCCCTCGTGGCCTCCGTTCCCTCACGTCCTCTATTTCATCACGCGTAGCAACCATTTTGTCACCGACCCTCCTCGCCGCCGTCTCATTGTGCATCTCCTCCTCCTATGGTCCTCCTCCATCATGGCTAGGGTTTGTGACTTATTAATTTGTGAGTTTGTGAATATGTGGATATGTTTCCATATTCGCTCAATGAAGAAAATGCTATTAGTATGAGGATGTGTGTGACAATCAGGCTCTTTTTTGTTTTGGCAAGTTTATTTATGCAATGATGTTACATTACGTGTTACTATTATTGTTTCTATATTTTATTCATGCAATGATCTTACATTATGTGCTCACTATCATATAGTTTTATCCTTTACGTTGCTTTTTTCTTCAATATTCTTTAGGGGTAAGATTTAATTAATTAGTTGTCACACACACACCTATAAATTGAAATATAGCCTAGTGGCGAGGAGGCCATTAAATTGGTAGCCCGACATCTGAGAGCAATCCTTGTGTCGGGGATGTGACCCCCGGGTGCCTCACAGTTGAGCTTATCAGACCGGACCAAGGGCAGGCCAAGAACAGTATTGACCGTCCGGTATGGCCCATAAACAGGGGTTTGATTCTGATAAGAAAAATGAAGTCCTTATCGTGTAGTTAAACTTCATATATGATCTCTAGAGGTTTATTTGTACTAGAATCCTTGTAATTAGGGATTTACTATCCAAGTTTGGTAGGGAATCTAAGTCCTACTTGAGATATAGTCCTACGATTGTTAGGCTCACCTCCTGAGTATATAAAGGAGACGAGACCTCCCAGAGGCATCTACAACTCAACTCATCTAGCTCATCATCAAGCCTTAGCATATTTTTTGCTTTCGATGTCCAAACCTTTATAGCTTGATTGCGTTGTATTGTAAGATTCACCATCATAATAGACACCAAAACACTAGACGTAGGGCTATTATCCTCTAGGAGGCCTAAACCAGTATAAACATTGGCTCTTGTATTCTAGAGTCGATCATCGGGTTCAAAGGTGCTGCGCTTCCCTTATACACATCTAATCACTACCTCGAGTACCCCCTTGGGTGGACTGATCGGTAATTCACCGATAGTTGGCGCACTAGGTACGGGATCGCGTCGCTTTCACTAGGATTTGATCGGCTCCAACTTGCAAGCGGTCATCAAGCCAGAGTCTTGATCCTTTCCTCCCACGAAAGGATGATTGATCTGTGGAGCGCCTGGCTGACGCCGTGCAGGAGTTAGCCCTAGGTCAGCTCTCTGATCAGGTAGTGGAATAAGTCATCCGATGTCTCCATCAAAGCTTCGGGGAATCATCTCCTCGAGGTTTCTGACGTCGAGAGGATTTTCCCGAGCATGCCGGAGGAGGCCTCGCCGGACAACTCACTAGGCCCTGGTCTGGGTCCGCTGAAGGTTATACCATGACCCCTGGATCTAGTTCCTCCCGCCGCTCTGAGTCAACAAAGCGGCGGCGCAAAGGGCCTAGGGAGAACAATTGGAGGCCTCGAAAGGATAGCCGTTGGTTCGAGCGCTCAGAAAAGGACGGACGATACGATGCCGAGGACCAAAGGGACAATGCGAAGGATTGACCTCGAAACAGCCAGACCCGGAGGAAGGTATGGCGCAAGAAGACTCACGAGGATGTCATAATGCATGAAGAATAGCAGGCTGAAGTCGAAGAGACGATGGACCAACAGGGAATGACGATGGGTCAAGCCACTATCAAAGGGCTTCGATCCGACTCCACTCCGGATTTTGTCAAGGGTCATGGACGTCATCAATCGAACTTCCTTCCTTTCTTTTTTCAGCTATGTATTCGTGGTGCCTCCATGGAATCCACATGTACAGGGACGGGATCACCTCACGCCGGTATGCTAGTACCACGACAAGGTTAAGGGAGATGCGGCCACAGCAGTTGATGCCACGAGAGAGGTGACGGCTAGGGTTAGGGAGGAGCAGCCTTAGCAACAGCAACGATAGCCTTTTCGTCCTAGCCCCTCCTCTCCTTATATAGTGCCTTCTCATGGGCCTTTAATCAGTATTAAAGCCCAACAGATCTAATCTGTTCATTTGGCCCAGAAGTTCTGATCCAGACCTAGAACTTTCAAAAATAACATTCTATATCGAATTTATTTTGACCCAGAACTTCCGGTTCCACCCGGAACTTGCGGTTCGTCCAAAATTCACCTTTTAGGCAGGCCCGAAACTTCCGGTCTAACTAGAACTTCCGGTTCCTCTAGAAATTGAAACTGGGGCTGGCTTGGAACTTCCGGTTGCACCGGAACTTTCGGTTGCTCTAGAATCTAGAACTTTCGGCCTTAAGCCAGAACTTCTAGTTCCCCTAGAATTCTCTTAGGCATATTTCTATCAATCTCCCACTTGCAGAACAGTCAATTCTTGCAAGCTTTAAATCCCATCCTGTTAAGAGTATGACCTGATAGGTTCATATGCAAACGGTCGCTACCTAGAAACCCTTTCCGGATCGTAAATTAATAGCGGTACCTAGCAGCACATATTGACCCCCAAAAGCATACAAAATTAAAATCATATTTTCTGAATCTTGATATACTCACGAACCAATCCCTTTACCACACAACATCAGTCAAGCTCAAGGCGAGATTCATGCTACCCTTGTGATAGCTCGACACTTCACTCGATCAAGTAGTGGATTAATCATGATTAACTCTTTAAACATAGTGGCATGGCCATGCACTTTCCCAATCCAACTATCTCGAGGGGCCAAGAGACGTCTCTCCCGTTATTTAGGAGGGGTTAATTCCATTTAGACCACTCACATTCTACGACATGTTTCATAACATACCCGAAAGCAACCTTTATGACTACCTAGTTACGAAATAGCATTTGGAAGCCTCTAAGTGTACTACTACACATTCTGGAATCAATGACGATCTCAGGTCAAAGGATTCTGTAGGTATACAATTTGAGATAATAACTGATGGCATATCAAGAATAACAATCCTAGCAGTATCTCAAGGTAGATCTATATAAAACCATGTTCTCTAACATGTGTCCACATTACTGATTTGATATCTCTATATCTATGATCTGTGAAACATGATCATCAATCAGATAAATGTGCAAATCTATGAATCATCACTGTCTCACATGATGATATGAGATTAGTAATCATTTAGAATGACACCGTGATAATACAAAGAGTTTTACAAACAAATCACATACTTGCTGATCAGTGTAAAAGATAATTATTCAAGGAACATGATAACCAATTATCTAAACTACATCAGCATAGACAAGACTCCTTCTCTCACATACACTAGACTCTATCACATAAGTATCTGGGCATGTACAAATCACGGCATACATGATGGACCCGATTGCGGAAGCATACGAGATCACACTCATCTTCTCTAGCTCATCAGGTGTCGAAGGACACTGACTCTTGCTGAGAGTACTACCATGTTATATTGGCAAGAAACCTTTCTTGGAATCCTGTATATTGAACCATTTCAATACCTTGTCAATGTACATGCTTTGGCCTAATTCAATTAGCCTTCTCGATCTATCTCTATAGATCTTTATGCCCAATATGTATGCTACCTCTCCAAGATCTTTCAATGAGAAACTTTTTTGCAACGAAGATTTAACAGCATCGAGCATTAGAATATCATTTCCGATCAACAATATGTCATCTACATATAAGACCAAAAATACAAGTGCGCTCCCACTAGCCTTTTTGTAAATACAAGGCTCTTCTTCATTCTTGATGAAACCAAACCCTTTGATCACTTCATCAAAACGAACATTACAACTCTGAGAAGCTTGCTTCAGCCCATAAATAGACTTTTGCAGCTTGCAAATTTTCCCAGCATTTTTCAGATCGACAAAACATTTAGGCTGTGTCATGTACACATCCTCGCTTAGGTTTCCATTAAGGAAAGCCATTTTGATATCTATTTGCCATATCTCATAGTCATAATATGTAGCAATTACTAGGATGATCCGGATAGACTTTAGCATTACGATGGACGAAAATGTTTCATCATAATCAACACCTTGAATTTGCCTGAAACCTTTCGCCACCAATCGTGCCTTATAGATATGAACATTTCCATCAACGTCTATCTTTTTCTTAAAAATCTATCTGCACTCGATAGTTTTGACACCGTCAGGTGGATCGACCAAGTTCCAAACTTGATTCTCTCACATGGATTCTAACTCGGATCTTATGACTCCAAGCCATTTCTCAGAGTCTGGTCCCATCACCGCTTTAGAGTAGGTTTTAGGTTCATCATTGTCTAATAATAATATGTCGTGATGTCCCGTGGTTAGAAACACAAACCGCTCGGGTGCACGACTAACCCTTTACGACCAACATGGGGCTGGTGTCTCGACAACAGGTTCTGCAACATCTTGCATATTGAGTTGTGGTTTAATAGGAGCTGAAACACTTTCTAGTGATTCTCTAATCTCTTCGAGTCGCACCGTGCTCCCACTAACTTCTTTCGTGAGAAACTCTTTCTCAAGAAAGACACAATTCCGGGCAACAAACACTTTGCTTTTTTCCTAGTTATAGAAGTAATATCCTTTGGTCTTCCTAGGATATCTCACAAATAAGCATTTATCAGATTTGAGAGTGAGCTTATCAGATTCTTCTTGAGTTCTTCAAATTACAACATGCAATTCCTCCGCCAATGACCAATCTTATGACAGTGGTGGCAAGTGTCAGAAGTAGCAGGGCCAACCTTGGACTTTTCAATAGGTTTAGGCTTCGAGCTCGAGATCTCATCTGAAGCTTTAGCCTTACCCTTGAGTTTTCTCTTCTTGCTATCCTTCTAAACCATCATCACATGAGTAGAGATTTTCTTAATGTTTTCCTCAGCAGTCTTTAGCATCCCATGCAATTCAGCCATGCTTTTCACCATGCTGTTCATATGAAAGTTCAAGATGAACGGCTCGAAGCTCGTAGGGTGCGACTAGAGAATCACATCCGTAGCCAACTCTTGGCCAAGGGGAAAGCCAAGTTTTTCCAGGCTCTCAATGTTAGCAATCATCTTGATCACATGAGGACTGACTGGACTGCCTTCTGCTAACATGCACGCAAACAAAGACTTTGAGGTGTTGTACCTCTCGGCCCATGCTTGGTTCTCAAACATGCCTTTAAGTTCCACGATCATATCGTAGGCATCCTTGTTCTTGTATTGCTTCTGATGCTCAGAAGACATACAGGCAAGCATGAGAGAGCTAACATCAATTGAATCGTTGGCGTGCTTCTCATAAGCCCTTTGATCCATGGCAGATGCATTATTAGCTGGTTTATCAAGATGGGGTTCCTCTCTAACATATTCATTTTTCTCTTGTTTGAGAACAATTCTCAAGTTTCTATGCCAATCAATAAAGTTTGTTTCAGAGAGCTTTTCCTTTTCACGAATTGATCGCATATTAAAACTGGAAGTGTTACTTGCAGTAGGTGCCATGATCTACAACAAAAATGCAAGTTTTAGCACTATGCTATGTGAATTTTCTATCAAATAAAAGATGCTCCACTACATGATATACAATCGTTTTCTCTCTTACGATATGTAGTGGGACAAGATCCATATTCAACTAACTTCTAGTGAGCTTTGGCATCACTGCTAGAAAAATAGTTACATAGGTAAGCAACCCTTTGCTAATCACAACCCTGTGTGACTCTTGTTCGTTGGGGCATCATCCAATGCCTCGACGCCCAACTCCTTGCCCTAAAGCCCAAAACCGTTTTGATAGCTTTGTTAAGCAAACCAATACTATGCTTGTGGATGTCTGACATCCACCCCAACTGGTTAAGATAAAAGATGGCACCCTGCTTTGGCAGATCTACCATGTAATAATCAAAATCCTTTGTAGGTGCAGCTATTGAAAGGGCATCAAAACTCTTAATTTTCTGAGGGAAACTATTCTAACAAGGTAACGATGTCTACCGCACACAGAACATAAAAGAATAATATGACAGGAACATAAGTAAATATCACAGGCAATCATATTAACGGTGATATAGTATGGCCCTTCTCACATGGTGATGTCCATCTCCGTGGTTCCTGTCCTTTGGGTCATCATGCTTCAGGCCTCTATGATCTTATATCAGTTTATTACATCTAGTAGCACTATACAGATTATATGAGAAGAAGCATCACATGTCAACACATAGATCGTACAACAATAGAACAACCTTAGGCTACAATTAACCATGACACGCAGGCAATGAAAATTACATGCATGCATCATATACATCACAAGATCATACCAGTCACAACATTCTTTGCAAAAATGAGTTAGGCGTCGAATCTATACGTGACTGAAAGTGGATCTGGAACTTCTGGCTCAAGACCAGGAACTTCCGAAATCACCCTTCTGTATCTAATTTATTTTGGCCTAGAACTTCCGGCTCAAGGTCCAGAACTTTCGAAAATAACCTTCTGTACGAAATTTATTTCTGCTCGGAACTTCCGGTCCAACCGGAACTTCCGAAGATAACATTCTGTACCGAGATTATTTTAGCCCAAAAGTTCTGGCTAGAGCCCGGAACTTTCGAAAATCCGATACAAGAACAATAGATCTAATCTATTTCCACCACATATCACCTATATTTGTATGATCCAGATCGAACACTATGCACATAGACTCTAATACCACTGTAGGGGAACGGATAGGCTACGCTAGCATAAAACAAAACATTTTCTACCCCGTTCAACCCAGGAACCATGCGAGTAATGGGATCATGGATCGTTACCTCTAACGTCAGACGCGCTAGTGCAGCGGAAGAAGAGTTGGGGAAGCATGTCCTCGATCAACTCCGCCTGGCTTTGTCCAGTCATCGGTGGCGAAGTCGATATATCCTTGCGATCTTCACGAGAAGATCAGCACCGCAGTAGCAGCGGTGTCTCCACGGTATCCACACATATAGGGACAGGATCACCTCACACCAGTATACTAGTACCACACGCAAAGTTAAGGGAGATGCAGCCACAGCAGTTGAGGCCAAGGGAGAGGTGGCGGCTAGGGTTAGGAAGGGGCAGCCTTAGCAAAAGCAACAACAGCCTTTTCATCCTAGCCCCTCCTCTCCTTATATAGTGCCTTCTCATAGGCCTTTAATCAGTATTAAAGCCCAATAGATCTAATCTGTTCGTCTGGCCTAGAAGTTCTAGTCTAGACCCAGAACTTCCGAAAATAATATTCTGTATCGAATTTATTTTGACCCAGAAGTTACGGTTCCACCCGAAACTTTCGGATCATTCAGAAGTCACCTTTCAGGAAGGCCCAGAACTTTCAGTCCAACCAAAACATCCGGTTCCTCCAGAAACCAAAACTGGGGCTGGCCTGGAACTTTCGGTCGCACCAGAACTTCCGATTGCTCTAGAACCCGGAACTTTCGGCCTTAAGCTAGAACTTTCGGTTCTCCAAGAATTCTCTTGGCCATATTTCTATCACTAACTACAGAGGAAAGGCCAATCTAGGGTTTTGAAAAGAATACCTCAAAAGAGAGGAAATTGATGAAACGAAGGATGGATTGGCGCTTCTAGAAGGGTCCTTGACTCCCCCTCAAGAGCACTCGCAATTCCCACAGTCAGAAATGAAGATTTATCCGAGAAACCGCAGGTTGAAGAGTGGGGGAACCGAGTGGAGAAGAGGGTGAAGTGAGAGAGGAGGGGTTCAGCCTGGGGCTATTTATATTAGTCCATCCCGGAACTTTTGGTTAAACCGGAACTTCCGGACATCCTAGATGAATCGGAACTACCGATTGGGCCGAAACTTCCGATTACTCCAGAAACTTTAAAATAGAAATCAGGTCCAGAACTTCTAGGATTAGCCAAAACTTCTGGTCCCTCCAGAACTCACAACTAAACTTAGAATTCAAGGATGACACATGCCATGAACTTTTTGACTTAGCAATAATATTTCACCACAAACATGTTAAGGCATGTATGAACATAAATACAACATAGCAAGATATGTATAATCATAGATTCATCATGGCATAGCTCATGGGCAAAAAATTCATCATGGAATTGCATTTTAATGAAGTAAAACATGGCATTGCATTATAAGTATAAGAGTGATGTTTTTGCATATTTGTTTAAAATGTGGCCCAATACAAAAGAAGGAAGCCAATTGATTTACCTTCCTATTTTCAACATGGGCGCTTCACTTTGTAAGTTCATCAAACTATGTTTCAAAAATCAAAGATATTTAGCTCATTTCTTAACTCACAAAACCGTTGCTCATCTAGAGGCATGGTAAATATATCGGTGAGTTGTTTTTCGGTTCTCACATGGCTTAGGCTAATATCTCCCTTGATCTCGTGATCTCTCAAGAAAAAGGGGCGAATGTCAATATGTTTAGTTCTTGAGTGTTGGACGGGGTTGTTGGCTATTTTGATGGGATTTTGGTTACGTTGTGCCCAAAGTCTTTCAAGGTTTGTTTCATCTAAAGGAGTTGAGCACAACAACTACCGGTTGCTACATATTTGGCTTCGGTGGTGGTTAAAGTAACTGAGTTTTGTTTCTTGAAAGACTATGAAACAAGAGATCTTTCAAGAAATTGGCAAGTTCTGGTGGTGCTTTTTCTATCCACTTTGCAACCGGCATAATCGGAGTCCGAATAGCCAATTAAATCAAAGGTTGAGCCTTTCGGATACCAAAGTCCTAGGTTTGTAGTGTGAACCAAATATCTCAAGATTCTCTTAACGGCAACCAAATAAATGTCTTTTAGTACAGCTTAAAATCTTGCGCACATGCAAATACTAAGCATTATATCCGACCTAAATACACATCAATACAATAAGGAACCTATCATAGAGCGGTATACCTTTTGGTCAATATATGTTCCTTCTTGATTTAGGTCAAGATGGCCATTGGTTTGCATGGGAGTCTTGATGGACTTGGCACTTTTCATGTCAAACTTCTTTAGCATATCCTCGATGTACTTTGTTTGACAAATGAAGGAGTCTTCCTTGACTTGCTTGATTTGGAATCCCAAAAAGAACTTCAACTCATCCATCATCGACATCTCAAACCTCTTAGTCATAATCCTACTAAACTCTTCACAAAAATCTTTATTAGTAGAACCAAATATAATGTCATCGATATATATTTGGCAAATAAAGAAATCACTATTGAAGCGCTTAATAAAGAGAGTAGGATCAGCTTTGCTTATTTCAAAGCCTTTCATTAAGTGAAAATTCCTAAGGCATTCATACCATACTCTAGGTGCTTGCTTAAGCTCATAGAGCGCCTTTTGGAGCTTGAACACATGGTTGGGGAACTTGGGATCTTCGAAGCTGGGTGGTTGCTTCACATACACCAATTTAGAAATTGGTCCATTTAAGAATGCGTTTTTCATGTCCATTTGATATAACTTGAAATTATGGTGAGTTGCATAGGCTAATAAAATTCGAATTGATTTTAGCATAGCAACGGGAGCATAGGTCTCACCAAAGTCCAAATCTTTGATTTGCATGAAACCTTGAGCAACCAACCTCGCTTTGTTCCTTGTGACCATGCCGTGCTCATCTTGCTTGTTGCGGAAGACCCATTTGGTGTCGATCACGTTTTGCTTTGGTCTTTTCACCTACTTCCACACTTCATTTCTCTTAAAATTGTTGAGCTCTTCTTGCATGGCCATCACCCAATCCGTGTCTTCAAGAGCTTCTTCTAACCTTAGAGGTTCTAAAGAAGACACAAAAGAGTAACACTCACAAAAATTAGCAACATGTGAGCGAGTTGTTACCCCTCTTTGTATGTCTCCAAGGATATTGTCTATGGGATGATCTCTTTGAATGCTTTGGTGGACTCTTGGGTGTTGTGTCGGTTGTTGAATAACCTCTTTATAGATTTTTTGATCTTTATCCAACACCCCTTGCTCTTGAGTCTCTTGGGTTTGACTTTCGTTAACTTGAGGTTCTTGTTGATCTGTAGGCACGTTTTCTCTTGACCTTATGTCTCTAATTTACATATTCTTGATAGCTTCACATGGAGGTTTTTCTTCGCCTACAACACTTGGATCAACTTACTCTACTTAAGTGCCATTAGTTTCATCAAATGTCACATCTCTAGTGACTTCAACAATACCGGAGGTTTTGTTGAATACATGCTAGGCATGCACATTTGACTCGTAACCGACCAAGAACCCTTTTGATGGTAATATGCCCTAGAGACAAGTTCTGGAGGAACCAGAAGTTCTGGTTGGACCGGAACTTCTGGGCCCGCCCTGCTGGTAAGTTCTGGAGTAACCGGTAGTTTTGGTTGGACCGGAACTTTTGGGCCTACTCTAGAGGCGGATTCTAGACGAATCGAAAGTTCTGGCTTCTATCGGAACTTTTGGGTCGAGATAAATTCGATACAGAATGTTATTTTTGGAAGTTCCAGACCTCGGCCGAAACTTCTGGGCCGAACATGCAAATTAGATTTGGTGGGCTTTAATGTTGATTAAAGGCCCATCAGTGGACCTCAAAAGTAGCCTGGAGGGGGTGAATAGGTGATCTAAAAATTTCTTGCACAAAATGATCAGTTCGAAAAATTCTAGGACCGGAAGTTCCGGGTCACCGGAGGTTTGCGGAACTTCTGGGGACTAGAACTTCCGACTGTAATCGGAAGTTCCAGGGCACCGGATGTTACTGGATGTTCTGGGGTCCTGATGTTCTGGGCTTAACCGGAAGTTTCGGGCAGACCAAAAATTGAACAGATATGAAATTTAATCTAGCTGACAAAGTAAATGAATACAAGTGTGGGAAATGATGTTAGCTACAACTTTTGCATAGGAAAGTATTCTGCAACTTAGCTACCAAGTAGATCGAGCAAGATTAAGATATGAACTAGCAAGAACACAAAGAACACGAAGAACACAATGAACACAAGTGGTTATTTCCTGAAGTTCAGATCCGCCGATCCTACGTCTCCGTTGAGGGGCCCTAAAAGGCCAGATCTCTTTCAACCATTTTCCTCACCAATCTTTGTGCTCAAGATTCAACAAGAAAACCAACGAACTCAACCATCCAAAATCTTCTCAAAAGATGGAGCAAAGAATTTGCAAGAAGATTTGTATTGCACTCTCCAATGAAATCTCAAAGATTCGCTCTAGATCTAGCCTTGAAAGAGAGAGTTTAGGGTTTTCAGCTCTAGGGTTCATGAGTTCTTCAGATGAGAGAGAGCTGTTCAAAATGAGGTGGGGGGTATTTATATCCCACACACAGAAAATGACCGTTTGAAGATATTTCATTACTGTTCATCCGGAAGTTTTGGGCCTAACCGAAAGTTTCGGGATAAAAAAAATAAATTCAAACAGAACAGCAATCTTTGAAGTTTCGGGCTTAACCGGAAGTTCCGACCCAAAAATAAATCCGATATAGAAGATTCATTTCGGAAGTTCTGGGCTTAACCGAAAGTTTTGGGTCAAATAAAAAACAGATACAGAAGGTTCATTTCGGAAGTTCTGGGCTTAACCGGAATTTCTAGGCCAAATAAAAATCGGATACAGAATGTTCATTTCGGAAGTTCCGGGCTTAACCGGAAGTTCCGGGCCAACTGGAAAATTCAGAAATTAGTTTGAACCAATTAAAAAAATTATTTAAAAAGATTTTTCTTTGAGCACAAAGTTTTAGAACAACTCTTAATGCATCCCTCTTTATAGTACGGCGGTCCTAGACTCAAATTTAAAAGTAAAACAACATTTTCCACCTTTGAGACTATTTTGGACTAAATGGAGCTTTTCTCCAAATTTGCTTCAATTTTAACGCCGTTATTCATAACTTTTCTGCATATAACTCATCAATGCGATTAGTAGCTTTTGATCATCATTGTCATTAATACACCAAAATTAATTAGGGGTCTAGATGCACCAAGATGCACTTTCACTCCCTTAGCCGCACCTGCTGTGAACGCATCTCCGTCTCGCGCGGTACTAGCATATCGACGCGAGGTGATACCGTCCCTGTACGTGTGGATACCGTAGAGGTATCGCTACGATTGCGGTGCTGATCATCTCGACGTGAGGATCGTAAGGCTACATCGTCTTCGCCACCAATGATTAGACGGAGCTAGATGGAGTTGATCGAGGATGCGCTTTCCCAACTCTTCTTCTACTGCCCTAGCGCGTCTCGCGACTAGAGGTAACGATCCATGATCCCATTACTCACATGGTTCCTGGGTTGAACGGGGTAGAAAAAGTTTTGTTTTATGCTAGCGTAGCCTACACGTTCCCCAACAGTGGTATCAGAGCCTACGTGCGTAGTGTTCAATCTGGATCATATACATATAGGTGATATGTGGTGGAAATAGATTAGATCTATTGTTCTTGCGTCAGAATTTTGGAAGTTCCGGGCTCCAGCCAGAACTTCTGGACCGAAATAATTTTCATACAGAAGGTTATTTTCAGAAGTTTTGTGTTTGACCCGAAAGTTCTGGGCCAAAATAAATTCGATACAGAAGGATGATTTTGGAAGCTCCAGGCTTTAAGCCAGAAGTTCTGGGCTTCGGCCGGAAGTTCCGGGCATTGAGCCGGAAGTTATGGATCCACTTTTCAGTCACCCATAGATTCGATGCCTAACTTATTTTTGCAGAGAATGTTGTGACTAGTATGGCCTTGTGCAGCATGTGACGCATGTATGTAATTTTCATGGCCTGCACATCATGGTTAATTGTAACCCAAGGCTGTTTTATTGTTGTACGACCCGCGTGTCGACATGTGATGTTTTTTCTCATGTAATTTGTATAGTGCTATTAGATGTAATAGACTGATACAAGATCATGGAGACTTAAAGCGTCATGACCCAAAGGACAGAAACCATGGAGATGGAGATCACCATGTGAGAAGGGTCATACTAAGTCACAGTTAATATGATTGTCTGTGATGTTTACTTATGTTCCTGTCATACTATTCTTTCTTGTTTTGTATGCGGTAGACATCGTTACCATGTTAGAATAGTTTCCCTCAGAAAATTAAGAGTCTTTGATGCCCTTTCCAATAGCTGCACCTACGAAGGTTTTTGATCATTGTGTGATAGGTCTGCCAAAGCAGGGTACCATCTTTTATCTTAACTAGTTAGGGTAGATATCAGACATCCACAAGTATAGTATTGGTTTGCTTAACAAAGCTATCAAAACGGTTTTGAGTTTTGGAGCATGGAGTTAGGCGTCGAGACATTGGATGCCACCCCAACGAACAAGAATCACATAGGGATGTG
This sequence comes from Zizania latifolia, assembly GCA_000418225.1. Lineage (NCBI taxonomy): Eukaryota > Viridiplantae > Streptophyta > Magnoliopsida > Poales > Poaceae > Zizania > Zizania latifolia. The sequence goes on along the minus strand of KE371732.1, from coordinate 105,358 downwards.
ATTAGCAAAGGATTGCTTACCTATGTCACTAATTTTCTAGCAGTGATGCTAAAGCTCACTAGAAGTTAGTTGAACATGGATCTTGTCCCACTACATGTCGTAAGAGGGAAAACGATTGTATATCATATAGTGGAGCATCTTTCATTTGATAGAAGATTCACATAGCATCGTGCTAAAACTTGCATTTTTGTTGTAGATTATGGCACCTACTGCTAGTAACACTTTCAGTTTTAATTTGCGATCGATTCTTGAAAAGGAAAAGCTTTCTGGAACAAACTTTATTGATTAGCATAGAAACTTAAGAATTGTTCTCGAACAAGAGAAAAAGGAATATGTTCTAGAGGAGCCCCATCCTGATGAACCAGCTGATAATGCATCTGCCATGGATCAGAGGGCTTATGACAAGCACGCCAACGATTCAATTGATGTTAGCTGTCTCATGCTTGCTTGTATGTCCTCTGAGCTTCAGAAGCAATATGAGAATAGGGATGCCTACGATATGATCGTGGGACTCAAAGGCATGTTTGAGAACTAAGCTCGGGCCGAGAGGTACAACACCTCAAAGTCCTTTTTTACGTGCAGGTTGGCAGAAGGCAGTCCAGTCAGTCCTCATGTGATCAAGATGATTGGTTACATTGAGAGCCTAGAAAAACTTGGTTTTCCCCTTGGCCAAGAGTTGGCTACGGATGTGATTCTCTAGTCGCTCCCTGCGAGCTTCGAGCCGTTCATCTTGAACTTTTATATGAATAGCATGGTGAAAAGCATGGCTGAATTATATGGGATGCTAAAGACTACTAAGGAAAGCATTAAGAAAATCTCTAGTCATGTGATGATGGTTCAGAAGGATAGCAAGAAGAGAAAACTTAAGCGTAAGGCTAAAGCTTCAGATGAGATCTCGAGCTTTAATCCTAAACCTGTTGGAAAGTCTAAGGTTGGCCCTGCTACTTCTGACACTTGCCACCACTGCCATAAGATTGGTCATTGGTGGAGGAATTGCAAGTTGTCTTTGGAAGAACTCAAGAACAAGAAGGGAAGTAAGACTTCTACTTCAGGTATAAATGTTATTGAAATTAATCTTGTACTCGTCCAAGTGATTCATGGGTATTTGATACCAGATCAATGATTCACACTTGAAAATCATTGCAGGGACTGAATAGGACAAGGATGTGTGCAAGAGGGGAATTGGATGTGCACGTCGGCAATGGTGCAAGAGTTGCTGCGTTGGCCATCGACGTTTATTCTTTATCGCTACCCTTAGGACTAGTTTTGGAATTGAATAATTGTTATTACATTCTTGCCTTGGGCAGAAACATTATCTCTTCTTCATGTTTGGAGGAAGATGGTTATGAATTCATAATAAAGAACAAGTGTTGTTCGATATTTTCGAATAGTATGCTCTATGGTACTTGTCCATTGTTGAATGGATTATATATTCTTAATCTTGAGGATATACATGTTTATAACATTAATACAAAGAAGCCCCGGCATAATGATTTGAATCCCACTTTTGTTTGGCATTGTCGTTTAGGTCATATAAATGAGAAGCGTATGCAGAAGCTCCATAAAGATGGGGTTCTGGAGTCATTTGATTTCGAATCATTTGACACATGCGAGTCTTGTTTACTTGACAAAATGACTAATACGTCTTTCATTGGTGAAAGTGAGAGGGCAAATGAATTATTGGCCCTTGTACATACAGATGTATGTGCACCAATGAGTTCTACCACCAGAGGTGATTTTCAGTACTTCATTACTTTTACCGACGACTTTAGTAGATTTGGTTACATCTACTTAATGAGTTATAAGGCGTTGTAGAATGAAGTACAAAATCATATAGGCAATACAATTAAATTTCTGCGATCGGATCGTAGAGGTGAATATTTGAGCCATGAGTTTATTGATCATCTAATGCAATGTGGAATTGTTCCACAGTTGACTCCATCGGGCATGCCTCAATGGAATGGGGTGTCAAGCGGAGGAACCAAACTTTGTTAGACATGGTCCAGTCAATAATGAGTCAATCTGATCTTCCATTGTCCTTTCGAGGATACGCTCTAGAAACTACTACTTTCACATTGAACAGGGTTACATCTAAATCTATAGAGAGGACGCCATATGAGATATGGACTAGGAAGCATCCCGGGTTATCTTTTCTAAAGATATATGGTTGTGAGGCCTATGTAAAACGTTTGACTTCCGATAAGCTCACTCCCAAATCTGATAAATGCTTCTTTGTGGGGTATCCTAGGGAAACCAAACGATATTACTTCTATAACCGGGAAGAAGACAAAATGCTTATCGCCCGGAATGGTGTTTTTCTTGAGAACGAGTTTCTTTTGAAAGGAGTTAGCGGGCGCACGGTGCGACTCGAAGAGATTCGGGAACCACTCAAAATTGTTTTAGCTTCTATTGAACCACAACTAGATATGCAAGATGTTACAGAACCTGTTGTCGAGACACTAGCCCCACGTCGGTCTGAAAGGGTTGGCCGTGCACCCGAGCGGTTTACGTTCTTAACCACGGGGCGGCGTGACATATTATTGTTGGACAATGATGAACCTAAGACCTACTCGGAAGCGGTGATGGGACCAAACTCTAAGAAATGGCCTGGAGCCATAAGATCCAACTTAGAATCCATGCGAGAAAATCAATTGTGGAACTTGGTCGATTCACTTGATGGCGTCAAAACTATCGAGTGTAAATAGATTTTTAAGAAAAAGGTAGACGTTGCTGGAAATGTTTACATCTATAAGGCACGATTGGTGGCAAAAGATTTTGGGCAAATTCAAGGTGTTGATTATGATGAAACGTTTTTGCCCGTCGCAATGCTAAAGTCTATCCGGATCATCCTAGCAATTGCCGCATATTATGACTATGAGATATAGCAAATGGATGTCAAAATGGCTTTCCTTAATGGAAACCTAAGCGAGGATGTGTACATGACACAGCCTAAAGGTTTTGTCGATCCAAAAAATATTGGGAAAATATGCAAGCTTCAAAAGTCTGTTTATGGGCTAAAGCAAGCTTCTCGGAGTCTGGTTTCATTAAGAATAAAGAAGAGACTTGTGTTCACAAAAAGGCTAGTGGGAGCACACTTGTATTTCTGGTCTTATATGTAGATGACATATTATTGATCGAAAATGATATTCTAATGCTCAATGCTGTTAAATCTTTGTTGCAAAAAAGTTTCTCAATAAAAGATCTTGGAGAGACAGCATACATATTAGGCATAAAGATCTATAGAGATAGATCGAGAAGGCTAATTGGATTAAGCCAAAGCATGTACATTGACAAGGTATTGAAACGGTTCAATATACAGGATTCCAAAAAAGGTTTCTTGCCAATGTCACATGGTATTACTCTCAGCAAGAGTCAATGTCCTTCGACAGCTGATGAGCTAGAGAAGATGAGTGTGATCCCGTATGCTTCTGCAATCAGGTCCATCATGTATGCAATGCTTTGTATACGTCCAGATGTCTCCTATGCTCTAAGTGTTACGAGCATATACCAATCAAACCCGAGTGAATATCACTAGGCGATGGTAAAGAGTATCCTCAAGTACTTGAGTAGAACTAAGGATATATTCCTAGTCTACGGAGGTGTGGAGGAGCTCGTTGTAAATGGTTACACCGACGCTAGCTTCCAAACCGACAAGGACGATTCGAGATCACAATCTAGATTTGTGTTCTGCCTTAATGGAGGCACAGTGAATTGGAAGAGTTCTAAGCAAGAAATGGTTGCAGATTCAACAACGGAGGCCGAGTACACAGTAGCTTCTGAAGCTGCAAAAGAGGCTGTTTGGATCAGAAAATTTGTTTCTGAGCTGTGTTGTCCCTATGCATCCTGTCCAGTGGACCTCTGTTGTGATAATAGTGGTGCCATTGCGCAAGCCAAGGAGTCTAGGTCACATCAAAAGTCCAAACACATACTGCGATGCTATCACCTCATCTATGAGATCATAGATAGAGGTGATGTAACGATATGCAAGATGCACACGGATTCGAACATTGCCGATCCGTTGACGAAGCCTCTCTCATAGCCCAAGCATGAGGCGTAATTGAGCTCTATGGGTATTAGATACTTGTGTGATAGAGTCTAGTGTATGTGACAGAAGGAGTCTGGTCTATGCTGATGTATTTTAGATAGTTGGTTATCTTATTCCTTAAATAATTATCTTTTACATTGATCAGCAAGTATGTGACTTGTTTGTGAAACTCTTTTTGTTATCACGATGTTATTCTAAATGATCTCTAATATCATATCATCATGTGAGACAATGATGATTTATACATTAGCACATTTGTCTGATTAATGATCATGATTCACGGATCATGGATATGGAGATATCAAATCAGTAATGTGGACACATGTTAGAGAACATGGTGTTGGATAGACCCACCTTGAGATACTGCTGCGATTTTTATTCTTGATGTGCCATCAGTTATCATCTCAAGTAGTATACCTACAGAATCCTTTAACCTAAGATCATCATTGATTCCAGAATGTGTAGTAACACACTTAGGGGCTTCCAAACGATATTCCGTAACTAGGTAGTTATAAAGATTGCTTTCGGGTATGTTATGAAACATGTCGTGGAATGTGAGCGATCAAGATGGAATTTATCTCTCCTAAATAACAGGAGAGACGTCTCTGGGCTCCTCTAGATAGTTGGATTAGGAAAGTGCATGGCCATGCCACTATGATTAAAGAGTTAATCATGATTAATCCACTACTTGATCGAGTAAAATATCGAGCTATCACAAGGGTGGCACGAATCTCGCCTTGAGCTTGACTGATGTCATGTGGTAAAGGTATGTGCTGCTTGGCACCGCTATTGACTTGCGATCTGGAAAAGGTTTTCGGATAGCGGTCGTTTACATATGAACCTATCGGGTCACACGCTTAAGGGGATGGGATTTAAAGCTTGCAAGTATTGACTCTAGTGCAAGTGGAAGATTGATGTAATATGCCCTGGAGATAAGTTCTAGAGGAACTAGAAGTTCTGGTTGGACCAGAACTTTCGGACCCGCCCTGGTGGCGAGTTTTGGAGGAACCGGAACTTCTGGGCCTGCTCTAGAGGCAAATTCTAGACGAATCGGAAGTTCCAGGCTTCTGTCAAAACTTCTGGATCGAAATAAATTCGATACAGAATGTTATTTTCAGAAGTTTTAGGCCTTGGCCGAAACTTCTAGGCCGAACGTGCAGATTAGATCTGGTAGGCTTTAATGTTGATTAAAGGCCCATTAGTGGGCTCTATATAAGGAGAGGAGAGTCTAGGGCGCAAAAGGCTGTTGGACCTCCCCTAACCCTAGCCGCCACCTCTCCCCTAGCTGCACCTGCTATGGCCACATCTCCCCTAGCCTCGCCCATGGTACTAGCATATCGGCGTGAGGTGATCCCGTCCCTGTACATGTGGATACCGTAGAGGCACCTCTACGATTGCGGTGCTAGTCATCTCGATGTGAGGATCGCAAGGCTACATCGTATTCACCACCAACGATTGGAAGGAGCTAGACGGAGTTGATCAAAGACACGCTTCCTCAACTCTTCTTCCGCTGCCCTAGCGCGTCTCGTGACTAGAGTTAATGATCCATGATCACATTACTCGCATGGTTCCTAGGTTGAACAGGGTAGAAAAAGTTTTCTTTTATGCTAGCGTAGCCTACCTGTTCCCCTACACCTTCATCTACCTTAGAGGCAAATTTAGAACTTCTTGGCCACTTACACAAGATAAAACACTTACTCCCCAAAACTCTAAAGTATGAAACGTTAGGTTTGTTACCGATTAGGAGTTCGTATGCCGTTTTCTTGAGGATCTTGTGGATGTAGAGACGGTTTATGGCATGGCATGCGGTGTTGATTGCTTCGGCTCAAAAGATATCCGAAGTGCGATTATCATTGTCGCCTCTACCAGAGTGCGATTCTTCCTTTCCACCACTCCATTTTGAGGTGGATCATATGGAGTGGAGAACTCGTGCTTGATGCCTTCTCCATCAAGAAAGTCTTCAATTTGAGTGTTTTTTAATTTACTTCTATTGTCACTTCTTACTTTCTTGATTTTGACTTCATATTCATTTTGGACTCTTCTTAAAAAACTTTTGAATACTCCTTATGTTTCGCTTTTGTCATGCAAAAAGAATACCCAAGTGAAACGAGAATAATCAACAACAATTACAAAACCATATTTGTTACCGTCGATACATAAGTAGGCCACGGGTCCAAATAGATCCATGTGTAGGAGCTCAAGGAGGCCTTGGAGAAACTGATGCGTGGGCAGGCCTAGCCCCCGCGCCAAGAAAGACTTGAATAAAATGATCTCATGGGTGTTCGGCGTCGGGAACTCTCCCCCTTCGTCGAGCACCACCCCGACACCACCTGCTCTGGCAAGAACCCGGCCACCATCAAGTCCCGCAGCTTGTCCTTGGATATCTTTGACTTCTCCCACCCCATCGATGGCGGTGGAGAAGATGGAGAAGGAGGCGGGTTCACGGAAGCCATCGGCTTGAACTGGAATAGCCGGCGAGCCTTCCGATAACAGACGACGCATCCGCAGTGATGGCCTAGGTGGTGAGGAGCCAGACGGAGGAATGAAGAAGAAGAAAAGAAGAAGGACCGGTGGCTGCAAAGGGAAAAGATTGAAATAAACAGCGTGCATTTCGGGGAGCGAACGAATTGGCTTAAATACCTCCACGGCCACCGCACGAAGAAGGGGCGTGATAACCGCAATTGGGATGCCACCTCGATCGTCATGCCCACGGTGATAAAGGTAACCTGACGGTTCTACTTCTCTGTCTGTTGGCCACCTGCACGCGTGGTTTGATCAGGGCTGAAATGTCTCTTCGGTCGTTTCATACTAGATGAGCATTAAATGTGATGGCGAAGTGCTTTCTGGCGCAACAAGTGAAGTCCGTGATGGTTCAGATCCTTTGTGCTAGTAGGCCCCAGACTCAGGGGATCGCGTGCGCCCGAAAGACCTTCATGCTCGGGGGCTCGCATGCTTGAAAGCCCTTCATGCTCGAGGGCTCACACACTCGAGGGCTCACGCGCTTGGGGGCTGGCTCGATCCAAAGTATGAGTCCCCGGGACTAAAAATCCTCGAGAGCTTGAAAAGCTCAATATGCCTCTACCTCGTGGGCATCTGGATGCACGAGAGGCTCGAACAACAGGACATCAATTTATTCAAAGACTCGAGATCAAATTCTTTCCAGTTCATCACAAGTTAAAGACTTCTAGCATGACCTCTCTCAGCAATGTCTCAACGATGACAGAAGACAGGATTATAAAGCAGAAGATTATTATTTGCAGGATATTCTTTGACTCTCGAGCAAAATGTTCCATTTAACTCGAGGCTCAAGGGCTACACCGTGTGGGTGCACCTATGCGGTGCACCTCACATGAGAGAAGGCGAACAAGGTCTTTTTCAAGGACATCAAAGTTTAACAAATATGTTAAAGTTCCAAATCAAAAGAGAGCTCCTCCCAGCTTGTTTTTTCCGAAGATTTCTTCAACCAAGCCAAAAAGAGCTCAAGGGCTTCTGTCAGGGATGTGACCCCTAGGTGCCTCATAGTTGGGCTTATCAAACCAGACCAACGGTAGGCCAAGAACAGCATTGACCGTACGGTATGACCCATAAACAGGGGTTTGATTCCGATAAGGAAAATGAAGTCCTTATCAGGTAGTTAAGCTTCAGATATGATATCTAGAGGTTTATTTGTACCGGAATTCTTATAATTAGGGATTTAGTACCCGAGTTTGGTAGAAATCTAAGTCCTACTCGGGATAGAGTCCTGGGATTGTTAGGCTCACCTCCTGAGTATATAAAGGACGCTAGACCCCAGAGGCATCTACAACTTAACTCATCTAGCTCATCATCAAGCCTTAGCATATTTTTCTTGCTTTCAACGCCCAAGCCTTGATAGCTTGATTGCGTTGTATTGTAAGATCCACCATCATAGTAGACACCAAAACACTGGACGTAGGGCTATTATCTTCTAGGAGGCCTGAACCAGTATAAAGCTTGGCTCTTGTATTCTAGAGTCGACCATCGGATTCGAAGGCGCTGCGTTTCCCTTACACACATCTAATCACCACCTTGAGTATCCCCTTGGGTGGACTAATCGGTGATTCACTGATACCGTATTTTTGTCTTGTGGTTTACACAAGTATTATTGTACTTTTTTATCGTTGTTAAATATAACATGAATTAGAGACGTGGCAAGCCTCCTGTGTGATCAACATGACACTTCCGCTGGACAGCGTGCTTCCAGCAGTAGGCGAGCCCATACGGTATTATTGTACTTTTTTTGCTATCACGTACTACAAGTGCTATGTTTAGTTGTAGTAATCCATGCCAACAATATAGGTACTGATTTATGGTCCTAAGTGTTGTCTTCTAAAAATCAATCATTATGTCCATGGGCGTCACTAGATTTATATATTGTACATTGCATATTCTATTTATGTGGTAATAAAACTAATATACTGATACGATATTATCTCTCTATTATAGTTTCTACAAAAAAGTCTTGGCGCTAACCATAACATTCACGCTGGTGATACCTTTGAGATATCAACAAGAGATGGGTGCACTAATATGGTTGAGGTTGTGAGCTATGGAGGCAGGTTATGTCTCCACAGAGGGTGGGATACATTTAGTTCCTGAGTCCGTCTAATAGAATGGGACTTTGTGGAACAAACAATGGACCCCCACTGTCTTGTATGGCTACTATTTTTAATAATTATGGTAAAGAGAAGACCGTATGAGCCATATAAGTAGAGGACAGTGATAGCAGTATCTATAGCAAACCCACATTACATAAGAGACATGCATATTTTGTTTATGTACTTACCGACTTTTTTATAATGGCAAGTGAGGGTCTTAACAATGCTGCAAAGAAGAAGGGAAAGCAGATATTTAGGGCGAGCGACATTGACCAAATGGATCAATTCAAGAACAACTGTTATTTTGTTAACATACAGATGTAACTCTAGCAAGAAAGGCTCTCCTGCAAGACATCTCAGCAGGTTTATCCTCCTAGGCCTAGTTATATGTCTGCACAATAAATAACTCGATCATCAATAAGATGTCAGCGGTAAGCTCTTTGCACATGTTAGAAAAGCAAACATCTAAATATATGCACTTGGTCTTGTCTAACTAGCTTTGTATAAAATTTATTGTAATAGTACTTTTCAAGGCAATATTGTGAGAAGTACACCACACCTCACCTACTCCAGTAGAACACCTAGATTCAACTGACAGCAGCAGGTAATGAAGCAGTCCCAATTACAGTGCATAAATCGATAGATAGACGGTGCTACCTAACTACTGATTCTAGCCAATTTCTTTGATATAACGTGTTAGAACTTTGGCATAGTATGTGCCTTCCATTTTAACATCAATAATGGTACAATTGAGGTAATTATGTGTGTGGTGTAAATTATTTTAGAAGTTAGCTAGAAGTTAGAAGTTAATCTTATGGAATTTTGTTTTAGCCAATTTCTTCGAGATAATGAGTTAGAAGTTAATATATGTGATATTAATTTGGTTATGAAACTTCTGTGATAAATTATCTGTGTTCTGTGATGAAACTTCTGTGATGTACTTTGAAATGTTGGATGTTGGCTATCAAATCTTGACTTCGATTCAGGATGCAGCCTAAAAATAATTATTTTTAAAAATGACCATACTATTAGTGATGGGCAAAAGTAATCATCCATCACTAAAGAACCCTTTAGTGATGGGTCACATTACGACCCGTTACTAAAGGATCATAACAGGTGAGCCGGCAGGTCCCCTTTAGTGACAGGTGAACACCCATCACTAATGATCTGGCTTCATTGATGCGATAAGAGTAACGGAATACATGCCCGTCACTAATAGAGGTTATTACCCATCACTAATAGAGTTTTTTGTGGTAGTGTGAAACAGCCAACAATCAACTCAAGAACTGAAGAACGCAATAACTTCTCAACAATTTAGCCGAGCGGTAGCCTGTTTCATTTCCTTTCTTCCGGTTCAAGTTCCATGTTACATGAGGGATGCCCTTTTATACTCAACACCACGCACAGATAACAGTAGACATACCCTATTACATGGCCCATTCAGACCCATAACTCTCCCATTCAGCTTTCTGGACTTGGCTTCCCTCTCGGCAACATCTTCTAGGCTCCCATGAAAACAAGCTTGCCCCCAAGCCAATGCTCCTACGATTCTTGATTGAGAACATCGTGGATCCATCATGCACCAAGGAAGTCAGGCTTGCTGTTGAGACAGCAAAGTAGCCTGCACTTTACCCTGGAACCAGCTATAGCTCTTGATAAGGATATTCTTTGGCTTTAGGTCATAGTGAATGATTCTCAAATGATGCTAGTATACCAAGACCTCCAAGCATTGTCGAGCTATTGCCTTATCCTATGAAATGTCAAGTATGGCTCAATATCATATTCCTGGTTATACTTCTGGAACTCATACAAATTTGCTCGCAGTAATTCAGTGATCCTAAAAAGGTATTCCTGGTGATAGAAATAGTCAAAGAGACACATCACATGATGCTCATCTAATGGATCATATATGTTCACAAACTGCAGAAGCTTCATCTCATCCAAACTCTGATCAAAGAAGTCCTAATCAATTTTAATTTCCTTAAGGCAAACATATGTTCCTGTCTGAAGATCATGTGCTTGGACAACCTTGCTGAATGCAGCTGAGTGTCGGGGATAAGACCCCTGGGTGCCCCGCAGTTGGGCTTATCAGACCGAACCAAGGGTAGGTCAAGACCAGCATTGATCGTCTAGTATGGCCCATAAACAGGGGTTTGATTCTGATAAGGAAAGTTGAGTCCTTATCGGGTAGTTAAGCTCTAGATATGATATCTAGAGGTTTATTTGTTCCGGAATCCTTGTAATTAGGGATTTAGTACCCGAGTTTAGTAGAAAATCCAAGTCCTACTCGGAATAGAGTCCTGGGTTGTTAGGCTCACCTCCTGAGTATATAAAGGAGGCGAGACCCTCCTCAGAGGACAAGCTTTTCAGCATATTTTTCTTGTTTTTCACGCCTTAAGCCTTCATAGCTTGATTGCGACGTATTGTAAGATCCACCATCATAGTACACACCAAAACACTGGACGTAGGGCTATTATTCTCTAGGAGGCCTGAATTAGTATAAATCTTGGCTCTTGTATTCTAAAGTCGACTATCAGGTTTGAAGGCATTGCGCTTCCCTTATATACATCTAATCACCACCTCGGATACCCCCTTGGGTGGATTGATCGGTGATTCAACGATAGTTGGCGTGCCAGGTAGGGGGTCATGTCATTTTCACCAGGATCTGATGGCACTTCTTTTGGATTTCCTCGTCCTCGCCGGCTCCGTCTTCATATTTAGGAGTCTGACATTCACCGGAGATCTAGAGGGATGGCTCGTCTTGTCGAGTCCCTTGACGAGGCGAACAGACAGATGGATGGATCGACTTTGGGATCTGGCTGGCCTTGAACACTACATCATCTTATCTAGCAAAAATGGGCAGATGGTTTAGCGCCGGTGGTGATGGAAATATGCCCAAGAGAATTCTGGGGGAACCAGAAGTTCTAGCCTAGGGCCAGAAGTTTCAGATTCTAGAGCATCCGGAAGTTCCGGTCAGACCAGAAGTTTTGGGCAAGCCCCAGTTTCAGTTTCTGGAGGATCCAAAAGTTTCGGTTGGACCGGAAGTTCTGGACCTACCTGGACGAACCAGAAGTTTCGGGTAAGACCCAGATGTTCCGGGTCAAAATAAATTTGAAACAGAATGTTGTTTTCGGAAGTTCCGGTTGGACTGGAAGTTCCGGACAGAAACAAATTCGATAGAGAATGTTATTTCTCGAAGTTCTGGCTATAACCGGAAGTTCTGGGCCAAGCGAGAAGATTAGATCTATTGGGCTTTAATACAGATTAAAGGCCCGTGATGGGGCACTATATAAAGAGAGGAGGGGTGAGCACGAAAGGCTGTTGCTACTGTTGCTCCTGGCTGAGAACTCTAGCCACCACCTCTCCTCTCTCCTTGATTGCAAGGGTTATGATTGATCTTCCGGATCTCATGAGTGGTGCTAGCACACCGTTGCAAGGAGATCCTGTCTCCGGACATGTGGATACCGTGGAGGCACTGCTCCAATAGCGATGCTCGTCTTCTTCCCATGGAGTTCACTAGATCGCCGGATCATGTCGTCTCCATCACTGGATCGTCGATGAACGGATGGAAACGTGAGGAGCAGCTCAAGGACGCGCTTCACCGACTCTACTTCCGCTGCTCGAGCGCGTCTCAAGACTCGAGGTAATGATCCATGATTCCATTACAAGCATGGTTCTTAGGCTAACGGGGTAAATTTTTAAAATTAAGCGCTAGCGTAGCCTCCCCATAACCAAACAGGTGGATGGAGACCGGGTGACTCGACAGGTTCAAGGATAACCGGTGGTTCCCAGCCAATCTTGTTATGATGGCCGAGAGGGCGCTATCCACCAGCAGCAAGAGGCGGCGCCTCGCGGAAGCCAATTGGGTTGAACAAAACAATGAGATCCGTCGAAACCTTGAAGATGAATTCACCCTGGAGTTCGACAGAGAGAAAGTCTTCAAAACTCTAGCCGCCAACCTAGTGGCCATCGAGAGGGCTCTCAGCTCTCTTCTTGAAACCCCAGAGCTACAACGAGCCAAAACGCTTGCTTAGGCGATAGCAACTCAGATCAACACCCTAGCTCTGGCTCCGGCTCGACCACCAACAAGGAAGACGATGGTCAGGAATGATACCAACCATCACGCAACCAAAACCCGCCAGTTGATAGCCCATGCGGTGACCACTTACAACCAGTGCCCATAGGAAAGCAGAACAGGCTACGTTCCGAGATCCACAGGCAGACCAATAATACAGGCAACATCAAAAATAGCCACAGCAGTATTGGCAGCAGCGCCAATCATGATGATTCGGTTGAAGGTCGCAACCCCCGCAATTGCAGAAGAAGCAGAAGCCGAGATGATCACGATGGTTTCCCTGCATTTACTTGGCGCTTGAGGCAAGTCAGGTGACCGAGGTCCTTTCGTCTAATGGGAATCGAACCATATGATGGTAAAATAGATCCCTCATAGTGGTTACGACTCTACTACACCGCTGTTCGGGCATCAGGAGAGGATGAGGGGGTCATGGCTAACTATCTTCTGGTCATGCTCTCTTCGTCTGCCAATAATTGGCTCTCGAGCTTACTTAGGAACTCTATCGATTCGTGGGCTCAACACCGTTCAGCCTTTAATGACAACTATTAAGGAACGTGGCAGAAGCCCGAGACTCGATACGACCTCCAATGACTGTGACAAAAGGAGGATGAGACGCTCCATAGTTCTATCCAAAGGTTCTCAGAGAAAAGAACTACGATTGTAGATATCGATGAGCGGGACATCATCAACTGTTTTATCAATGTCCTGCACCACTCTTCTGAGTTGCATGGGGCCCTCGTGAGGAAGAAGCCAAAGACCATAGCCCGGATGATGTCCATTGCAGAAAGCTACGCCGACTGTGAAGATGCTCAAAGAGAAAAGATAGAGCGGTCATGCCACGAGAGTCGATCTTGTTGGAACAAAGATGACCGACCTCGGTCCCCCGATGAGAAGACGACCGACCAAGATCCTCTCGAGGCAAACAAGAGCGAAAGAGAAAAACAGAGAGAACTATGGCGGCCGCCTACAGCTCACGACGTTAGGAGGATGAAGCCATATTGGAAGAACTCAACAAACCGTGCCCGTTTCATCCAAAGGGTAAGCACACCATGCGCAAATGCTATTCTCGTCAAAGAATACCGCAATAATTCCCGCCAGAGCAAAAGACGTCGGGACGACGACGATGCCCCAAAGAAGGATAGTCGGCCTCGAGTCGACAACGACTTCTAGGAGCCTCATAAGACTGTGAACATTGTCTTCGGAGGCCCCATGTCAGCCAAAACCAAATGGCAACAGAAAATTCTGGATCGACGCATCAATGCCATGGGATTCAAAGAAATTCAGCAGCTGCGGTGGTCAGAAGTCCCGATCACCTTCTCTCGAGATAACCAATGGACAAATGTCCCAAAAACCAGGCGCTGGCCGCTGGTGGTTGACCCAGTGATACTCAAAGTACGCATGAGGCAGGTACTGATCAATGGAGTAAGTGGGCTGAACATCCTCTTCCGCCAGTCCCTCACCGATCTTGGCATCTCAGTCGATAGCCTCCAAAAAGAGGACAACTTCCTATTCTATGGTATCATACCCGGATAGAGCTCTGTACTGCTCGGCTCCATAACTCTACCGATCATGTTCGCTTCTCGAGACAACTATCGGACCAAGCACATCTCCTTCTAGGTCATAGAATATGACATTCCATTACACGTCATCCTAGGAAGGCCATCCATAGCCAAGTTCATGGCCACTGGGCACTACCCATACTTAGTGCTCAAGATGCCAGGTCCCGCTAGAGTTATTACTATTCAGGAAAACATCGGTACCTCCTGCACGTGTGAGAAGGATAGTCGCACCCCAGTAGAGGCTATCGACCTATCAGCTCGAATGGAGGAAACGCTCAAGCAAGTCCACGCGCATCCTCCCGAGGCCGTGGAAATTCCAGTCAAGGCACCAACCACTTTAGGGATCTCCCCCATACCCTCAAACACCAAGAAGATCGCCCTCTCCAACGTAGATCCAACAATGACCACAACTATCAGGGCAGGGCTCAACTCTAAATAGGAAATCATGCTCGTCAGCTTCCTACGCTCCAACATAGATATCTTTCCATGGAAGCCCTTCGACATGCCTAGGGTTTCTCGGGAGCTGATCGAGCATGAACTCTACGTATATCCGACTGCCAAGCCAATAAAGCAGAAGCTGCGGAGGTTCACCCAAGACAGGAAAGAGGCGATCAAAGTAGAAATCACCCACCTCCTAGCAGCAGGATTCATCCACGAAGTCTACCATCCTGAATGGCTCACTAATCCAGTCTTGGTAAGAAAGAAGACGGGACAATGGTGGATGTGCGTCGACTACATCGACCTAAACAAACACTACCTGAAGGATCCCTTTGGGATACCTCGGATAGACCAAGTAGTCCACTCGATAGTAGGATGCTCCTCCTGTGCTTCCTCGATTGCTACTCCCGTTACCAGTAGATCAACCTTAAAGAAGAAGACCAGGAGAAAACATCCTTCATCACACCTTTCGGAGCATACTGCTACACAACCATGCCCTTCGGCCTCAAGAACGCGGGGGCAACTTATCAACAAGCCATCCAGCAATGCCTTTCAGAGCAGATAGGCCATAATGTCGACGCATACGTCAATGACATGGTCATAAAGTCTAGAGAAAGAGACAACCTCATCAGCGACATCATCGAAACATTCGCTAACCAGCGAAAATTTCATTGGAAGCTTAACCCTGAGAAGTGTGTCTTTGGGGTACCATCCGGACAACTACTCGGGTTCATCATCAGTAACCGGGGCATTGAGGCCAACCCCAACAAAATAACGGCGATAATGAAGATGGACAAACCCAACAACGCCAAAAAGGTCCAGAATCTCACCGGTTACATGACGACCCTTAGGAGATTTATCTCATCTCTAGGAGAAAGAGGAGCTCCCTTCTTCAAGTTATTAAAGAAAGAGGACAATTTCCAATGGACAATTGAGGCTAACGAGGCGTTCTCCGTGTCGAAGAAATCCTTGACCACACCGCCGATCCTCACGGCTTCAAATCCAGAAGAGGTCCTCCTCCTCTACATCGCCACCATGACTAATGTCGTCAGCACGGCCATAGTAGTTGAGCGACCCAAAGAGGGACATGTCTTCCCAGTCCAAAGGCTGGTATATTTCATATTAGAAGTCATCGGCCTATCAAAAGAAAGGTATCCTCAAGTACAAAAGCTCCTTTACGCCGTCCTGCTCACCGCTCAGAAGTTGAAGCATTACTTCCAAGCCTATAAGATCGTGGTCATGACATCATATTCCCAGGGTGACAAACTCCATAATCGAGATGCAACAGGATGAATTGTCAAATGGGCCATCGAGATGGGAGAATACACAATGGAGTTCCGCTCCCGTACCGCTATAAAGTCTCAAGCCCTAGCAGACTTTGTCGCTGAGTGGACTGAAATACAGCTACCTCCGGGTCGAGAAAAAAAAGAATACTAGACAATGTACTTCGATGGCTCCCTCAGCATAGACGGCACCGGTGCAGGAATCCTCCTTATTTCCCTAAAAGGAGAAGAGCTACACTATGTACTACAGCTGCTGTTTAAAGCCTCAAACAACGCGACAGAATATGAAGCCCTGCTACATGGCCTCCGAATATCTATATCCCTCAGGATAAAGCGGCTTATGGTCTATGGAGAATCCAAGCTGGCTATTTGCTAGGTTAACAAAGACTGGTCTTGTACCAGTGACAAGATGGACGCCTACTGCGCTAAGGTATGGAAGCTCAAAGACTCTTGTCCTAGGCATGGAATTCCATCATATTTCCCGTGACGATAATTCTGTGGCAGACACCCTCGCCCGCCTTGGTTCCTCTCGAGCGATGATCCCCAAGGGCGTATTCGTCCAAGAGCTCATCAAACCATGAATTAAGGATGATGCAAACCAAAGTACTAGCTCATCAGCAATCATCGCCATGCTCGATGATGCCAATGACTAGCGGCAGCCCTTTATCAACCACATCCTAAAAGGCACAGTACCAGAAGACAAGACCCTGGCCGAATGGCTAACAAGACGAAGCAAGCAGTATGTGGTCATCGGGGATAAACTATACAAGCATGTGGCTTCAACAGGGGTACTTCAAAAGTGCATCTCGCCGAGCGAGGGCCTCCAAATCCTTAATAAAGTTCACGCGGGGGCATGCGGCAATCATGCTAGGGCGAGGACCTTGTTTGGAAAGGCCTTCCGATTAGGCTTCTATTGGCCGACTGCCAATAGCGACGCCAAAGAATTAGTCAAAAAGTATACAGGCTTCCAATTTTTCGCCAAACAAAGTCACCTCCCGGCTCAAGACCTTCAAACAATCCCGCTAACTTGGCCCTTCGCTTGCTGGGGGCTTGATATAGTGGGACCTTTTCAAAAGGCTCCCCAACACATCGACCGACTCCTGGTAGCTATCAACAAGTCTACCAAGTAGATAGAAGTCATGCCCCTAAAGAACTGCACGGCCAAGAAAGTAGCACAATTCATCGAAGGAATTACTTATCGGTTTAGCATCCCAAACCAAATAATAACCGACCTCGGGACTCAGATCACAGCTAACGATTTCTAGGATTTTTGCGAGGAACGACTGATCGAGGTCAAGTATGCATCGGTCGCCCATCCTCGGGCCAATGGACAGTGCGAGCGCGCTAACGGGACGATCCTACAAGGTTTAAAGGCCCAAATTTTTGATCCTTTGCAGAAATACACCAACAAATGGCTCCAAGAACTACCAGCAGTACTCTAGGGGCTCCACACACAGTCAAACCGAGGCACAGGGCAAACACCCTTCTTCCTAGTCTACGGTCTGAAGCAATCCTACCAAGTGATATGCTACACAACTCCCCTCGAGTTCAATATTATGACGAGAGAACCGCTGAACAGACAAGGGCTAAAGACATTGACTCCATCGAGGAAGCTCGGATAGCGGCCACAATCCAGTCAGATTGGTACCAACAAAGCCTTCGGCGATACCAGGACCGCAACATGCAAAATAGAAGCTTCAATGTATGTGACTTGGTACTTCGCCGAGTACAACCAACCGTTAGGATGCACAAACTCTCCGCTCCCTAGGAAGGGCCCTTTATTATCTTTGAAGTAACAAGACCAGGGGCGTACAGACTAACGCGAGAAGATGGGCAAGCAGTACCGAACTCCTAGAATATTGAGCACCTTCATCGGTTTTATGCTTAATAATATTTCGTTAGTAATCTTCTTCGATGATGCATGTCCAAGCACTCATCGACCCTAGGACGCCATTTTCTTCATTGACATTGCCGACTACTTCCTCCTGGACATGCATCTGGGTTGAGAAGGGGTCAGCCCTTAGGCTGTACACCCGTAGTCAAGCATTACTTTCGCCGACCTCACCAACTACTTCTTTCTTAGGCATGCAACTGGGCCAGGAAGGGGTCAGTCCTCAGGCTGTACACCCACAGTCAAGCATTACTCTCGTCGACCTATGCCGATTACATCCCCCTCCGTGTTGGGCGCCAGATGGCCACCGTGCATGCAACCGGTTTGGGGAGAGGGTTGACTCCATAGTCGTACACCGGCAATCACGCACCTTGAAGAACTCGCTGACCCATGCTGGTTACATCCTCCTCCATATTGGGCGCTCGATGGCTACCATGCATGTAATCGGACCCGAGAGAGGGTCAACTCCTTAGTCGTACACCCGCAACCGTGCATCTTTGAAGAACTCACCGACCATTGCAGACTACATCCCCCTCCGAGTTAGGCAGCATATGGCCGCCATACACACAACCAGACCCGGGAGAGGGTCAGCTGCTTAGCCGTACACCCATAGTCTCACAGCTTCATTTACTTTGCCAGCACCATGTGGGTCATAAACAAACACACAACAAAACAGCACATAATGAATAAAACAAATTAAAAGACTCCTTTATTTCTTCAGGACTAATTTTTTATAGGAGCATGACTACTTCAAAGAAGGGGACGCAGCCTCCTTCGATCAAAAGAAGAAAAATGCCCTGACGGCCAGAGACAGCATTTTGCGAAGCAAACACGATGGCTATGGGAACCAAGGTTCTCACAGCAACTTCGCATGCTGCAGCATCAAACTATCACGACCATCATGAGCTTCGAGGATCCGGGGAGCCGTCCCTATGGCAGCAATGACTCCGCGCAATCCTCGCCTTCACCGAAGGAGATCATCACCGACCCTAAGAGACCAGCACAAAGGGAGAGCAGTATTTGCCCGACCTCATCGGTGGGGTTGGATACCTTCCCAGGGTGCCTATGCCGGTGGACGTCTCCAGCTCTTCCTAGAGGATCGAGCCTATACCTTGGTATCTGGACATCAAGATAGGTGGCACGAGAGCGCCAAATGGTAGCATGTTAGCGGAAAGATCTATGTCACCAAAAAGTCTCTGGAAGGATTCAACATCCTGCTACAACGATAAAGCCAAGAGTCATGCACTGCACGAGTAAAGATAAAACAAACTTACACAAGGATCAACATACCAGATAAACCCGACGGTTTGAGATCAGAGCAGATAGCTCAGCGGTCAAGCCAACACATCGCGGATCCATAGAGCAGCAAGCGACATCAACAATCTCTCCCTTATAGGTGTGAAGAAGAAGGAATCTTAAAATAGAAGATAAGGAATCAAGAGGACCCATTGCAGGACTCAGATGGGGAAGGGGAGCACTAGTTTAAATAGATGCATTCCCCCAACCACCCGCACAGCGGGCGCCGCTTCGATCGGCGTGTGCTTTATGATAGAGAAGGCGAAGCGGTTCTCATCACATTATCTTTGCCAGTGCGCTGCATGCGGCGCGTGACTCTGTCAGAAAGCAGGACATCTTTCCAGCCTTTCTGCCTGCCACGCGATGACCACGGATGGGAGAAGGAATTATGAAATAGCCTTTTCTAGCATAACAGATGAAATCCGAGATGGTTCAGACGCTCCACGCTAGAGGGTCCCACATTTGGGGGCTTGCGCATGCTCAAAGATCTTCATGCTCGGGGGCTCATGCGCTCGAGGACTCCCGCGCTCAGAGGCTCACCCGACCCGAGGTACGAGTTCTCGAGACTAAAAATCCTCAAGAGCTTACAAGCTCAATAGGCCTCGACCCCGTGGGCATCTGAATGGATAAGAGGCCCAAACAACAGGACATCAATTTACTCAAAGACTTAAAATCAATTTCTTTTTAGTTCATCATAAGTTCAAGACTTTAAGCACGACCTCTTTCAGCAAGGTCTCAACGACGACAGAAGACAGAATTATAAAGCGAAAGATTATTATTTGCAGGATATTCTTCGACCCTCGAGCAAAATGTTTCATTTAACTCGAGGCTCGAGGGCTACACCGTGTGGGTGCACCTATGCGGTGCACCTCACACAAAAGAAGGAGATCCAAAGCTTTTTAAAGACATCAAGGTTTGATTAAGATGTTAAAGTTCTAGATCAAAGGAGAGATCCTCCCAACTTATTTTTGCCGAAGATTTCTTTAACCAAGCCGAGAAGAGCTCGGGCTCTGCTGTCGGGGATATGACCCCCCAGTGCCTCACAATTGGGCTTATTAGGCCGGACCAAGGGCAGGCCAAGACCAGCATTGACCGCCCGGTATGGCCCATAAACAGGGTGTTTGATTCTGATAAGGAAAGTTGATCCTTATCAGGTAGTTAAGCTCCGGATATGATATCTAGAGGTTTATTTGCACCAGAATCCTTGTAATTAGGGATTTAGTACCTGAGTTTGGTAGGAAATATAAGTCCTACTCGAGATAGAGTCCTAGATTGTTAGGCTCACCTCCTGAGTATATAAAGGAGGCGAGACCCCCAGAGGACAAGCTTTTTAGCATATTTTTCTTGCTTTCGAAGCCCCAAGCCTTCATAGCTTTATTGTATCATATTGTAAGATCCACCATCATAGTACACAATAAAATACTAGATGTAGAGCTATTATTCTCCAGGAGATCTGAACCAGTATAAATCTTAGCTCTTGTAATATAGAGTCGACCATCAGGTTCGAAGGCATTGCGCTTCCCTTACACACATCTAATCACCATCTCAGGTACTCCCTTGGATATACTGATCGGTGATTCATCGACACTGAGCCAATGTATTCTGTAACATAATATCTTCTAGATATAACTGAATTCATGATGACCAGGAAATCTATGTTTTCTTCAAAGCTAGTCATGTTTTTATGGACAATTCTCAATTCAAATACCTCATATTCTTGATGGAAATTAGTGAGGGCAAGATCAACACTTTGTTGGGGAACGTGGAGGCTATGCTAGCTAAAAAAATTCTACCAGGCACACTGCGATATCTTGCTAAGAGAGGGACCATAGATCGTTACCACTAGACGTGTAGAGCAGCAGAAGAAGTTTTGGAGTAGCGAGCCAATCCAACATGTGCGCACCGATGTGGTCAAGAGTTGACGTCGGGAAGGCCGATCAACGTCCTCCAGAAGCTAACGCCTGAACTCCCACGAGCCGATGACAATCGCCGATCCAATCAGCGGTGTCGATGCCAACGAGTGCAGTAATAAAGAGACACCTCTACTAGTATCCACACGTATAGGGATGGAACGCCGATTCGAAGTGTATTTGCACTTAGGCGATCGGCGAGTCAGTCAGGCTCAGGAGAGATGACGGCGACTTAGGCTTTCTCATGGTGGCTAATAGATTAGCACGTGCAAAGGCATACATTGCATGAACCCCTCGCCCTCATATTTATAGATATCCTAGGTTGAGCCCTTCTAGGCCCAACCAGGACTTTACTTAGATCTTTTTCTGATCTATTTGGATCTGTATCCAAACCGTTTAGATCTCTATCCAAATATAGCCTAATTCAAATCCTATTCGAATCTAATGTTCTATCCTATTAAGTGTGTGACCCTATAGGTTCACATATACTTTGGTTAACATACGAAAACTCCTTTCTAGTACTCCATTAATAGTGGCCTCTAGCAAAGCATATTAACCCAAGTATGCATAAAGATCATATCGGCTAAACCTGTAATGTTCTCATGTACAAATTCCTTTGCCTCACGATATTGATCGAGCACAAGGTGAGACTTGTGTCATCCTATCAATAGCTCAATCGCTCTCTCAATCTCCGTATTGGATTATAACTTGTGATTAACTCCTTAATCACGTTGGCATGGCCATGTGCTTCCATAATCCATTACATTGAGGGGCTTAGAGATATCTCTCCTATAAGAAGGGGCAAATTCTATCTTGATCACTCACATCCCACTATATGTTTCATAGTATACCCAAAGACTACTTTTATAACTATCCAGTTACAGAATAGCGTTTAGTAGTCCCAAAGTAAGCTACTACGCATGTTGGGAACCATGATAATCATAGGTCTAAGGACTTTACATAAACACTATTGAGACCAACTGATGACACATTAAATCTCAACAGTGTCTCATAATGGGTTTATCCAACATATGTTCTCCAACATACGTCCATGTTATTGAGTTAGTATCTCCATACCCATGATCCATGAGACATGATCATCAATCAATACACATGCCAATCTCAATCATATATGTTCCATATATGACTTATATCTGATCAGGGATCATTTAGAAATAGTTATATTATGAGTCTCATGAATGAGTCACGTACTGAATGATCTATAATGATGATGTCAATTTTAAGGAACAAAATAACTTTATTTCATAAACATAGTATGCCACGTACAACATCTCCATGTTGCCTCTAGGGCATAATTCTAACAATCTCCCACTTGCACTAGAGTCAACTATATAGATATCTAATACCTATAGACCTAGTATGCGCCTCATGCTTGGCCTGTAACAGCAGCTTTATTAACGGATTTGCAATATTCAGATCAGTTTGCATTTTGCATATCTTTACATCTCCCCTATCCACTATCTTTATAATTAGGGATTTAGCATCCGAGTTTGGTAGACAATCCTAGATCGACTCGGGATAGAGTCCTGTGTTATTAGGCTCATCTCCTGAGTATATAAAGGAGGCGAGGCACCCCCCAAAGGACAAGCTTTCTAGCATAATTTTCTTGCTTTTGATGCCTTAAGCCTCCATAACTTAATTGCGTCGTATTGTAAGATCCACTATCATATTATACACCAAAACACTGGACATAGGGTTATTATGCTCCGGGAGACCCGAACCAGTATAAACATTTGCTCTTGTGTTCTAGAGTCGACCATCGGGTTCGAATGCGTTGTGCTTCCCTTAAACACATCTAATCACCACCTCGGGTACCCCTTGGGTGGACTGCTCGGCGATTCACTGACAGATCCTGATGAGGATGGTGAGCCCGTTGATCAAAAAAAATATCACAGCATGATCGGCTCACTTGTGTATCTCACTACATCGAGGCTAGACATTCAATCTGATGTTTTCTTGTGCGCTCGATTTCAAGCTTCTCCTCATGTTTCACATTATCAAGCTATTAAGCATATACTCAGGTATCTTAAGTTTACTCAAGAATTTGGCATATGGTATTCTACTTCTTCTAGTGTTAGTTTGAGAGCTTTTTCTGATGTTGATTTTGGAGGTTGTAGAATTGATAAAAAGAGTACTAGTGATACATGTCATTTCTTGGGAACATCACTTATTGCTTAGTCATCTAGAAAACAATCTTCAGTTATATAATCCACTGCTGAAGCTGAATATGCAGCTGCTGCTAGTTGTTGCTCACAAGTTCTTTAGCTTATTTTTACACTCAAGGATTATGAAATTAATTGTGATCGTGTTCTACTTTACTGTGATAACACAAGTGCTATAAATATTGCTAAGAACCTAGTACAACACTCTAGAACAAAGCATATTGATATTCGATATCATTTTCTTAGAGATCATGTGGAGAAAGGTGATGTTGTGCTTCTTTTTATTGACACTGAGTTATAATTGGCAGACATTTTCACTAAACCTTTGGATTCTTCTTGCTTTGTTTTTCTTCGTGGAGAGTTGGGTGTTGTTCATCTAATGGGTTTGTTTTGAGGAGGAGTTTGCTTTTTTATTTGTATCATAATGCATTCATATTTATTTTTGTGCATTGTTTATATTCAAAATGAAAAATAAAAAGAATAAAACATGGAGCTTCGATTTTTACCTTCAGTTAATCTTTATGCTTGCTAGCAATATCTTATGAAATTTATGGATCACTAGTCTTGCTATCATGTCTTAGTCTTTTTATGAACCTATGACATAGTTTTTGAGGGATATGATGCATGACATATAAATATTCAAGTGAAAGATAAAGAAATATGTTATGATGATCAAGTGGATAATTTGAGTTAAATATTCTTACACGTGTTCTAGCTATGTTTATTTCACCGTAATAGTGCTTTCAATTTTAGTACTAGCAGTACTATAGATCGTGTGCAAAGTCAAAACAATCAAATCTGAATGAAAATAGCAAAAAAGAAAAGAAGATGTGCAAAAGCACATAAAGAAAAGAAAAGTATGCAAAAGCGCAGAAAGTTCTACATTCATGAAAAAATTGTTTTGTCTAGGTCGTCTCACAAGACTGCTTATCATTACACTTTGATATGAACTTAAAGATGGTTATAGATGACCAAACCAGTGAAATGGGGACTGCTTGTATGTGCAAGAACCTCACAATAGATCGTGTGACCGAAGCTCAAGTGGCATCATCTGTCTCTGGACAGTGGTCGTTGTGTTGAGATAGGCACCTGTGAAAATTACATACAAAAGTTACATATATCAAATCTGAAATTTTCAATGACTATTAATTACACTTTTAAGAGCACTAAGCATTGTTTTTGTTTTGTGGACATGGCTGAATTATGTGTGAGGTATTTCTCTTAGATTGGTCTTAGTAAAAGCCAACATTATAAATCGTTAAAATCATAATATTTTAGTACTGATATGAACTTGAGAAGTGTGGCTTAGTTTCATTTTGAGGCCTTTAGCATGATTGTTACCAGGTTGATCTTTTATTTTATTTGTGTTGTAAACCTTGTCACATGGTTTGCTTTAGATACACTTCAAAGCTCTCAAATCAAGAAATCAAAAAATTGATGTTTTCATGATAATTTCTCTCTTTTGCTTTACTTGATGAAATCATTGTCAAATGGGGAGAAAATCTAAACTTGCAATCAATTTTCGAGGGAGTTTTATTTATCGTTCTTTGAAAAACTTAGGGGGAGAAAAAAAGCAATCAAATTTTTTAGGGAGAATTTCATTGTGCTTATGCTTGTGTTTTCAAAAATCAAAAATTTCTTCGTACTTCTTAATTGTGTTGCCAATGTGTTCATCAAGGGGGAGATTATGAGATCATGTGTTTGATATTGACATGTGATGAATAAATTTGTTTTGATTGGTTTAAGTGGTTGAGCACTTTGGTTGAGTGGTCGGACACTCTGGTCGAGCACATAGCACTCGGGAAATTTAGCACTCGAGAAATTCAGTCCTCAGGAAAATTCAGCACCCGGGACTTTGGATCACTCGGATTTTGATGTTTGAGTAAGATCATATGTTTAAATTGGTTATTCAATAAATACACTTTATTTATGATTGATTGGACTGATTGAGTCAAGTTGAAAAGAACTTATGCTCAAAAAAGGATTTCTTGGTTTGTTCATGTGTAGGCATTGCTTGACTGCGAGTCATGGTCGATGACAGAATTGGAGCTAGGCTCAGGAAGGAGCTGAGGTTCAGAACGATCAAGAAAGTCATGTGGGACACTCGGGCTAGAGGATGTTGCACGTGAAGATTTCCATATGGCATATATGGGATGTGCGTGAATATGAAAAGAGAGGTTTCCATATGGCGTACACAGGATCTGTGCGAATATAGAAAGAAGGGCAATTCGGAGGAAGTTAGGATTTGAGGATTCGCAAGAGATATAGATTATTAATTAGATTAGGATTCTAGAAGTTATTAATTCCATGGCTCATGGTGGCAGACATGAGGTGTATATAAATAGACTATAGGGGTGAGCAAAAATTGTATGGGAAGAGCCCGATCAAGAGAAAAATAGTATTTTGCTCTTTCATCTAGGGTTGTGAACATGGATTTGGTGAGGGGTGCTTTGGATGCACCTTGTAAACACTCTTATGCAATAAAAATTTATCTTCAAGCATCAAGGAGTGTGGTATCATATTTTTTTCTTAATATTCATCGGTTTACATCGTTTTGACTTATTATGTGATTTCATTTTTACTTGTGATTTAATTTGAATTGATTCATTCAAAACCTTGCAAAGACATTAATAGAGAGGTCTAAAAAGTTTCATTGGTTAATTCCTCGTATTTTAGGATTAATTAAGGTTTTAGTTTTTGGGTCGGATCTACTCTGTTTTTACGTTACAGCAACTCTCGAAAATCATAACATTTAATTGGAAACTTGGATTTGAGTGAAACTAGTCGAGAATGCTTCCTTTTGAAGTCTAGTTTCTTGTGTCAAAATTTTAGATCAATCTGAGTTACGGATCAAAAGTTACGCTCATTTTATCGTTACTTGGTCAGACTGTTTTCAGTCCCCAGGAAATTTCATAGTGGTCAGAAAATTTTAGGCTGGTTGAGAAAACTGGTCGAGAATTTTCAGACTGGTTGGGAATTAATTTTATGGTTTTGTTTTAATTGTCAAATTTAGGGTACTACAACCATTCACCCCCCTCTGGTTGCCATGGTTAGTGTATTTCAATCTTACAATGTGTAAAGATCATATCGGCTAAACATGTAATGTTCTCATGTACAAATCCCTTTGCCTCATGATATTGATATAGCACAAGGTGAGACTTGTGTTATCCTATCAATAGCTCAATCACTCTCTCGATCTCTGTATTAGATTATAACTTATGATTAACTCCTTAATCACGTTGGCATGGCCATGCGTTTTCATAATTCATTACATTGAGGGGCTTAGAGATATCTCTCCTATAAGGAGGGGCAAATTTCATCTTGATAACTCACATCTCACTACATATTTCATAGTATATCTGAAGACTACTTTTATAACTACCTAGTTATGGAATAGCATTTAGTAGTCCCAAAGTAAGCTACTATGCATGTTGGAAATCATGATGATCATAGGTCTAAGGACTTTATATAAACACTACCGAGACCAACTGATGACACATCAAATCTCAACAGTGTCTCATAGTGGGTCTATCCAACATATGTTCTCTAACATACATCTATGTTATGGAGTTGGTATCTCCATACCCATGATCCATGAAACATAATCATCAATCAATACGCATGCTGATATAAGTCAAATATATTCTATATATGACTTATATCTAATCATGGATCATTTAGATATAGTTACATTACGAGTCTCATGAATGAGTCATGTACTCATTGATCCATAATGATAATGTCTATTTCAAGGAACAAAATAACTTTATTTTATAAATATAGTATGCCACGTACAACATCTCCATGCTGTCTCTAGGCCACAATGCTAACACACTTGTCTCTGGATCTTCTTCCTCAGCCTTAAGAGTAGTAGAGGGTTGGACATCATTGCTCAATGGCTTAATGTCTCCAAAAATCCAAGGCATCATCAGCACCACTCTCAGGGAAATGTAGATGTTTTTTGTCACTGATGTTTTTTGCTTTCTGTTCAATGCTAGCAACAGCTTGGCCTTGTCTCTAACACTGCGTACATGTTCCTGACTTGTAAATACATATGCATCAGCAGCAGTGCCAAATGAACTGAACATTTGAACCTCCTCCACAACACTTGGCTTCGAACGCTCCTCTCCCTTTTTAGAATACGTCTACAATTCACACTCGAGCATAACATCCTCAGGGTGCTTCAACTAAACCTGCTACTCATCCTATAGCATGGGCCCACTGGTTAGTAGCTCTACCAGCCATACTTCATCGGTGAACTCGGCCACGGCCACGTCGTCGTGGTCGTGGCCGACAGCAGGGGAGGAGACAGCGGAAATGGCCACGGAATGGGTGGCAGGAATGACACACCTACGCGGGTGTCCACGGAGGGCAACACTGTTGATGAAGCGGTGGAGAAGGATGGCCCGTAGCTCTCCTCGTTGTCATTGATGGTCACAAACCCTGGAGTAGCATGTCATCGTGGACTGGCCCTAGGGCAGAGTCACCCACGCTAGGGGTAGCGATGGTGGCGATGCAGTCATCGTGGATGCATCGAGGTGTGCTAGCACAGTGGGCGGAGACGCCGAAGGGGAGTCCACGCCGGTGGAGGGGCTAACGGAGGGCACCGGTTCACCCGGTGGCAGTGTGGACCACGGCACGTGCGAGTGGTGCAGCCGAGCACTGCTGCGGCGGCACCCGAGCGACACCTGCGGGGCACATGCTAGCACGTGCAGCGACGGCGGTGACACGGCGCAGTCGAGCGGTGGCCTAGGCATGAGTGGGTTGGCGGCACGTGCAGCGCTGCACGAACGCCGCACGATGAGAGTGCTCTGCGAGAGCGAGGGTGGCACAAAAGAAGCAGGCACAGCGGCGTGCTGAGGCGTGGAGTAGCCGTGGATGCATCGGGGAAGTCTACGCCGGTGGAAGCGCTCATGGAGGGCACCAGTTCGTCGAGCGGTGGCGTGGAGGTTGTGGGCACGAGCAGCGGCAGCTCCAAATGAGACAAATCGTGAGGGTGTTGGAGGGGAACGCCACTAGCTCTAGCCATCAGATCCACTTGATTCTGGTGCGATCCTTCAACCTCCTCCTTCACCTCCAGTTTCTCTGCTCGATTCCCCGACTCGAACTCTAATCTTCTCATTTCCTCCTCATCCATTCTCTTGATCTGCTCCTCCACCATCTTTAACAACCGATCAATCTTAGTTTCCATCTCCATAACGAGGCTCTGATACCACTTGTTAACAACTAGAACAGCCAAAAAATCAACTCAAGAACTGAAGAACGCAAGAAATTCTCAGCAATTCTACTGAGAACTTCTCAACAATTCTGCTGAGCCATCGCCTGTTTCATTTCCTTTCTTCTAGTTCAAGTTCTGTGTTACATGAGGGATGCCCTTTTATACTCAACAGCACGCACACACAGCAGTAGACATACCCTGTTACATGGTCCATTCAGGCCCTTAACTCTCCCGTTCAGCTTTCTAGACTTGGCTTCCCTCTCGGCAACATCTTCTAGCCATTCGGCATTATCTTCGTCCTTCTTGCTCCCTGTTCAACATCTAGCAATGCAGCCATCCTGTTCTTGACATTTTGGTGCCCGGGTTGGCATTTCCCGCTGCTCGTTGGTTTCTTCGTTGGAAAAAATAGAGCGGAAGAGCCGAGCCGAGCGCTTTGCTGAAGCAGTGAGTGGAGCGCTACCTTTGCTTCATGGGCTCCTAGCGCCGGTTGAGAAGGGTGTTAGTGCTGTCATATGATACAGCACTATGACACGCATAGCCGATTGGTGCCTGGGCTGCAGGGGTATGCACATGATTTTTTCCCTAAATCCTCCTCGGTCAGTTGCTATCTAGCTACCTCCTCCTGCCCACGTGGTTTTGTTTGGGGAATTCTGTCAACATGCGCAGTTGCCTGAAAAATTACAGTTCAAGGGTGCTGTCCCTTGTGCGCTTGAGCATAGGGAGAAAAGGGGCCATGCATGTCGATGTGGGCTGGATTGGGGCCACAGATGTAATTCTGAATGAGCCATGTCGAGAGTGGGAGAGGCATAGTTAAAGAGAGAGAAACTCATGTATGAACTAGACATTTTCTTTCTAGAATGAACCTTGGCAAGGCGGTGGCTTGGCTTGGTGGTGAAACTAGGTGCGAGAGTTCCTGTGAGTGATTTTCTGTTATGATCTAGTTCGTTAACAATTGGATTCAGAGTCTCGTTGATGGAGATGGAAGCTAGGATCAAAGCTAAGATCGATTGGTTGTTGAAGATGATGGACGAGCGGATCAAGAGAATGGATGAGGGGGATAGGAGAAGATCGGAGGCAGAACAGAGTGAAGTGGAGAAGTTGGAAGACAAGGATTCAGGGAAGGAAATGAGTTTACCTCAACCGGTCAGGTCGCAGATGCAGCATGAAGAAGATGAAGAAGAGAAGCAGGGACATTGCCTCATAGATGGCGAAGCCTGGTCTCATGGCATGCCTCACCAAGTTTGGCCCATCGTAGCCGTTCAAGGGGGGCTCGGATCTTCGGGTCACGCGTTCTCCTCCCCTACTGCCGCTCATGGTGACCACCACCTCCCTGGCCACGGTGGCCACAGCGGTCTTGTTCTGCATCCCCGGACCTTTCCATCTAGCTCCCACCGTGGTGTCACTGGCACGCGACCACGCCGAGGACCAACAGGCTAAGTCCCATGCCATGGCTCGGGCCTCAGGCCACGACCGCCACCGTCTTCAGCCACGACCTCACCTCCACCGGTGAGAAGTCGAGTCGCTCCACCCGGTCACACCGCGTCGGCCACAAGACCACGTCGAGTCACGCCGACTGCAGAATCGCCCATCCGCCGTGGTGTGAGCGCATCCACCGAGGAGCCCATCTACGGTGACCGTACCGATGTCATCGTCGCTGGCCGCAACCCAGCCAAGGCCGCTGCCGACCGCCAGATCCACGCCGCCCGCTCCAGATCCATGCCTTGCTTCTTCATCCTCCTCGTGGCCACCCTCACCGCCTGGCTTCTGGTGGCGTGGGTTTAGATTCACTTCGTCGAGGAAAGGAACAAGGGGTTTCGATTTGAGCGTTGTCCTATGGTGGAGATCTCTGAGGAATTCTCCACCCAAAACCAACAGGTGCTCAGGTGCAGCTCGAACCCGATTTTGTACCCTCCCAACCACCGGATATCAAGAACTTGTTCCCGAGTTACGTGTATGAGTCGCTGGAGGTGCAGAGTACTTCAGATAGGAAGCCCAAGATACTTGATGTTATTGACTGCACGAGCAGTGGTCATGTTGACATATCCAAAGTGGTTAAAGCTGATGATGATGGTTCTATTGTTGGTGCTTCAGGCACTCGTCTGATTAAAAACTCCACATGGAAGAACCCTTCTAAAGAGTGGCATGTTGGCTATAAGTTAGTGTATGAACTCTTCACGGACACACTTACCGCTAGATTGAAGAAAGAAAGAAAGAAGAAATGGGATGAGGAAAACCAAGAAGCAATATCTGAGGCCTTGAAGCAGCTGAATGAATTTGAAAAGAAACACAGTAAACTTGATGACACCAAACTAAAAACAGCTCATGAACACCTGCAAAACAGGCTTGATTGCCGAAGAAAACAAGCTGAAGGTTACGATGACAGGGGGCCGGTAATTGATATTGTTGCATGGCATGATGGCGACTCCACTGGCATCGAGACCCAGGATCCACTCGAGGATGAGGTGCCTGATTCATTGTTGGTGCACACCATTCATGATGATGATGCTGTTTTGATGGGAAACCATTGTGGAGGCCAATATGAGCATGAGGTTTCATCCATAAGAGATTGGATTCCTACAGGTAGGAGCAGCTTGAGGGCTGGTGCAAAGAGGAAGCAAAGTCTGCGGAATTTGTTTCTAGCTGATTTTCCTGACGACCACGGCAAACCTACTAAAACTGCTAGTCGGGAGGTGGTTTCTGGGGAAAGAACTAGAGCTGAGCTTTTGACTGAATGCAATATAATGGGCATGCCTGATATTCAGAGAGTCTAGGAAGGCATAACTGAACATAACAAGTTGTCTGTGGACTGGTTGAGGGAAGTGGCACATGAATACCAAGTTGATGAGCAAATTTCTACAGTGCAAGAGACCATCTACGATTGGTTCGAGGAGAAGCTCAGGGTCACCATGAAGGGCTGGTTCATCGGTGATCCTTTCGATCCTTGCATCAACCAAGGACCTCAGGTCGACAAGGCTCAGTACGAGAGGGTGCTCAGCTTCATGGAGCACGGATAGACAGAAGGGGCTACTATTTTCACAGGAAGGAAGCCCGGTGGTAATGGGAGATACTACTATAGTTTGAGAGTAACGTCAGAATATTTCAGATCTGGTGCTGACAATATTTCAATTGGAAGTGATGTTGTTTTTGCTGCTGAAGACTACCTGCAGGCTGGTGAGAAGACAGGAAAAAACATTTTGGAGTAAATTTCTAGAGTTTTTGGTATCCCGGCTATTGTTCTCAAAACTTTCTCAAAACTGCTCATTGGGATCAGAAGGCAATACTGAATGCTCTAAATGAGACTCAAGCTCAGCATTAGCCACTGCACTCCTTGGAGGTACAGGCTACGTTTCCTCGAACACTAGCTTGGGGGCAAGCCAGTTTCCAAGGGAGGGTGATTGCCAACACGCACAGTTGCCTAAAAAAACTACAATTCAAGGGTGTTGTCCCTTGTGCGCTTGAGCACAAGGAGAAAAGGGGCCATGCATGTCGATGTGGACTGGATTGGGGCCTAGATGTAATTCTGAATGAGCTATATCGAGAGTGAGAGAGGCATTAGTTAAAGAGAAACTCATGAATGAACTGAACATTTTCTTTCTGGAATGAACCTTGGCAAGGCGGCGGCTCGGGTTGGCGGTTAAACCAGGCGTGAGAGTTCTTGTGATTCAGAGTTCCTGTGAGTGATTTTCTGTTGTGATCTAGTTCGTTAACAAATTCGAGTTTGGAAAATTTGATTGAAAGGCTGGTGGTTTATGGCCTTTAGTGGATTTCTTGGCGGACGAGGAAGTCTAGGTCGGAGAGACTGATTTGTGGGTCCGGGCCCAATTTATTTACGGGCCTGACCCAATCAGAAAGAGTATGTGACTAGCTGCTAGTAGTTTACTATGAGATCATAGACTAGTTGCATGCTCTGTAAGTATATAAACAACTACCGTGTTATTTATCCGTCGCCTAAAATTACACGGATCCTGTATGGTTGGATTTGTTGTCTAACTGGTTTATGGAAATCTAGTTGTATTATATATATAATTATATCAGTTGATCCGTTACAATTTAGAACCAGCACGATCTACCAGTATGTATATATTTTTCTCGGTCTCTGATTAACATGATAACTTTTAAACTTTGAGAGTGAGTACGGTGACTCCTTGACCCCTCCGTTAATAATATAACTATTGAGTCTGCCCGCGCGCAAAATTGCATGGAGTTAGTAGGATAGGATTTGTTGAATAACTCTTTCCCCGGTTCTATAAATACGTTACACTGCTATAATAACACTTGCTACATCACATAACACTTACAAATTGGCAACCAATGTCGTCGTTGATTGGATCATCAGGGCTTCACAGTATGTAGTTCTGGCCTTCCGGGCTTCCGCCACCACCAGATGAAGCCATGCATATATATGCATGCATGAACAGCACGCCTGCGGGCATGCATAAAGCTAGCAATCCACACGACAAATTGAACTGCAGCTAGCTCCTGATCGATCAAATGCTCGATCGGCCATCCCGATCAGATATATTGAAGCTTCCAATCTTAATTACGTCTGCATGCATCACAGCTATCTACATTTGATTACCCACATGCATATAATATGTCCATTAAAACTTCAGGGGTAGCCAAGTTGAGCTGTTCCTTTCTTGACCTAATTGATCGAGTTATTAGTCTGATGCCTCCAGATCACTCTCAGTTAATTCGATCTCCCAAGAAAAAATTAAGAACAGATCGATCAAATGATCGAGTTAATTAGCTAGCTAGCTTGCTAATGCATTTAGGCCTTAGTTCGATGCCTTGCACGATGAGCCCCGTCTTCCATCGGTCGGACTCCTCCTTGAAGCTCACCTCCACCACCCCCTCCTCGGCGCCGGCGCTCGGCACGGCGAACTCGCCCATCTCGACCTCCCTCCACCCGCCCTCCCTCCTCCGCGGGCACCTGATGTCCATGTCGGGATCAATAATCCTCACAGTCCGGCCGAAGCTCTTCCGGAGGCGGATGACCAGCTCCCGCCGGTGCATGATCGTCTCGTCATCCCCCATGTGCTGCAGGCAGATCTTGTGCTCCATCGTCGTCGTAGTCACCGCCGTCGGCTTGCTCCCGGAGACGACGGTTACCGTCGCCTTGGGAGGCCGCATGCCGAGGTTGCACTCGAGGCCGGTAGAGTAGTCGGCGAAGGAGAAGACAAGGTAGGCTGCGTAGGTCGTGCCGGGAGAAAGCAGGGAGAGTTGCAGCTTCCCGGTGATCTCCAGCCAACAGACATCCAAAAGCTCCGCGACCTCAGGAAACCTGATCGATTGATCACATAAATGACGGGCAAGAGAAATACAATAATTAAGATCATATCGATCGATATATAATATCAATTAATGTTTCAAAATTGCAACGAAGCTAATTTGATGAGTCTACCTAGTTACTAGGTCGCCAACATGCATGCATGAAGATGTGTGTAATTTGAAAGCGGATTTTTTAACTAACATATCCAACTCTAAACAAATAAAAAATATTAACATCTACAATAACAAATAAATATATACTA
>KE371732.1:43334-65378 GCA_000418225.1 Zizania latifolia | reverse complement strand
CCGCCATCATCGCCTCGCCGCATCACGCGGACATGTGCTGACGTCATCGCCGTCTCGCCGTTCATGTCGATCAATCTCGCGTCGATAGTGCCCCAGCCGTTGTAACCGTCTCGCCGCGCCTCGAGCCCCGTGCCACCGCCAGCTCAACTTCGCGTCGTTCCCCGCCGCACCTTGTCCCGTCGGCCAGCTGTCGCAACCCACCTACAAGAGCTCCCGGACCCCCACACCTCGCGCACGCACTCCCGTACACTCCACTCACCTCTACCCGAGCTCCGCCGAAACTCCCGAGCCGTAGCTCGCCCAGATTCCACCGGACCCATGCGCCGCCGCCGTTGGTAAGTGCCGATTTCCCCTTCCATCATGGCCCATTGCTTGAATCCGAGGCCGGAACGTAACCCTCGTGTTCCGAATTACCCGCTTGTGCAGCTCCAGTCACCGGATTTCGCAGCCACCGAAAATCCCCAATTTCCCCCGCCGATCGTCACCCGTCGCCAACCCTCGCTCAAGGTATCTCCATTCTCTAATTCCTTTGTACCATAGCACCACCTTAGTCCATAGATCGTGTTCCTAGCATTGGTTAAGGCCGTAGACCATTGTAGCTCGCCGGCGACAAACTCCCCATTTTCGACGTTCGGTTCACCGTCGCCAGTCGAATAGGAGCACCCGTAGGCTAATCCGTGTGCACTAGTGGTCCCGTAGTACACCGTAGATGGTTAAACCGAGCCCCAATGGCCGATCGGAGCTATGCCGCCGCCATTAACGCTGCCAACCCAAACTGCCATCCTTGCAGCTGTAAGCTCAAACCGTAGCCCTAATCCCAAATCCCACCGTTGGATAGCTTCATCTGGCTCTAAGTTAGCTCCCTGTGAAATTTCGTGCCGATCGATGCATCAGGGAGAGATCGGTGGCGGAGAAGTCCTAGCCATCCAATGCTTCTTCCTCCCGGCGCGCGCGCGAGCGCTCTGCTCCGTGTCTCTGACCGGGCAGGCCCGCTCGTCAGCCGCGTTGCACGCTAGTGCCGCCGACCTCCCAGTCCCGCGTGTTAGCCCTGACAGCCTAGGCCCACGCGTCAGCTACTGCGATCGCGCGAACGCGCGTGCAGCCCGCGCGCCGCTCTGCGCTACGCGGTTGGGCCGACCGGTTCGGCCCAGATGCATAGTACTGTTTTTCATTTTTCAAAAATTATTTCTGCCGGCCCGTTTGCACAGTAACTTTTATTTGTTTTCAGAAATTGTTTAAAGCTTTAGAAAATTGTAGAAAATCCATTTTAACTCCGATTAGCTCTGTTTAAATTTCTAAAAATTTCTAAAATTCTAAACTTTATCTTAGGACTAGTTAAAATTATTTTCTCGATGTGCTTGAATGTTTTGCTTATGCGATGTTATTTTTACGCTATAGTAGTTGGACCCGAAGACCCACAAGACATTGACTCTGAAGATCCCGACTATTATCCGGAGAAAGGCAAGTCCCCTCCTTTGATCATGTTGATCCCATATTGTTAAAATACATTTTTCTATATGCATGATTAGGACACACGTACACATACACTTTAACTAACGACGATCGCTCGTGCGATTAAGTTGAGTAAAACCTAAAAGTTGTTTCACATAGCCTTCCTTTGTGATGTTATGCTTGTATGCCCTTGATAACCTTGATGATTAATACAACTTCATCCTAGTATTATGATAGGTTATATGAAATCAAAACATGTATTTAAACTCTTTACATATTTACATGCTTTCATATACCATGTTTGTGAAATGTTGAATGATTGCGTGTGGGATGAAAAATTGGGATTTGGAAAAGTATTTCGAAAACGGTACCAAGTACCAATGGTGTTGAAAACAATGGAAAAGAGGGGTTTTGGGTAAAAACTTGTCATGTGGGATCACCGCCTTTGTGGCCCGGTTTCATATGACGCATAAGGACCGATTCCTTGGGAAACTACATCACGCACCATAATCGTGCAACCTTACGGGTATCATGGCTTTGCCCCTGGTTTAGTAATTAGTAGACTTAGGATAGCATGTACTTGCTGAGAACGAGGGATCGCCGAGGTGGCTCTTGTTTAGAAAATTTGCCCATGTGACGGCCCTAAAGGGTGTTTGTGTAATGTGTGACAGAGGTTGAGTACCTACGGGATTCCTGAGGAAAGGAGTCAAGGACTGCCTATTCTTTGGTCGCGGACCTGTTCTGGTAGCAATCCAGTATCCTAGGTCGGCTTAAGAAAAGCCTTGTCACGAACCTCCTCTATTACCGGGGTAGTAGGAGTAAACTCATGTCGTAAGGGTAAAGCGTACACCTTCAGCTGAAATATAATCTGTTCGAACAGCCATGTCCATGATCATGGACGCATGCATTGATGACTTGCCTATGCGTAGTGTTTGGTTGGTTTGGCAAATAAATACCTTTGTGAGATGGGAAACATTACCAGAATACGCATTCGTGGTGTACGGCAGCCTTAGTGGTCGGCAACAAGCCTATGTGGTTCAAAAAGTCAAAAGGTTTCATAATGAGAGGGTGAGGAATCAACCCTAGGTGAAGAGATAAATCGTTTTGTAAAAGATGATTTGAAAGATTAAGATAAGAAGAGAGTGTAAGAGAAATGTGTGGAAAGGATTTGTTATGGAAAAATGATTGGTGAATTGAGAAGTTTGAAAGATTATTATGGAAAAAGGACTAGCGATGGATCGAGCTGGAAGAATTTAAAAAGGAGAAAGATGTGATTTTGAACACCAGGTTCGCCCGGGAAAAACTTGATCAACGAATTTTACCTTACTTTTATTTCGCGATTGAGGTTGGGACCTCGATCAAAAAGGGTACACTTAGAATTTTACCATACATGTGTTTGTTCAAATTAAACCATAAGCCATCCTTGCCCCCGAATGCATCTATATACATTTTCGGGACTTGTTGAGTACTTCCTGTACTCATTCCCTCTCATCACCTCCAGACTATGAAGTCCCCGAAGAGAACTACACCGCCTCCATGGAAGACGAATGAGTTGAAGAAGAGTACCATGAAAAGTAGGGTTCCAGTCTTAGTTCCCAACTAGGAGTAGTATTAGTGTTTTGAATAAACAATGTTGGCTTTCGTTGTTAAACATTGATGTAATGACTAATTGCCGCGAGGTATGCCTCTTACAGCGTTTGTAATAAGTTTCGATACTATGTGTCGCCATGATCTACCAACAAATTGATGAAATATCAGAGATGATGTGGAATCATTTCTAAAGTGACCCTTCACCTCGTATTAGCCTAGTCTGTACGGGACAGGGCGTCACAGTTATTATTCCCATCCAACAACTATGGTGGCCTCTGTGGCGACGCAATGGATCTAAGCCGATCAAGACCACCTGCAGGCAAGTCTTCACCTCACACATGGTTAATATTTTGGCTAAGACACACTCTTCTTTGAGAGCATTTGGATGGAAACCACCTAGGCCTACGAGTAACAAGATGTGATGGCACTCTATATTAATCTTAGCATTATTTTTCATTCTAAATATTGTAACAAGCCGAGATGTAAAAGCTTGAGTCTTATTTATATTAGACGTTGAATTAGGATAAAGACCACCCTACAGCTCGAGGACAAGCTGCTCAAAAGGAGGGATGTAGTGTCATGAGTATTGGGCCAGGCCCATCCCAGTCCACGAGAACAATACCCACGCTTAGATTAGATTAGATTAACTCCTTATTTGAGGGTCAAGTCAATTCTATCTATATAAGGGTGGGTTGTATCTCTAATCTCTCTCCAATGTTCCTCTCCCCAACCTAAGTCTACGTCTCATCCCTAGAAGCCACCGCCGTCCGGCTATCCTCCCGACATATTTTAGCCCATGACAAAATAAGAATGCATGAATAATATGTTTCACAGTGATGATAAAATTGGTGTGTTTGGAATGGAGGTATTTCATACGATTTTCCAGGAAACTAGTACAATTCCTCCAAAACTAAGGACCACACTAAGTCATCTAATTTCAATGCCACGTGGCTGGCACCAAAATTGCATAATGTCGCAATTTGAAGTTAAACAAACAAAAGTACATTAAAAGTTGCTTGAATTCACCATGGATTAGTGCAGGCTCTTTCCAATGACACCAAACCAATATAATACTTAAAGGTTGGTATCCCTCTTTAAACTCAATATGTTTCTCTTAGGTTCAGTGGTCAAATATCCACTACCATACCAATTCTACCTTCACCGAATTTCATAATATTGTAAGCATAAATACTTACCGTTAGTAGATTGTGCAGTCACTAATGCACCCCTCATAACAGAATGGAATAAAGCTCCAGCACAGTCCACATGTTGAAGGTTATAAGACAACCTGAAAAATAAGCATGAAATTGCACACAATCAATCAACCATGGTGGCTACAGCATGGAATAGACAAAACTACAGATACAACCTACCAGTTATAAAACTTTGAATAGATAAAATAATAATAAGAAAGGCAACACTTATGAATGCATCTTGGCAAAAGAATAACTAAAAATATCTATTTTACAGTCAAACCATAATAATACTAATGCAAGAAGCTAATCGCAACGATGTGGGACTAAACAGTGTTTTCAAGTCAGCCGACTAATCATGATTAGTCAGCTTTATCGGAAATTTTCTACCGATCAGCTCGCTCGATACGACTAGAGCAACTAGTTTGTTGATCAGCCGACTAATCGTGACTAATCGCGATTAGTCGGCCAAATTAGTCGTGGCCAACTAATAAGGCCTTTGATTCAGCCCAGCCCAGCCCAGGAGTAAACTAACCCTAGCAGCCAAGTGATGTTTTGCCTCTACAAGGGACCTGCCGCTGTCCCTTTCTTTGCACGGGACCTGCCTGGCTACAGCCCTGAATGTGACAGGAATTATCCCTTGGGAACAAAGCATCTGTGGCATATGCCTGCCTAACAGGAATTATCGATTGCAAAAAAAACATAAAATTGCAGTTTCTCTCGATATATATGTTTTGAGCTCTAGAATTAGCTTTCGCCCTCTGTTTGAACTGCCATTGGTATCTCACTATCTCAAAATGAAATCTACAAGAACACAAAATGATGTCCATCGCAAAGGATACTAAAAGGCTGCATACTTATATGTGTCCCAGTTTTACACATTTAGTAATATGGAAACGCATCAAGCAGGATAGAGAAGATCTTACACCTGAGTGCATTAATTTCTAGTATCAAATTATCTTGATGGATCCCATCCAGCGCTCGTTGGAAAGTCTCTTCCACCTAGATAAGGTAAACCAATCAGCAAAAGGGAAAAGGAAAAAACAAGTGTATATATCAAATTCTCGATTATGCAGTAATAACCTCTTTCTCAAACTTAGAATAGTCATCTTCCTCAACTGCGCTAACATCAGAGTCATCATCTCGGTCCAGTACAGCTGGACGATTGTTCAAGTCATCTTCTGATCCATCGTCATCATCAACAGAAGCAGCATGCTGCAACTCTTCTAGTTTATCTTTAGGAATTGGAGCAATTGATTGTCTCCATTCTTCCTGTATTCCAGTATCAGCACTTGCCCATATGTAACCAACGACGCCACAGGCTCCAGTCTAGTCAATAGCATCATAAAGAGAAACCACAGTGATTCAGAGATCATGACAATGAAAAAGTGTCACCAGAGTAGATGGGATTATTCCCCAGGTTCACATTTAAACATAGATAAAAGATCACTGCACCAACTAACAATACAGTGATACCTCGGATGCCTCTAAGTCATCATCTTCAGATAGAACAGTAGGGTGGTCAGCACTCCTCATGCTGGAGAAGGCTGTAAGGAAATAAACACATTTCAAAAAGACAAAAAAATAAATATGAAAATTACAGGTCCAAATCATCACAAGAACGACTGGAAATGTCTGGTGCAAAGAACAATACAACACTTTCAAAGTATGCAAACTAACGTGGATAACGCGGACTGTCTGTAACTCCAGAGTTGGTGTCAGCATACTCAAGCTCCTCATCGCTATCTTCATTTGAAGGCTGAGGAAGTAATGCCACTTTCGAATAGGCAGGAACAACAACATTTTTTCCAACTTCAACCTAAAATGATACAAGTATGCATGTTGTCCACAAGGATAGCAAAAAATTCAGAATAAGAACAAATTACAAC
This sequence comes from Zizania latifolia, assembly GCA_000418225.1. Lineage (NCBI taxonomy): Eukaryota > Viridiplantae > Streptophyta > Magnoliopsida > Poales > Poaceae > Zizania > Zizania latifolia. The sequence goes on along the minus strand of KE371732.1, from coordinate 59,254 downwards.
TAGGATATATTTTATCAAAGGATAAGTGGATGGCAAATAAATATAAATGCTCTGTCCACCCGTACCTTAAATGACAGTATGCAGCCAGGTTCAACAATAGCCCCTGACCTTAAATGAACGCCATCACAGACTAGCGAGTTACTCACTTTGCATCCATCTTCAATTATGGCATTATCCCATATATAGGATCCATGAATCAAAACGTTCTTCCCAATATTGCAGCCTTCTCCGATAACTGAATTTGATATCTCGCAGTTCTCTCCAATGCTTGTAGCATTGCCAACAACAGAATTTGCACCAATTTGTGCAGAATGCAACAGTGTTACATCTGGAAGAGACATGCTCAGTTGATATATGTACAGATCATTGCATTTACTTCACCACAGGAATAGGAGGAATATCCATGCATAGTCCTAAATGATGGGTGGATGGGATTGGGGCTGGCATGCCCCAAGAAATTAGGGAAAAACACAATTCAACAAGAGCCCTTAAAATACTAATGATGCAGAACACAGAAGATAGATATGTATCTTAATACTAGCTTAGCAACCACAACAATCATTGTTGATTCAACGAATTAGGGTAAGAAGTAAACATTATGACCTGCAAACTAAGCATCAGTGGAGCATACATACTGAAGAACACACACACATATTCTTTAGAAGCAAATTTTCATTAGAACATAGAAATATGTAAACCAATTTAGGCTACTCAATGCACTAGTTAGAATAAAGTCTCACATCAGCATAAGATATCTTGTAAAACCAGATATAAAATTAAACATTTATCTAAACATGGGTAAATTAATCTAGAATTTTGGAACATCTTTTTCTGTTGAAGAGTGAGGAGGAATTCAAAATTAAGGATCATTGTGGAAATTTATTTCCATTCCATATACCTGATGCCTTATAGATTCCCTGCCGATGAAGTTTGATTTCTTGACAGTTACCAAAGGACAGGACGTCAGGCACCATAGGGTAAGTCCACCTTTGAATTATATCTTTGCTAACTGTATCATAGCTCCTGAAATTATCTATTCTGGCAGCATAGCTTGAGCGTATTTCATGGGTATATATTTTATACCCCATAATCTGAAAGGATCGTGAAGCAGGTTGTTAGTTACAAGAGAAATATAAGAACAAACAACATATTCCCTTGTCTTACAGAGGTAAACGGACTTACATCATCAACTAGTAAACCCTTCACAAAATGGCGTCGAAGATGTTGATAATCAAAGTTATCTGTAAAAAGACTCAGAACTTCCGGTGAGCATATATCAATATAGCAATCCTGCAGAACAGAAGTTAAAAGAAGATCAGTGAAAACAAGGTAGATTTGAAACGCTGAATAATGCCAGGCATGATCTTGCAGCAACATAGCAGAAACAGATATTACAAAAGAAGGCATTCTTTATTGGAGTTTCAAAGCATACCTCCATGTTATTACGTAACTGGAGAGTAGGATTGCTGGCCAGTATGTCCTTATCAATTGTCACATACAGTTGTGAGCTATCTGCCCTGTCCTCATAATAAAGTAGCTCTTTTGTCTCAGGATCTACCGCCATAACAATTTCATCATTACCTAGACGTGTCTGGTGCGTCAAGGTTGAAGGTTTTGAATACTTTATGATCATGGTCATGACGGCAAGCGGATCCTTTTTCCTTCTGTCCTTATGTTCCTGGAGGGCGTCTTTCAAATCCATGTTGCTGATCGTATCACCACTGATTAGAACAAAATCTCCATGTATCTACATCACAACGAGGAGAGCATGAAACAATTGAGGGTGTACATGAGTTGTGATAAGGTAAGCACAATGGTAGTGAATGCAAATCGGCAGTAAAATGATGCACTATGTGTAAGAACAGTTCAGCAAAGACTAGAGAAAGTTGGAGGCCAAAATATAGAAGAAGGATATTATTACTAGGTAAGCAAACTAGAAGTAATCACAGATTTGAGTGCTCGAGAAGTTAATTTCCAAGTTAAACTGGACTAGAGCAAAAATGTTTACACAAAAAAAGGTACATCTTTCCGCTACTTTCTTTCCTTAAATGAGGCGAAGTAGCATTAAAAAACATACCCTGGGCAGCAATCTGAGTATCGGCAATCAGTTTTCACTTCTAAACAGATATCTACCATGGGAGTATAAGACCATGTTGTTGGGTCATAACAGCACCAAATTATGCATAATAATCCCGATAAGGATAGAGATCGAAAACTTACAACGCCGCGGCCGTACATGACGCGCAGCGCGTCACCCGCGCTGACCGCGTCGTGCGATTCCACGGCTGTGACGGCCATCTCCCTGGCCGTGGGCTTCCCAGTCCATCCCGCCTTCTCTAGGTGCTCCTTGACCTGCAGTGCGTGCGCGCAGCAGAAGACGAAGACCTCCTCCACCCCTGCGGACTCTAGCCACGATAGCGTGTACTCGATCATCGGCACGTTCACCAGCGGCAGCAGCACCTAAGAGGCAGCCGAATGAACTCAGGCGGTCCAGACACGCGCACGAGAGGGTCATAGGTGCCTCCAGTGGTGGGGTTTGAGGGAGGCGGGTACCTTGGGCCGCTCGAGGGTGATGGGGCGGAACTTGAGCGTGAAGCTGTCGGCGAGGAGCACGGCCTGAAGGGGCGAACGTGAGAGTTCCTCGGGGTCATCGCCGGCGGCGGCGCCCCCGCCTCCGCCGCGCGATTTCTTCTGCGACATAGCAGCTGCGACGGCAGCGACGGCGGCGGCGGAGAGGGTTGGGAGGTTTAGGTTTGGTCGCTCGCGGCGTCGTCGCCGCCGCGGCACGGCAAGTGTGGTGGTAGGATTGGCGGATCGTACCTGGGCTGTGCGATTGGGGTTTCTGTGATAGGCCGTTTGCCCGCTTTGTCTCTTTCTCATAAAACAGTGCGGCCCATTAATGGATAGAGAGACAAGTATTCCGTAGCCAGTCAGCCTGTTTACCACATTTGTGGTCTATCGCAGAATTTTTAAAAAAAATAATATATTTTTTATTCAAAATTATATTTCTAGTATGCTTTTTTTAAATTTACAAAAATAGCCTACTGTCGGCATATGATCTGCTGACAGAGGTTTTTTCGGCCTCTATTGGCAGACCATCTGCAATAGAGCCTCTACCGGTAGTCCAACAGAGCTCTATCACGATAAAAGGCTCTATCGGCAGTTGAAATGCCGACGAAGCCTTTTACACTGCTGACAGAGGTTTTGTCGGCAGAGTAGCCTCTGTCAGTAAATGGTCTACCGACAGAGACCAAAAAAGCCTCTGTCGATAGACCATTTGTCGAAAGTAAGCTATTTTTATAAATTTTAAAAAACGTATACCAAAAATACAATTTTAAAAAAATGTATATTATTTTTGAAAAAAAATCGTCTATCGCATTTTCCGAGCTGACACACGTGCACACTTTTCATAAAAAAATCACATGACTTATGTGAACATCTTTAATCTATTTAGAGCTTCATATATAAGATCTTTTTAGAACTATATTTAACTAGTTAAAAAATATTAGATTTGAAGTTGTGCCGAACAAAGCTTTTAGTTTGAAAACTGGTACGTTTTCGCACATGCTTGCTGCCATCTTTATACCTGACATTATCTTAGCATAGCAATATATATGCGCACACACGCTGACGCATGCACGCTTTTCAAGCTGCGTAAATTTTCAAAATAAAAATTACATGAAAATTGTCGAAAAAACTCTTTTAATATTATTTATTTACTTTTTAACATTAAATTCAATCCTTTAAACGTTTAAATAATCTTTGTAAATCTAGCTCAGCTTCACGCCTTCATCCAACATAAATCTTTGGTAGACTGTTTCAAACAAACCCATTTCCGATTGATTTAGCAGTGTGCCCGCCCTGCGCCTACCAAAAAAATAGCTATTTATTATTCTTAAGATGATCTACTTTATTACGATGTTATTTTGATAATAATATGTAAGGCTATTTAACACAATAAATATAAGACAGTATGATAAAAATATAAAACTAAAAAAATAATAAATTATTAAATATCTTGTACCCATATAAGAAGTTGGGGCCTAACACAGGCGCACAGCAAGGGCAAATATATGGTCGTCAGATTCGAATTTCGATGCGTAGGCTGTTCTTGTCTGCATACCAGGACAAGCATTCCAATCGGTAACAGCACAGTATTGATTTTTTTTTCCTTTTTTCTCTGACAGTAAGTATCGAAATCCAAGGTAACAGTTCGTTTGGCAGCCGGAAAAAGCAGCTAAAAATCATAGATTTTATTTGGAAAATTTTGCAGTGCCCCTAAATATACATGGACCTGTTACCTTCTATTAGGTAATAGATCACATCTCCTTTCTTAAAATCATGTGTATCAGTTAATTGCTATCCTTCCGTTTTTAAGTTCGTATGCATGCATAATCAGGTTGTTGCTATCTTTCTGTTTATGTTACGCATACATGCAATCCATTCCGTTTTTATTGTTGATATCCTCGTCCTCCTCCTCTCGCGTGTGCTCCTGGCCGCCGAAAGCCCCGAGATGAGGTCGGCCATGCCGGCGCTCGGCAGGCTGATGTGCAGTGCCACCGTGACATCTCCCCCCGATTAGCAACAAGCAGATTGAGAGCTACCCCAATTAGCAACAAGCAGAGAACACAACATTTAAAATCCGCTGTGCAGATCGGAAAGTATCGGGAGAAACATGGTAAGTATTAGGAGAATAGGCAACTAATCCTTGAGTTTGCGTTCATGGAAGGAGAGAGAAGCGACTAATGACCGGTGTAGCCCGTAAATAGATAAACATTGATTTTTTATTTTAATTAATTAAATAAAATCAAGGGTTGATATTAATCTAACATCTTATCTCTTAAGAAGGTAAATGCGGTATCATAAAGGGTCTCTTTTATTTCTAGCCAATGACTAAAATTAACTCTATCTCTTACTTCTTAAAAAGATAAAAAAAATCTATCATAAAAGACCCCTCATAATTATGTTATATCCATTGCTTTCTGAAAGTGCTGTACATGGGATGCTTGCCTGGGCTCCAACTTGGTGTCGGCCATTACAAGTCGGTAGCCGTTCTCAGTGGAACAGCACACTGGGTAGATTCAGAATTAATTTTGAAACTTTGACAAACTGTGTTAGCCTCACCTCCGTGATAGCACATGTTGCAACAAGCATGCATGCCATTAAGAGGACGTTTGGTTCAACTTTTGGAACCAGCTCCTTGGTTAAAATATTGAACTAAATAAGTATTAAATGAAACCAAATTTTAACTGTATCAACTTTTTATTAGTATAAAGTGAAAGTTTTTCATCCTAGATTTTACAATTTTACAGTTTTTGTTGTATAATCCCTTCAATAGTCTACATAAGCTTATTATATTCACTGCTAATTGATGTATAAAATAATCGTTTCTAGTTGTTAAGCTTTATAGAATCACTTTACCGTAAATCCACAATTACTATAATTAAATAAATTCGTAGTTTTTCTATATCCCGCAATTCATAGCAGTTTTTTTTTAAATCTATAGCTCAACTAAGCATACCCTTAATATATATATATATGTATGTATGTATGTATATAGATATGTATATATGTATATATGTATATATATATATATATATTTGCCAAAAGACAAAACAAGATCAATAATTTGACAAGGAGATATGCTGCTCCCATCATTTGAGATAAAAAAATTAACTTACAAGGTTGACTGTTAAATTTCGTTTACCGTTGGTAATCGGTGTAGAGCAAGGTGCAGGATTTCAAGGAAAACTGGTATTTCAGAACAGCTAGCTAGTGTCATCTGTGATGACCGGGCGTCATGTTTGACTCGATCAGACACCACCGGCACACAATACCCCAGTTAAACCATGAGTGGTATGTAACCACTTGTTATAGCAAGACATGTGCAAGTGTTCGATACTGCCTGCTTATGACAACAAACTCCGCCGAAAAGAACGTCTACTTTCGTAGATTCACCAATCACTTATTCAGTTTTGAAGGACAAATTGTCTTGACCGTATATACAAGAAATCAGTGAACGGATCTTTTACAGCCAATTAGCATATTAACAATCTCTTAAAACATTACGAGCATTATAAATAATTGCTATCACAACCACACATTCATATCAATTCCAACAATTTTTAGTTTGTAACAACTTTTTCACATACAGGGCTGGCTCTCTGAGAGACAGATATATCCCATGTCTCCAAAATGTAGAGGCCTCTCCATAATATAACACATGTGTTGAGCTATAGATTATTATATAGCAGTCCACAAGTTAAATGATATTTTATCTCTTTTATAGATCTAAACAGTTATTCTAGTATTTGATTAGTAAACATATTATGTTAACCCTATAGACACTCAATGATGGATGCCAGCCTTAACACATAGGTAGGGGTGGTAACCAACCCACCACCCCTATAGGTCTTAGGTCAGATCTAATTTCTAACCTATAGGTCCATTTGATCGGGGTCCCATATCAACTCGGGTTTAGATTTAGACATGAATCATTTATTTAACCCATGGGTTTTCGACTCAATAAGAAAAGACCCAGTAGAAAAAAACATAGATTATAAAAAAAAGTTGGGTTGCATCAGTTTATTGTATTATTATAATCTATACTTTAGATTATAATAAGTTAGCATAATAGACTGGATTACTTATTTTAGCTTATAAAATTAAGACAACTTATTATAATTCTAAACTCAAACAGTCCTTCGTCTCAAGCATTACTACACCGCAGCCTATAGGAGTATAGCCCCAACGCCCCCAAATCCTTGCACGCCGCACGCCCCACGCCCCCGTGCTCCCAAATCCTTAGCGTCGCATGCCATAGTGTCGTACGCTCGCTGCCTCGCTCCTCCGCTTCTCTGGCAGTCCGGCACGGTGGCGCCCCGCTCAATCTGTGGCTCTGTGCGGGGATGCGGCGGTGCGGCCTACCATCGCCAGCCGCAAGCGTCGTGCCGCGCCGTTGGCCCCATGCATTGCACGTCCACGCTGCCGGCCCCAGGCACCTTCACGCTGGCCCCGTTCTCGAGGGCTATAGGCATTCAGGTAGAGCAAGCATACTTAGGCGACTGTGTCCTGCATGCATCTCTCGATTCTTTCGTTTCATGTTCATGCCATGTACTAGAGCCAGCAAGGAGAATCGGGATACAATAGCAGGTGCAATCTCGTGCGAAAGCAAAGGTTGGATTTGAGTATAATAGTCTATAATTAACTGTTTGCATTGAGAGGCATTGAACATTCCCTTTCTTTGATGGTACTGCAAGATGCATGCGTTGGATTTGAGTTTCGTTTGCTTTTGTAGGCCTCTACATTGTAGAATGGAAGAAGCTTTAAATTGAAACCTAAAAGGTATTTTTGTATCTTACAATTTCAAATACACCATGTTGATTATCCGTAAACTCATATATTCAAAACGGTTCTGTAAGGATCCGACGAATGTAAATTCTAGTGAGACAATTTACCGGTGAGGCCAAGTGAGATCGAATCTAATCGGATCTGAATTCAGATTAAATATTATCCAACCGACTTGTCCCACCTGCCAATCTGCCATCCCTACGAGCGACCAATTCCATACCCAATTCTTCTCCTCCGAAACAGCGAGCATTGCTGAGCCTGTCCATCATCATGCGGATGAGAAGGCCTTAGTCGTCTCCCTCTTTCACTAATGGGCCAAAGAAGCAAACCCGGCCCAGAGTGAGATGCACGGCGAGACATGGTTCTTAGTTAGTTTAGTACCACTACCACCTCAGAGAGATTTTTTTTTAAATAATACAATTTTTAAATGAAATTTTAATTTTGGTACACAGTTTTCAAAAATAGTAAAACTAGCCTTCTGTCGATACTTGATCTGCCGATATAGGCCGGTCGGCCCTATATCGACTCACCAAGTGCTGATCTAGGCTGATCCGGCTAGATCGGTGCGGGTGCGCCAAATATCGGCCGACGAAGCGCCGATCTAGGCCGATCAGCCTAGATCAGTACACTACGTGCCGATCTAGGCCGATCTGCCTAGATCGGCTCTTCCTCCGTCGAAATTCAGTTCTATAAAAGGGGAACTGAAGCCCCCCTCCCACCCGCGCCTCACTTCGTCCCCTTCGACTTAGAGCTCCTAGGTATGCCTCTTCTCCCCTCTTTTCTCTTCTTTATGTAGTAGTAGTTAGGAAGTTAGTTTAGGGTAGTTTAGTAGTAATTTAGGAGTAGTTTAGTAGTTTTTTAGGATAATTTAGAAGTAATTTAGTAGTAATTTAGTTGTAATTTAGGACTAGTTTAGTACTATTTTAGGGGTAATTTAATAGTATTTTAGGAGTATTCTGATGAAGCTTTTAGAGTAATTTAAACATAGTCGAGAAATAATTTAGCGATAATTAAGGGGTACTTTATAGATAATTTATAGGTACTTCGAACATAATTTATAGATAATTAAGGGGTACTTTAGAGATAATTTAGGTGTACTGTACTTTAGCGATAATTAAGGGTTATTTTAGAGATAATTTAGAGGTACTTTGAACATAATTTAGAGATAATTTAGGGGTACTTTAGAGATAATTTAGAGACACTTTAAATATAGTTTAGAGATAATTTAGATGTACTTAACATACCTTATTCTGTGTAGCTTTCTTGCGCGTGCTAGCTTGCTGACGTAAGAGCCGACGGTGACTATATCCACTGCTGTTCCAGGTATCTCAACATACCGTACTCTGTTAGATGTTTCCGTCATTTAATGTAGCAATACTTTGAACGTAATTAGATGTAGTTTTGTTTAGTTAATTCGCCTGTTGCTAAATAAGTGAATTTGATCTATCGCGCTAGACATGTAGTTATGTTTTTTATATTGATTGCTGTTTAATGTTTACAGGCATGTCAGATAGAACATCATTTAGGATTTACTATGGAGATGGTCAAGTACTTGTTGGTCATGATGGTGATGACCTTAGTAGTTTTTAATGTACCAAAAATAATTTAAGTCAGGTGGTGGAGCGTAGCATCGAAAGTGTTAAGCGGTGACTTTATCATATATTTCGATTGGATAAAGAGCAGTGGGAGTTGTATGTGTATACCCGATGCAGCCGTGCGGCCGAAGGGTATTTTTGGGAGATAGTTCCTGTTACCTCGACCGCCATATGGAGAGGGTATGTTAGAAAGGCGCTACAGCAAGATTGAGAACGGATTTTACTTATCTATTTTACTCATCATGCCTTTCCTACTCAAGATCCAGCACCGGACCAAGTTGCTGAGTCTGGAGTACACTTCGAGGTCGGCCAGAGTAGCCAAGTCCAGGAGGTGATCCCCGAGACAAATGTAGTGCCACATTCTGGGGATGCTCTCCTATCTACGATAGCTAGGGTTGCTGAAGAGTAAGCTAATGAAGGGGAGAAAATAGAGGCCATACCTAACTTGCTAGAGAGAGAGGACCAAGACTTTGAGGAAGCAGTCGAGCAGGGTGCCAACGACAACTCAGACGAAAAAAATGAAGCATGAGATGACAACAATGACAATGAAGAGGAAGACAATGTGATTCCTAATTAGTGGCAAGCACAAGATTTTGATGCTCTTGCTATTAATGAGAGCCGTGACACTCGTTGGGCGTATGGACAGAACAAGGTACAGAAGGATATGGTATATCCTACCAAAGATATAGTTCAAGATACCGTGAAAGCTTAGGAATTATTACTCCGATGATCATTTTAAGTGAAGAAGTCAAACCGCACAATGTATGATGTTGTGTGCGAGAGGGATGATTGTCCATGGAGAGTTCGCGCAAATCAACCGAAGTGAGGAATTCATTGGGTATGCTCAATTGTGGTGCAACATACATGCGTGATCGATACAGCTGTAACCAGGCACAAGAATCTAAGTGCCAAATACATTGCAGGGGTGATGTATTCTGAGATTGTTGAGAATCTCAGTTATGAGCCTCAGGCTTTAATACTTGCCATAGAGAGAAGATTTCAGTACACAATCAACTATCCTAAGGCATGGAGGGCTAAACAGAAGGCGCTCGAAATGAGGTTCTGTATATTCGAGGACTCATATCACAACCTACCTTTCTGTCTGGATACGGTGAAGAGGCGTAACCCTGGCACATACTTCTTTTTCGAAGAGAAAGATGCGATATTCCCGGAGGGTGCGCCGATTCTACATCGAGTTTTCTTTGCACTTGGTGCTTGCATCCGGGCTTTCTAGTACTGTCGTTCTATTCTTTGTGTGGATGGCACATTTCTAACTGATAAGTATAGAGGTCAGATATTGACCGCTATTGGTGTTGACGGTAACAACTAGGTTGTGCCAATTGCCTTTGGTTTCGTGGAAAGTGAGAACTACGAAAGTTGGTTGTGATTCTTACGACACTTGAACGTTGGGGTTCTTTAGGGCATGCCAAATATTTGTTTGTTGCATGACCGACATGCTGGACTTATAAAGGTAGTCCAACATATAAAGCATGATCCGGAGGAGGCATATCCTTGGAAGGACATTCAATCTTGATGGTGTATGCGCCATCTAGGCGTGAATTTCTACCGTTACTTCGGGAAGAATAAAGAATTGACTAATCTATTCAAGAGACTGTGTAGCCAAAACCAAGAGAGGAAGTTCAAGGCCTTGTGGACGAAACTTGATGAGCTGACATCAAAATACAAGCATGAGAAGGCCGCAAGGCAGCAATCTGGAAGTGATCCGGAGCTAGAGCCGGAGCCACTTTGTTCTCTGCCCACTGATGACCACTAAACGATCCACAAACGATAGAGGACGAAAGTTTGATGCTTTCCAGATTGGATTAAACTCGAGAGTAGGGAGCATTAGTCTCTACTCTATGACACTCACTACGTAAGGCATGTCATCATGACCATCAATCTTGTAGATGTGTATAATTGGGTCATGCGGGGTATGTAATGCTTGCCTTTGGTTGGTATTGTGGAGGACATAATCCGTGAAACCACCCGATACTTCATAGACCGGCATACTGCTGCTTTGGTGGTGCACAGGGACGAGTGTCATTTGTATTACAGAAAGATTATGGAGTACTTCATAGAGAAAAGTAAGAAGGCAACTCAGCATTGTGCTATAAAGACAATTTCTCGGGAACTCTGTTTTGAGGTAACGTGTCGATACAAAGGTCGGCGAGGAACAAATCGGGATATTATTGTTCATGAGTGCACCGTTACTAACACTTGTCGGTGTAGCTATAACAAATTATCTCTGTACCACAAGCCATGCAGTCATGTCATGGCGGCGTACGCCACATTTGATATGCATGCCGGGGTGTACTTATCTGAATACTTCACAAAAGAAAAGGTCCTTGAGACTTGGAGCAGTAAACTCCGAGGATATGGGGTTGTCAGCTCATTCACATCTCCGCCAGATGGTGCACGTCGTTGGGTACCAGATTTCTAACGTGTCAACTCAAAGGTAGGAAGAAGAAAGACACGACGCATTCAGAATAATATGGATGAATTCAAAGTAGGCAGGAAAAAGAAAAAATGTTCTTTGTGCAACATGGCCAAACACACGTACAAGAATTGCACAGAAGCTGGCACAAGCAGTCGAGGCCCCCTATGATATACAGATCACCACACATCACACAATGTACATAGTCTCTAAGATGTACGTATGGTAGTTACTTCACTTGTTAATTATCACATGTTGTATCTTTGACGCTAACAATATTTATCTATTTTACAACCTGTAGATGACGGGTAATGATGATTGCCCCTACGAGCTTCTCTCCGCTATGGTCGACGGCCACCACCGGGCATGAGCACTCATGTCCACTGATCTGGACCAGTCTGATCTCGTCTGGCTCAGAGTCCGGACACCACAGTATCTCTAGAGCATCCATCCCCGATGGGTTGGCAGGTTAGTTAAGCAAGCATAATGGTCGTTCATATTTTATTTTTATCTCGTTACGTGACTAACATCTTCTTCTATATAGGTTGTGCAGTGCTGGCTTACTCCCTCTAGCTAGATTGGTCGATGGAGCCACCAGGTTTCCTTTCGATCGAGCTCTTCTCACGGCGTGGGTCAATAGATAGAGGCCAGAGACATACACATTTTACCTGCCTTTAGGGGAGGTGACGATCACGCTTGAGGATATATCTTACCTGCTATGACTTTCAATAGCAGGAGCAGCAGTTGTGCCGAACGATGTTCAGCCAGAGTGGAGCTAGAGTGGAGGAGTTTGCGGACACGCACGGGTCGACGCAAAGTTGGTTGCGTTAGTACCAGGTATGTCGTTTTAACATGGTAATGAAATTAAACATTAACTTATCCATAGTGGTTGCATACTAATGCTTGATCTTTTATAGGCAGAGCACATAGCTCCCGATGCTGACAATTACACCGTTAGTCGGCACCTAGAGGCTTATCTTCTTTGGCTTTTCGGCTGGGTGATGTTCACCAGCACGCACCACGATAGCGTCGACAGGCACATGGTGCAGTTCACCTGAGCCATTGCCGATTCACCCGACAATGGCGTTCCACAGTACTTATGGGGATCTGCTGTCCTTTGCGCCACATACCGCACTCTTTACGACGGATGTCGATGCTGGATGGCTGGCGCGTTCATTACTGGGTGTCCCTTATTGATATAGATCTGGTCGTACGAGAGGGTGCAGATTGGTCAGCCCCAGGTTAGCATGACACCATACCTAGGGGCCCACTAGACGAGGACATCGACCGACCGACTATGGGCACACTTTGGTGTCGATGACGGGTAAGTATTTATTGTACTTAATCATTCATCAAAATTAATTTTGTACTGATATTTTTTCTTTTGCAGCCATCTTGGGCCCATTCTCAGACCCACCTCTCCTACCTAGACTACACGGCGTAGCTCGACAATATTTAGGTGCACGACTTTCGTTGGAGACCTTACATGCCAGGCGAGGTCATCCGGCGCGCGCCTCACGGGCTCTCCGCCTTGTGCTTGAGGAACGCGGCATACTGGAGGACACGTAGATACCTCATATTCAATGTCATGATCGAGGGATATGCTCCCCACCGCGTCTGTCGACAATTTAGACGAGCGCAGTACTTTTCGTGTCCTATATAGGCCCAGGTGCCTGCCCAGATGCACCGGTGAGCTCCTGCACACGTACATACGAACATGCGCATCACGTTTTGCTGTTACCTACCATTGTAAACCTTAATTTATACTTGTTTGCTGCAGGAACACGCGGAAGGAAGTACCTGGCGGTATTCCATAGGATGTTAGGATGCAGCCATGGGTCGCTCAGTGGAAGGGTGTGCTGGAGGACCTAGATGAGGAGGAGGAGGACTACGACCCTACGACATACTATGACTACCTTCGATGATACTCTATTCGTACCAGGGTTTATCTCGTCAGAGGACCGGGCGATGGTCCTCCACTTGCGGCTGGTGTGACGCACGGACATCCTTCTCACATGGCCGCTGCCTATCACGAGTCGGTAGATACATGAATTGTCTAATCTTCGATGATTGATGATTGATACTACGTGACTATTTGACTTTATTCTTTTACAGTCCGATCATATATGGAACGCACAGAACTATATCGACGATATCGTTCAGCGGTGGGTCGGCGAGGTTGGTGTGGTGCACAACCCACTTGACTGGACGGGAGTGCGGGGGGCTCTCGACGAGATCGATGCTTCTATCCGTCTCACGTCTGCACGGCCACCTCCTCCAGCTGCTGGCCCTCAGCCACCTCCTCCAGCTGCTGCCCCTCAGCCACCTCCTCCAGCTCCTCATCCACAGCCAGTGCCTCTGATGCTGGCACCCCTACCAGTGCAGCCACCATAGTATTGGTATCCCCCGTACCAATACTTCTACGGTTTAGACCCATCATTGGCAGCGGGCCCATCATCGGTAGCGGGCCCATCGGGACATGTCGCACCGGCACCATTGGGATATGGAGCACATCTGACACCTGGTGAGAACTGTACAGTCTTATACCATTTTACATCGTAATCTAAATTATGTCACTAATAACTCATATGTTTGCACAGCGCTGTATCCATATCAATACTGGTGAGCTGGCGTAGACCCTACCTATCACAGTCCGTCTGGACCGGTAGACTCTAGTACCGGTGGCCAGCACGACTCAGGAGGTTACGATGCCTGGGAGCATGGCACCACTGAGGTGTTCGGGCCTTCACAGCTTGAGGGAGCACCACCACCGACGCAGCCGAAGCAGCAGCCCGCTAGACCGCCTAGGGTGCGCCATTCGCCTAATAGGTTTACCTTCTCAGAGCAGCCACCGAGACGTACTCGGGGTAGGCGTGGTGGTTAGTACGGCTTGTGGTTGTTATCGTAGGGACGAATGATTTGTACTAAAACATTTATTACGATATGTCGTATTATGTCATTATGCACTTCATATTATGAACATGCACTTCGTAGTATCCCTGCTTTTACGTATTGTTTTTACTATAACATTCTGACCACGTCTTATTTTTGTAGCTAGGTGTCATCCTCCTCTACTAATCTTAGGGGGACTGAACATCCGGATTGGAGGAGAGATCCTTTCGCTTGTCTCATCCCTCAGTGGACCGATGGTGCTATATGATGTGGAACCTCTTAATCTACATGCTATTCACTATCTACTCATAATTTGAGCTTACACTTCAATACCACATTTGACGAGCTTGTTTGCAGACGTGTGATTGTCTGCAAAATAGATATTGCAATGATATAACACAGTAATTAAAACAGTCCAGCATCAACAACATCTAACAAAATAGTTCGCGACATAACACAGTACATTATAATGGCACATGCAAACGTGATTACGTGTCTTTAGGAAAATGAAAATAGCTGAGACTTATCCAAACCGACTACTGAGTGCGACGAGGGTACTTTCCTTTTCTTATGGCGTCTGGTCCTGCTTCCTTAGCATGACGAGCCCTCTCACATTTTCTTTCTCTTTCAGCCTCACGCTCCTCTTTTGCCTTGCGCTTCACCTCCTCTCTTCTCTTCTTCCTCACGCTCACAGGCCCACTGGTATCGCTCTCAAAAAGCTCCCTGTTAAGCTCCTTGTGTCTCATAAGCTCTGCTCAGTCATCAGGGTGCACCTCCTTATCAATCCATTCGACAAAGTCACAGAGCGGAGGTGGCGACGGTGGAGGAGTTACCTACACGCAGAAATATTAACAGAGATATTATAAGTGATTTATTTGAGAACAAGATATAACTAAAGAAATAGCATAATTATTCATACCGGTTTATTAGCACGTGGTCCACGCTTTGGTCTTGGCTTTGGCTTTTCAGGAGTGTAAGAGTAGTTGCCACACTTCTAATACCTCATCTCGTATGTGAGGTCATCCATACTTCTCATAAACTTACATTTATCTCCATAAAAATACATAGGGGGTTCAACATCTTCCGGCGGACGGTGACGAGGATCGTAATCGTACTTAGATTTGTCCTTTTCACCATCTACGGTAAGAAAATATGTAATTGATATGTTGACATAAATTTTAAATGTTACATTTACATCCACATGTTCTGCATGACCTCATGATACCTAGAATAACTAACAAAAACACATATTTATTTAATATTCACATAATTATCGCTTAAGTGTGTTTAAAAAGCCATACATTATTGCTAAAGTGTGATTACAGTATCCCTAAGTTACTTCTAAACTATTCCAAAATTGGTAAAGTACGTTTAAATTACCTCCAAATTGTGTTTAATTAACCTCTAAATTATGTTAAATCTACTACTAATCTACTCCTAAATTACCCCTAATCTACTCCTAAATTACCCCTAATCTACTGCTAAACTATATACTACCTAAAGAAAAAAAAAAGAGGGAAAAAAGACATACCTAGAAGGAGAAGTGACTGCCTGCGGGCTGGGAGCTGCAAGGGGTGGCTGGGAGGGGGGCTTCGGCCTCCTTTTATAGAGCTGCTGTCGGTACATCAACTGCCGATCTAGGGCGGGTG
>ASSH01051633.1:0-23601 GCA_000418225.1 Zizania latifolia | reverse complement strand
CTTTACACGCCATTCTTTCCTGGTCTTCTTGGGGTGATCGGGTTTCTGCTCCCGAGCGGCAAGTCCTTGGAGTTCCCTCTGCCGTAGACATTGCACCCTTCTCTTCTGGTTTTTTGTGAAGACGCCACTTGGACACCATTGCTCATTCTGCTCTTGAGGGTTATGTCGAGGCCTTCTATCGGTCGAACGGTCGCTGCCCCCTAGCAGTTGTCTTCTGAGTTGATGGGCCCGAGTCGCTCATGTACCGATGGTTTACGCGGAGGAGTCCTTCGGTGACCTTCATAAGACCTCCGATCATCATCATATGGTTTCTGGTCATCATAACAGGACCTTCGACTAATTCTGCTACCGCCGCATTCAGGGCAATCATTCATAGACGGTAGCCGCATTCCTTTATTCTAGCAAAACCTGAAGAACTCGTAGTTCCAGTGAGGATTGAACCGTGAAGAAGCTTGATCGGCTTTATAATCATCTTCTTCACTTGCCTTCCTCTTATACTTGTTATCAAGCTCGATGACGTGACCTGTGTTTGGTTCCCCTCCTTCCGGACGCGCCTATCTTCCTCTCTGCGTCGTCCATCGGGGCGCTAGATGTAGACCATATTGGTAGGGAACGGGTGCCCGTCGATGTTCATCGGCTTCTTTCCGTCGTCGAACTTAATTTGGCCCTGTTTGACGGCCGATTGGATTTGCTGCCTAAACACCTTGCATTCGTTGGTATGGTGTGACGGAGAATTATGCCACTTGCAGTATTTTCTTTTCTTCAATTCATCGACCGGTGGGATCACGTGATTGGGTGGCAACTGGATCTGCTTTTCCTTCAGTAGCAAGTCAAAAATTCTGTCAGCCTTATTGATATCGAAATCATACTTTTCTTCTTTACCTGACGCCTTTACCCAGAGACAAGCAACGGGTTTTTTGTTTTTGGACCACTCAGCAAGTCCAACTTCGGCATCGAACTCAGCATCCTCTTCAGAATCCGATGAGTACGTTTGGGCGTACGCAACTTTCTTCTAGAACTTCTCCCTCCGAGCTTCTTGGAACCGGCTCTCATGGGCCGATACTCGCTGCACCAGGTGCGACAGACTTTCAAACTTCTGAGAGGAAAACCTCTCCTTGATCGGGTTTAGCAACCCCTGAAATGCTAGCTCAGCTAATTGGGTATCGCTGAGACTGAGACTGTAGCATCTGCTGCACACGTCTCGAAACCTCTGGACATAGTCTTGCACCGACTCATCCATCCTTTGCCGAACCGCTATGAGGTCCGTCAACTTCATCTCGTGCATACCGGTGAAGAAATACTTATAGAACTGCTTCTCGAGGTCCGCCCATCCTCTGATGGAATTTGGCGGCAGTGAAGAAAACCAAGCAAAGGCCGATCCCGATAGTGATAACGGGAATAATCAGACCCTGAGGACCTCAATGGCCGATGCCTCCCCGCACTGGGCGAGAAAACGGCTTACATGTTCAATCGTGAAAATCCAGTCCTGTCCTGAGAACTTGGAGAAGTCAGGCACCTTGTATCGGTTTAGTAGTGGCACCCGGTCGAACCACTCTGGATATGGCCTCCGATACATATACGTCTGGTCCTTGGGCTTCAGACCAAACTAGTCACGGATAACTTCAGCAATATGATTCACCCAATCTTCCTCTTGTTGGTTTGGCATGGGGTACCGATCGAGTGTGGGCGCCTGAGGGTACTGATCTGGCTGAGGGGCGTTGTAGTGGTACTGATCTCTATGGATGTAGGGTTGTCCTCTGAAGTACGCAGTTTGGTGGTACCCCTGTGGGATACCATTGGGTGCCCCTCTTGGCGGCACGAGGTTTGGCAGCTCGTTCCTTTCAATGCCGTAGGTGATCTATGGGACTTCACACCTCGTCAGCTCTTGTGGAACAGGAGTTGGTTGTTGAGCCGGCTGAGGAGGTTGTGGAGGTTGGGGAGCCTAAGGGTGGTTAGTTGGAAAATACATCGGACCCCGCAGCGGCTCTTGAGCCACAGTGCCCTCGACGGTCTTCTTGATCAATCCGTGGAGAGTGTTGACCAGAACCCCCGACTAGTTAATGAGGGTGTGGTTGACTGCTCGGTCAATGGCTTCTTGAAAGTTGACATGGGGGCTGTGAGGAGCCATGGTGAATACCATGGGGATGATGAGTGATTGTCAATAGGAGAGATGATGAGATGAAGAGGAGATGCGGAGAAGAAGAAGTGAAGAGATGAAGTGATGAGTTGAAGTCCTCTGAGGAGAGGCAGAGGCTTGCCGTGGTGTTGCCCGTGTGACTCAGGTACACGGACGGACGATCGTCGGACTGAGGAGTCGTGAGATCGTCGCGGTCCAATCCAGGTACACGGAGCAGAGGCGGCAAGCGGACGTGACTCGTCGTGGTGTCGACCGGTGCGACTCAGGTACACGGATGACCGACTGCCGGGCTGAGGAGCCGCGTGGTCGGATCAGTCTAATCCGGGTGCACGGTGCGAGGGCGACGGGCGCTTTGACGGCTTCGGCTTAAAACCGTCGCCCATTAACGGAAAAGTGGAGAAAACGTTAAAGATAGCGGTGTCGTGACGACTACGAAAAGTTCGGCACCGAATAAATATCTGTAGTGTCATTTTATGTTTTTGCCCTGTGGACCGAAGTCTATAGCAAACATTTGCGAAAGGATCATTTGTGTCTTTCCCCATGGTCCACTTGGGCTATATAAGGGGTAACCCCTCTTGTAATGACTGGAGGTTTTGAGTTTAATGCAAATCATTTTGAAATTCCTGATGTGCCTCCCACCTACCACTCTTCCTTCCTCAAGAAGCTTTCCAAGAAACCCTAGCCGCCCGTGTTAATCTTCCATCCTTCATCGCTGATCGGCCAGAGTTTTTCTCCCCCCTCCTGCCTTGTTTCGCCTTCTCGTTGGGCGCTTCGGAGCTTGCCTCGGCTAGAACGCCAAGCGGCGTACGGGGCAGAATCGGCTATGGCCTGGAAGGATCACGGTATCCTGCACGCATTAGGCTGGCGGTTCAAGACGCTGGAGGTGCAGGCGTTTTCGGCAGCGCTGTGCACTTGCAGTAACCACAACCTGGCGTGTGGCGGCGTGCAGCACCGGGATTCATGCAGAGTTCTGTAAGGCGGCGGCTGATCTGCACACAGGGCTAGGCGGAGAAGCTCACAGCGCATCCACGCGGTTGCGTGCTGTGAACCCTGATGCGATAAGACTGCCTGCGTGTGAATCGAGACAAGTAGCAGCCAGGCGACCACCGGGCAGCGTGCTTCCCGAGTCAGAGCAGAGGACATCCGGAGCAGCACAGGTAGCAGTACTCGGTGAGCGTTTTGACGAACACAACATTCTTTTCTCCAAGCTTTGCAATTGAATATTTTCTATACATCACTTGGTTGATCGAATGATTCGTAGAGTTTTGTACTGCTCATGATGTGTTTGTATAAATGCTTCTGAAGATTATTCGCTGCACATTGTGTGGTAGATTAAATATTCTCTTGCAGTTAATTCTTCAGATTGTTCAGTGGACATTTTGTTATGTGTTCCTGTGAATGATAAGTATTTGTTTACTTGCATAAGAATGTTGATGATGTACAAATTGTGATTCGAGTACTTGTCTACTGTTGAGAGATAGACTGTCGTATATTGTTCCTATCACCTAAGCTGTTGTCTATCTTGTTGATGCACATTGATAAGTATTTGAATTGATATTCTGTCAGGATGTTTTGAGTGATCGCTTTGTGGTGATATTTGTATCGACTTGCCTGGTGTGACGATTATTATCTAGCCTTGTGCTAAATCTCAACAAGTCACTTGCAAGTCCGATACTTGAGTTTGAGGAAGTTTTCTGAAGTTTTTGTATCGAATTGCCAGGTGTGACTTTTATTGTCCAGACTTAGACTGAATCTTATCTAGTCACTTGCAAGTCTGATACTCAAGTTTCAGGAGTTTTATTTTTCCGCTACATTTTTTATTTGCGCCCATTCACCTCCCTCTGGTCGCTAGTTTCGATCCTACAGGCTGTCGGGCCGCTGACTAGATTCTCTAGTGAAAGTGGGCTTTGGCAACTGAGTTTTCTAGACAGGTCCCGATCTGGTCATGCTGAAGGATTCGAGGCATATCTTTCGATAGTCGTCAACGTGCCTCTGCACCTCTACCCTTTATTTCTCATTCAGCGCCTCTATGGTGATTTGGATGACGTTGCTGTTATCGAATTCTTCCGCCATGACGGGAAGTGTCGTTGAAGATGCGTCCTACTGGGAGTGCCAAAAAGCGTGTTGGTGAATTTTTGGTCACACGCATGGCCTGAGAGATCTGATTAACTCTAGTGTAGGTCTTACTAGATATGTATACAAGTGGTAAGATCATCAATTTTATTTCATGTTATATGAAGAATGACAAACCACTGTAGCTTGAACAGGACAAAGCAGGTAGGAGTACAAAACAAACATTCTTGCTTCACGTGGCTTACAACGAAAAAAATCATGTGCATCCATTATGCACAGTAAAAACAGTGCATACCTAGTCCCGATATGCGCCACGTGTAACTATTTCTGATCTGACGGCAGCTACGGCCTGGGCTCAAAACGAGCAGACTTCCGGGCTAAGGCTAGATTTCCCAGCGCGTGCGAGCCGCCCGCTCCTCGACTCATGATTTCCCGATCGTCCTCACGTTCCTCGGCTCCTCAGCGTGCGTCGTACTCCGAACGCCGTGCGCCGTCCTCCGAGCGGCCCTGAAGGACGAGCACGCGAAGACCGAAGCGGAGTAGCTGGCGCACGGCGGCGAGGCCAGTGAGCCCGGCGCCGACGACGAGGACTGAGGCGGTGGGACGCTGCGCCTCATCTGGGCCTCGGAGGTGGGGAAAGCAGCAGAGAGCCAGAGACGGGGTGCGTGGACGTGACGGAGAATATGGAGCCCACGTCGAGCGCGACGGGGTTGCCATCCAGGTCGCGCAGCGCCACATCGCGGTGGGTATCGAGTTCGACGGCGACGGTAGAGACATCGCGTGCTCGTCCTTGAAAGCCGCACTGCGCACCTAAACTTCCCGGACCGCGCCCACGAGCTTGAATTCTGTTGCTGCTGGACGTACTGCTCATCGTCATCGATCCGGTAGATAGCTAGCACACTCCTGCTATGAACAACTACTCGTTCGCGCGCACATTTACTGCTCTCTGTGGAGCAGAATTAGATACAGCTTTTAAAGCGACCCAACTGGATCATACTAGGTCAATCTGTGCAGTAAGTTTTGATCGAATTACACCTCTCGTAGCATATTTAGTATCCATGGAGCATGCTGTAGCTAGCTATTGCTCTCACCGGTCGGCCAGCTTGCAGTATTAATTGAAGTATTTTCGCCCAGCGTCCACCTCCCCAGCGGACATCCAGGCCACTGCCGAAGTGCAGTGTGAGGAATTCTCGTCATCACCCACCACCGAGCAGGGAAATCACGGCCTAGATGGAAATCACATGAGGACGATTGGGAAATCACGAGCCGAGGAGCGGGCGGCTCGCGTGCGCTGGGAAATTTAGCCGGAGCCGCTCGCTTTGAGCCAGGCCGGCGCTACCGTCAGATCAGAAATGGTTACACGTGGCACATATCAAGACTAGGTATGCACTGTTTTTACTGTGCATATTGGATGCACCTGAATTTTTTTCCCTTACAACTAATGTCTATAGATGAATACAATGTCGCTTATAACTAATGGATCCAACAATGATAAGTTAGAAATACTCAAATTATCAATTAACCATGTTGTTTTGCAATTTGTATTTTATTGTAAACTTATAAAATTTGTGGTATTATAAGTTTCCTATTTATCTCGAAAAATAATTTTGTGCGATTTTATAATTTTTATTTTTCACTGAAAAATTGTCTGACCGGTACCGCGGTAACCGAGCTCAATATCACGGTTACCAAGCCCAGTACCACGGTTACCGAGATAGTACCGAACCAGCGGTAACCGAATTGTCTACCGCGGTAACCGAAACACATATCACAGTAACCGAATTTGAAACCATTTCATGAACTGATCTAAATTCAAATTTTGAAATATAAAATTTGATCGAATTTTTTCGGTAACCGTTCAATTACCACGGTAACCGCTATCTCGAGCCCAAGCGATATTCGGTCCCAAAATGGTTTTGTTAACCTTGTCTGAGACCCAGCAAACTTGAACAATTGTGATCAGTGATTGGGCACCAATCCAGCTGCCTGGTCTACTATCATTCAGAAATCAGAATAATGAAAAGCAACATATGCAGTTAGCCAGATATTTCAAGTGAAGGCTTTGTGCCTGCTAAATCACATCGAATTCCATGAGAATATTTTGACACCGTGCAGTTTTCCATAAGTGCAGGACCTTTTAGCATAAATATAAATACAATTGTGATCTTTTTCCACAAAAATTCACATCATCATCAACTGACTGTTTTAGTGTAAACTAGTTTAAGGCCATGTTTGGCAGCTTAGGATTTAAAAAACAGCAAGTGAGTATAGCGTGTAAGAATCTAGCGAAACTAGGATTCTTTAAATTCTGAATACTAGTTTATTTATAGATTTTGAATATATTAAGTTTCATAACCAGACTGAGAATAGATACCACAGGTAAAAGACATTAGATGATTAGTTTGTATTTCACAGCTTAAGATAAACTGCCTTCGAAACAAGGAAGCAAGTATTGCAATGAGACCTGATATTCTGATTATTTTGTGCAAAGCAAAGCATGAAACAAACTGTTCATGTCATTTACACAATCTAAACCAAAGTTGCCCAAGAATTTCTTGTAGCATCCTGCATATATAGAAGATCGAAGCATCTGCAGCTATTGACAAACAATTTCAAAAGCCCAGCAACCATTACTCGGATTTCTCCATAGAATTTGGTCATGAAAGAGGACTTGCGACACGACACAAGCTATCTTGCTGCCTGATTCGAGCGCCCAATCCCGTCCACTACCACAACCACAAAATTTCCTGCAAATTCAATAGAACCCACAGGCAAACTGTTATGCACCTGGTGGGAAAAGGCAGATCCTTTCACTCCGAGCAGTGACCATCACCAGCTAGGTTAAACCAGAGCCCTTCTTAATCCAGAAGCGCTTCTGGAACTTGGCCGGGAACAAGGCTAGAGACTTCACTCCCTTGTCCATCACCAAACAGCAGCCACGGCGATAAGGAACACACGGCGAACAAAGGGACATAAGCAGGAGCGGACAAGTCCTGGAGGAGAGAGAGCGCGTACCTCGATGACGTTGGAGCCGCGCAGCGCGAGGACCTGCATGATGCTGTCGCTCTCGATCCGTGAGCGTGACGGCGCCCTCGCGGCACGCCCGCCGCAGGTTCTTCCTCCCAGCTTCATCCGCTCCCACTTCCTCCACCCCACAGGCCCGCACAGAAAGAGTTTTTCCCTCTCGCCGGATCCGGCCACCGGGAGAGGCGGTCCTGCAAGCTAGGAGGCGGCGGGGTTGCGCGGGGACGATGCTAGGGGTGGATTTGGCATATTTGATATGTAAGCTGGGCCAGTGGCCTGTTTGGGATTAGGCCCATGCAAGTAGCAGCCAATTATTTTATTTTATTTGGGATCTGAGCTGTAGTAGGATTAACGGGCCCAGCCCACGTCCGCATCAACCACTGAGCGGTTGTGCGATCCTACACCATGCGGATATTTTGATAGGAGTAGTCGTACAAATGGATTTGATAAAAAGGATACGAATACGAATCAGGATAAATACGGTCACATATAATTTTTGGAAGAATAAAACCGTTTGTGCAAGTAGCAAATCTGTAAGGAGCAAGGCCTGAGTAGCCTATAGTAAGCTGTGTGATCCTATACAATGAGGATATTTTGAGGGAGTGGATGGAGTGCATGGTAAAGTACATTTGGAAAGTTTATGATATCTATAATTACTTTTAGAATTTAAAATTCTTTTAATGGTCTAGATTTTGATTCTAGCTTATGAAACGGAATATCTGTAGAATTTTAAAATAAACTAAAATTTAGGATCTAGAAAACACTAATTTCTCTAAATTTTTGTCGGTTCCTTTTTGAAATCCGAAGCCCCAAATAAAATTTAAGAGAGAATATTTCTCCAATTTAGGATAAGTTCATCCATAAAAAATGAGCTGAGAAAATAGTCCCACCTCACGTGTGTGCACAGGTAAGATGACGGTGTAAGCTCAGGCGACGACACACATGCTCGAGCAGCAGTGAGATAGGATTAGGCGATGGCAATGCAAGCTCGGTAGTTAGTCGGACGAGCTCAGGCGATAGCACGGTGAACTCAACCATGGGTCAAACGACCTCATATAGTGGCAGACAGATCTCGAGGCAGATTTGTTCATCGTATTCTTAATAAAAATACCTACATAAATATATCTAATCATATTTTTTTAAAAAAATAGATCACCTTAACCTTATTGTTTCTATTCAAGGAGTTACAAACGGATCTGTATGAGCCCGCTTACTGCTTGGTGCACGCGATCTGGGTCGTACGGTGTTAGAAATAATCTAGACTTAGTTTTTGTGTTAGCATATTTGCATGTGTATGGTGCAATAGGCGGTGTACCTGGAATTATACCAATTATTACAGGATTGTACGGAGTTATTCTTGGTGCAGAAGAACCGGAGATACCCGGAGTAGCGGTGTGCTACTAGGACCTACGGATCCAAGACAAAGAGGTGCAATCCAGGATATGTCTGCCAGCGACGGAGTGTCTATGGCTAGATCTTCAGTTTGGTCATGGGAAAGCAGTAGAGTCACTAAGTTAATTGAGTCATTAAGATTTGGTTAATCATGTATACATGCATAGAAGAAGCCGTTTCTTGCATGCACTCTATAATATAGCATGGCTAGCATTATTGAGTTAGTGGACATCTTATTACTTATTAGCATAATAGGGGTTATGGTGCATGTAATTAACATACCATTGCATGCACTAGAAGAGAGCTGCTAGCTAGCTATTTAAACGTGGTTGAGGCTATGTAATCGGTGAGGAAAAGAAAGAAAACGCTGCGGTTGTACAACACCAAATATCTTGCATTACTAGAGAAGTGGTCTTTCATCCATCCCTTTTAGTACCCATTCTAACTGGAGCCAGTACCAAAAGTCATCTGCAATGATCAGAAAAGAGAGAACGTCGTGGGTAGCCGCAATCGATACTAATAAAGAGTTTTAGTACCGGGTCAGGAGACCGTCTGGTTCTAAACTTATCAATACCAGTCGGGGTACCTAACCGGTACTAAAAACCTACGTATTAGTACTGGTTCAGCACACTAACCGATGCTAATAACTTTAGCATCTGCAATTGTTAGAAAAGAGAGAACGTCGTGGGTAGCTGCAATCGGTACTAATAAAGAGTTTTAGTACCGGGTCAGGAGACCGTCTGGTTCTAAACTTATCAATACCAGTCAGGGTACCCAACCGGTACTAAAAGCCTACGCATTAGCACTGGTTCAGCACACTAACCGGTGCTAATAACTTTAGCATCGTGTGGTCTCCCGAACCAATATTAAATCTTTTGTGATATCCCCAACCCCAAAAATCACATGTTCTACATTTCACCCTCTGTTCTTCAGTTCTTCTTCAGCCCACCGTGCGACCAGTTTAGGGTTTAGGATTTAGACTAGCCAATCGCTCATCGCCGATCTAGATCGGGCGCCAACGACATGGCTAGCCCCCCAAGTGGTGCCTCCGGACATCGTGCTTCCAGCAGTAGGCCCGCTGCCCTAGGGTACGTTGTTTTACTCATTTTTTGGCTATTTTATGGTTGATTGAATACTGCATTATGAGATGTAAAATTTGGCCGATCTGTACTATAAATGCTATGTATAGATGTAATAATTAAAAGTTGTCTAGAGGGGGGTGAATAGGCAATCTAAAAATTCTCAATAAAAATTATCAGTTTAAACCTCTAGGACCCGGACTATCTGGACTATAGTCGGATATTCCGAGAGCCTGACGAAATAAAAACTCTCCGGGGTCCGGACTGTTCGGGTGTAACCGGATGGTCCGGGCACAACAGATCTAAAAAATATGACTAACGCGAAAAATATACTACCCAATAAATTCAATGACCTTTAAACTTACTAGCAAGAAGATAAATCAACAGCAAATATAACTAGCAAGAATAGCAATGGACACAATGATTTTTTCCCGAAGTTCGGATCCTCCGATCCTACGTCTCCTTTGAGGAAACCCCAAAGGGCCGGGTCTCTTTCAACCATAATTCTCACCGAGCCCTTACCTCCGTAAGTCTTGGTTTTTACTCGGTTACCTCTTTGAAGCTGAGGTGAGGCCTTGTACAAACTTGTTCGGTCACCCACAATCTTTGGGTGCTCGCGGATCGACGCCTAGCCATCTAGAAGATCCTCGATCTCCAAGAGTAATAGATTTGATGATGTGATCCAACGCCGTGTGCTCAAGAAACAACGAAGAACTTCAAGCACACTCCCACACAACTCTCAAGAGATTGATTCAACAAAAACACGTGGAGATTGTGTGGAAAAATCACTCTTCTTCCCTCAAGATCCAAAAGAACGCACAATAAAGAATGAGGAAGAAATGGCAGGGCGTCCCTGAATACAAATCACGCCCCCCTTATTATGGAGGGGAAGGGTATTTATACCCCTGCACCAAATCTGTCCGTTAGGGTAAAAATCGCGCACTGTTCATCCGGACAGTCCGGGCTTAACCGGATAATCCGGACCAAATAAAGTCGAAACAGAACGAGTGTTTTGGACAGTCCAGTCAGAGTCTGGATATTCTGGACCAAAAACATTGTCTAAACAGAAAGGTGTTTTCGGACAGTTCGACCAAGATCCGGACAGCCCGGTCACAAAATAAAAATCAAACAGAGAGCAATTTTTAAATTGTCCAAAGTTTAGACATTCCGGCTTCAGAATAAATTTCAATAGAGACATGTTTTTGGATAGTCCGACCAGAGCCCGGACAGTCCAACTCAAAAACATAATTTAAACAGAAGCATATTTTCGGATGGTCCGGTCAGAGTCTGGATAATCCGGCTCAAAAATAATTCGAGACAGAAACATGTTTTTGGATTGTCTGGCTAGGTTCCTGACAGTTCGCTATGTAAATAAAATCCAACAGAAGCCTGTTTTTAGATTGTCCGCTTTGAACCTGGATAGTCCATAGTGCAAATAAAATTCAACCAAAAGGCAAATCTTGGACAGTTCGGCTAAACTCGGACAGTCCGGCTTTTCTAGAAATCAAAAGCCAACTTTGAAAAATTCCAAAGCTTTCGACAAAAGATATTGATTTGAGCACTTAGCTTTGAATCAATGATCAACTCGTCCCTCTTGATAGTACGGCATACCTAGACTCAAGAAAATATAAAATATTTGCAAAAAACACAACTTGAGCCTAAGTAGAACAAGTAACTCGATTTCTTCAAGATCAAAAGAACTGCAATACCACCTTTAGTTCTTAATTCCTGCATTCATTTTAGCAATCGTGTCAGTAGCATTTAATCACTATTGTCATTGAAACACTAAAACCAATTAAGGGCCTAGATGCATCAAGATGCATTTTTAATCTCCCATTTTTAGTGGTTGATGACAATATGATCCAAGAAGTAAAAATAACTTGCTATTAAGATGAAAATACATAATGAAGCTCCCCTAAATGCATGTATCATATATAAAGAGACGTAAACATGACATAAAGCATTTAGGACTAGAAAATAAAATCGACATAATTAACCGTAAAGCATAAAACATGTTCATTACAAACCAACTATCCATGCCAACGCACATAAAAGTAAAACATTATTACAGCCTGTTGTTCATGACACAGAGTACAAAGTTGGGATCAAAGGCGACAAAATCCAAAAGCTAAGCGATTTGACAATACTTAAAAAACGATGACTTCTTGGTAATTCTCCCCCTTTGGCATCAAAGACACCAAAAAAAGAGAACACAGCAGAAGGCTCACTCGGAGTCTTCACTCTCAGCATCATCATCATCGTCGCTAGATGGTGAGGAGGACTACTGAGGGGGCTGCTGCTGTTGGGACGACCCTGCTCTGGATCCAAAGAAATGGGCATAGCGGTCGATGCAGTTAGCGAAGTCGTTCTCCTCTTTAGAATCAGACACGAGCTCCATAGGAGGCTGGCCTAACTGCTGAAGCAGCTGATTGATCGCCTTGCTCTGCATTTCGAACTCCTTGACTTGCCAACAACTGTTGTTCCGGCACATGATGAATATGGCCGACAAAATCTTCTTGATGGGTGAGCTAGAGGAGCTGGGCTAAGGTGCTGATCAGCGAGGAGCACGACGAGGCCTAGCAGAAGGAGGCGGAGCTGCTGAGAAGGACTGAGGAGGAGACGCTCCAAAAGGTGGTGCTAGAGGTGTGTACCCACGGTGCGCAACCTCATGTACCATCTTCTTCCTAGTGACTCTGTCGATCATGAGCTGAATGTATGGGACGTACACGTAACTCTTGGTGGGAGAGACTGAGGTGGTCCAGATCTTGCTCCAAAGAAACTGAGAGACGCTGCATGTACCACGATCCTCTCTCACGACCGCCAGCAAATTACGGGAATTGCCTAACAATGAGGTTCTATCACCGAGCTTAGACAGCAAGGTCTTCTGGAAAAGATTATTCAAAACTGAGAACACCGAGGAGAGACCCTCTGTCTTGCCTCTAAACACTGAACTCGGCTCATACAAAAATAGCACTGCATCAGCTCCAAGCATGGGCTCGATGTCTAAATGATAGGCTGCAAGGTCATTTCTGTCTAAGCCTAAGATAGCAGCAAAATCATTGAGTGTGACCTCGTAATCAATGCCCTCAAGCCGCCAATGAAAGGATGGCTCCTCATTGGTCACTGTCTGAAAAAGAGTGGAGTAGAACTGGCAGATTGTTTTCTCGCACTAGTCCTGCTTGATCTCCATGAGGTCATAGAGATTCTTGGCCTGACAGATACGGATCACCTGGTTGAATACTAGATTTCTCTTTTTCTTCATCGCAGCCCAGTTGATCAATTTCATCTCGACTACCGGGTTTCTCTTGGGCAACATAACGCTTTTGTAGTAGTCTTGCTGAAAGCCCAAGTAAAACTGATAATTCGACGCATCCCTTACATATGCCTAGGGATCTTCATTTCTCTCCTTCCCTGCCTCAAGGGTCCGCTTCATATAGTTGACTTTAGAACGAGGAGTGACCTCACCAGCCAATGAGAGCTCTTGGACCTTTCTCCAGACAAGCTGAAGGATGTCATCGCTTCGACTGGATTGTCCGGTGGCAGGCTGCTTTCTTTTGCCTTTGCCCTGAGGTGGAGGGGGCCGCATTGAGGAGGCGGCAGGCACTTGGATGCCGATGTCTGGAAAGCGACGCGACCTTGAAGCAAGCCGCTTGAAACGGCCTCTTGAAGCTTGCCCGGCACTAGGAGTTGGAGGAGGAGACCCTCCAGTGTCACTGTCGTCACTGGAACAGTACTTTGGATTATGCCTAGCTTTCTTGCGCCTCTTGTCAGACATGGTGACAACTGCTACATAGCAGCAAAGGATCAAAAGTTGAACCAAGAATTTGAATCAAGGAATGAAAACTGAAATGCAACATAAACCCTTGACCCGGACTGTCCGGGTAGGACTGGACTGTCCGGACCGCCGCAAAATCAAAACCGATTGATCTCGACAATGTGGTTAGGGTACATTGCAACAACCTCTAGAGGACCTATTTTAGCCTAAAAGATTCAAGATTAAACTAAAGACTAGAGGGAAAAATACCAATCTAGGTCAAAACAGAGGATACCTCAAAGAGAAACTTGGAGACAAAACGAAGATGATCGGCGCTTCCGGAAGGGTCCTAGGCTCCCCCACAACGGATCCCGCAACTCCCACGGATAGATTTTGAAGAAAACCACTGGAGAAATCGAGAGTTGGAGTGAGGGAGAAGAGGAGAAGTGAGGAGAGAGAGGTAACCAGACAATTCGGGTTCGTTTTATACAGCCTAACCCTAGACAATCCGGTGTTAGCCAAACTATCCGGATATTCTATGCAAACCAGACTGTCCGAAGGTAGTCGGACAATCCGAATGCTCCAGATCTGAACTGCTAAAAGTCCCAGGCCCAGACTATTCGGATCAAGCCGGATGGTCCTGGACCTCTATAAATCTCATCTCACAAGAATTCAAAGAGACATATGCCATGAACTTTGGCTAAAATAATAGTATTTTACCACAGATAATATAAGCAAGAATAAACATGAATGACATGGCATAGCTCAAATGAAACAAAAAGATAAATTTGTATTTATTTAAAATGTAGCCTAATGCATATGAAGATGGCAATTTATTTACCAGCTCATTTCCAACATGAGCATTTTTATGCAAATGTATCAAGCTAAGTTGCGAGAATCAAGGATATTTAGTTCATTTCTTAACTCACAAAACCGATGCTCATCTAAGGGTTTGGTGAAAATATCGGCGAGCTGTTTATCTGTTCTCACATGGATTAGGCTTATATCTCCCTTGATCTCATGGTCTCTTAAGAAATGGTGACAGATGTCAATGTGTTTGGTTCTTGAGTGTTGAACTGGGTTATTGGCTATTTTAATGGCACTCTCATTATCACACAATAGAGGGATCTTGGTGACGTTGTGTCCAAAGTCTTTCAAGGTTTGTTTCATCCAAAGGAGTTGAGCACAACAACTACCGGTTGCTACATATTCGGCTTCGGCTGTGGATAAAGCTACATAATTTTGCTTCTTAGAAGACCGTGAAACAAGTGATCTTTCAAGAAATTGGCAGGTTCTAGAGGTGTTTTTTCTATCCACTTTGCAACCGGCATAATTGGAGTCCGAATTACTGATAAGATCAAAGATTGAGCCTTTCGGGTACTAAAGCCCTAGGTTTAGAGTATGAACCAAATATCTTAGGATTCTTTTAACAGCAACCAAATGACATTCTTTTGGTACAGCTTAAAATCTTGCGCACATGCAAACATTAAGCATGATATCGGACCTAGATGCACATAAATATAACAAGTATCCAATCATGGAACGTTATACCTTTTGATCGATGTTAATTCCTTGTTGATCTAGATCAAGATGTCCGTTGGTTTGCATGGGGGTCTTGATGAGTTTGGCATTCTCCATGTCAAACTTCTTGAGCATATCTTTAATGTACTTGGTTTGACTGATGAAAGTGCCTTCCTTGAGTTGTTTGATTTGGAATCCAAGAAATTTTTTTAACTCTTCCATCATAGACATTTCAAACCTTTTAGTTATTATCCTACTAAACTCCTCACAGAAATCACTGTCAGTA
This sequence comes from Zizania latifolia, assembly GCA_000418225.1. NCBI lineage: Eukaryota > Viridiplantae > Streptophyta > Magnoliopsida > Poales > Poaceae > Zizania > Zizania latifolia. The sequence continues at coordinate 8,335 of ASSH01051633.1, read as the reverse complement.
GAACCAAATATAATGTCATCGACATATATTTAGCAAATAAAGAAATCATTATTAAAATGCTTAATAAAGATGGTAGGATCGGCTTTGTATATTTCAAACCCTTTTTTAGAAGAAAATCCCTAAGGTATTCATACCATACTCTAGGTGCTTGTTTAAGCCCATAGAGCGTCTTTTGGAGCTTTAACACATGATTTGGATATTCGGGATTTTCAAAGCCTGGTTGTTGCTCCACATACACCAACTCAGTGATTGGACCGTTCAGGAAAGCACTTTTTATGTTCATTTGGTGAAGCTTGAAATCATGGTGAGTAGTAAAAGCCAATAATATACGAATAGATTCTAGCCTAGCAATAGGTGCATACGTCTCATCAAAATCCAAACATTTGATTTGTGTGAAACCTTGTGCCACCAATCTAGCTTTATTATTCACGACCACGCCGTGCTTATCTTGTTTATTGCGAAAGACCCATTTTGTGCCAATCACATTCTGTTTCGGTCTTTCCACCAATGCCGACACTTCATTCCTTTTGAAGTTGTTGAGCCCCTCTTGCATGATCATCACCCAATCCGCATCCTCAAGAGCTTCTTCCACCTTTACTGGTTCCACAGAAGATACAAAAGAGTAATATTCACAAAAATTCGTTAAACATGAATGAGTGGTTACTCTCCTTCGTAGATCTCTAAGAATGTTATCTACAGGATGGTCTCTTTGGATGTCTTGATGGATTCTTTGATATTGTACTGGTGGTTGGTCGACTTTCTCTTGAACTTCTTGTTCCTTGTCCACCACCTCCTGCTCTTGAGTTTCTTGTATTTCACTTTCTTCTACTTGTACTTGTTGTTGATCCGTTAACTCTTCTTTCCTTGGTCTTATATCTCTAATAGGCATATTCTTGATTACTTCACATGAAGGTTCTTCTTTACCTACAACACTCGGATCAACTTGCTCTACTTAAGAGTCGTTAGTCTCATCAAATGTCACATCTCTATTGATTTCAACAATTCCAGAGGTCTTGTTGAAAACACGATAGGCATGCGCATTTGACTCGTAACTGACTAAGAAACCTTCATCTATCTTACAGGCAAATTTAAAGTTTCTTGGTCACTTACTTAAGATAAAACACTTACTATCAAAAACTCTAAAATATGAAACATTAGGCTTATTACCGGTTAAAAGCTCATAAGCCATCTTTTTAAGAATTTTGTGTAAATACAGATGGTTGATCGCATGACATATAGTGTTGATTGCTTCTGCCCAAAATATATCTGAAGTCTTATACTCATTAAGCATTGTTCTTGCAATTAATGTTTGATTCTTCCATTCCACCACTCCATTTTGGGGTGGATCATAAGGCGTAGAGAACTTATGCTAAATACCTTCTCCATCAAGAAATTCTTCAACTTGAGTGTTCTTGAACTCACTTTCGTTGTCACTTCTCATTTTCTTGATCTTGACTTCATACTCATTTTGAGCTCTTTTTGTAAAACTTTCAAATACTCCTTGTGTCTCGCTCTTATCATGCAAAAAAATACCCAAGTGAAGCAAGAAAAAATCATCAACAATAACTAAGCCATATTTGTTAACGCCAAAGCTTAGGTATGTCACTGGTCCAAAGAGATCCATGTATAGAAGCTCCAGTGGCCTCCGTGTTGTCATGATGTTTTTGGCAGTGTGCAATGCTCCAACTTATTTACCTGCTTGACATGCACTACACAACCTGTCTTTCTCAAACATAATATTTGTTAGTCCTAGTATGCGTTCCCCTTTAATAAGTTTTGACAAATTCCTCATCCCAACATGAGCTAGTCGGCGATGCCATAACCAATCCATGCTAGTCTTAGCCACTAAGTAAGTTTCTGGTTCAATTTTATCTAGATTAAAATTGACTAAATAAAGTTTTTTCTTCAACTTACCCATAAAAGCTATGGAATTATCACTACTTCTCAAAACGGTCACACCCTCATTAGTAAAAACACATTTATAACCTATTTCACATAACTGAGATATTAAAAGCAGGTTATAACTTAAAGACTCAACTAATAAAACATTAGAAATAGTATTACTATTTGAGATAGAAATTTTACCTACTCACATTATCTTTTATTTTCCATTGTCACCAAATACAATGGACTCATGATTATCTTGATTTGACTCAAATGAGATAAACATACTCCTTTCTCAGGTCATGTGATTTGTGCATCCACTGTCGATCACCCAACTAGATCCGCCGGAGGAGTATTCCTACAAAATATATTAGTTCTTGTTTTTAGGTACCCAAATCTTTTTGGGTCCTTCAATGTTAGTCACAAGAACCTTAGGAATCCAAATGCATCTTAATGGTTTTTCATTCTTATTACCAACAAATTGAGCAACCACTTTACCACGGTGGTTTCTCCTAATAAGATAAGATGCATAAAAGGTAGCTTGTGGAGCAAAGGGCTTGTTGTTGATCTTCTTTGAGTTTTTTTCTTCCTTTATAAACTTGATGATCTCCTTACCCTTATACTTCCTCCTAGCATTTACCTTGCTTTTATTTGGATGAAAGGCAAGACCTCTCTTCTCAACATTATTTTAGGTGTTGAGTGTCTTATATAATACATCCATTGTCTTGTAAGTTTTTATGCACCCATAACTTACCAAGGTTCCAAGTCTTTTATTTTTTTCCTCGAGACTTCAATTTCCTTCGTGTTAGTCTCATAAGCAATAATATCAAGATTATAGCATCTAGCACAATAATTGCTTGTGGACGTAATAGAAAGAATAGAAATAGGGTGAGTCGTTAGAGACTCAACTCTCTCTTTAAGGCACTTATTGCTCTCTTCAAGAACAATAAATTCATTTTTAAGAGTTTTGAGCTAATCCTCTAATTTCTCATTAGACTCATTTACTAAACAAGATTGCTTAGTTAATTTGTTTATATTTTTCTTTTCCTTAGCAAGAAGCCTCTCTAGTTCAAGACTCCTCTCCTTCTCATTAATGAGAAGATCCTCTTGTTTTTCTAAAGTTACTTCTTGTGACTCTATTGTTTCCATAAGCTCTTTAAACTTTGATAAAACATGCTTATTCATATTTTTAAACATGACATCATCAAATTTAGATTCATCATCGCTAGAATCACTAGGATAATTTTTATCTAAAGATTTATCTATCATAGTTACCTTCTTGCTTTTAGCCATAAAGCACTTAGGAGAGCTGATGTCATCGTCGCTTGAATCTCTAAATAGTGAAGGCTTTGGAGTTATAATGTTGATGATTACGATGGTGACGACTTCCTTCTTGTTAGAGTCGGAATCCAACTCGGACTCAGAATCGGAGTCAGAGTTTCACTCCTCTCCAAGTGAGCATGTCCGTCTTTCTTCCCCTTTTTGTACTTTTGCTTTTCTTTGCTTTCTTACTCTTTTTTTAGGACAATCGGCTATGAAATAGTCGGGATCGCCACACTGATAGCACCCTTTCTTTGACTTTCTCTTCTTTGATTTGTCACCCTTTCTCGTGTACTTGTCGAAGCCACCCTTCTTCATAAGCTTCTTGAATTTCTTGACAAATAGTATAAACTCCTCATCATCACTTTCTTCATCACTAGATTCTTCTCTTTTCTTTGCTTTGACAGCCACATCCTTGTTCTTGCTATTGTGAAGCTTAGCTAGATCTTTGACTTTCTTGGCTTCTTCTTCCATCAATTCATGAGAAAATATCCGTCCTAGCACAAAACTTAGAGTTATTTTCTTGAACTCTCTTCGCTCACGGATTAAGGTCACCAAGGTAGGATTCCTTGGCGCTATTGATCGAAGTACTCTCTTCACAACAAATTGATCGGTTATCTCTTTGCTTCCAAGACCCTTGATTTTGTTGACAATGACCATGAGGCGATCATACATTTCTTGTGAAGTTTCATCATCTTTCATGACAAATCTTCCGAACTTCCCTTCAAGAAGCTCTATCTTTGATTCTCTGACTAAATAAGTCCCTTCATGAGCAACATGTAAAGTCTCCCATATCTCTTTAGCTTCCTCAATCCCATCAACTTTATTGAATTCTTCCTGGCTCAATGCGACAAGTAGAACACTCGCTGCTTGAGCATTGAGGCGGATAGCTTGTTCTTTATCAGCGGTTAATTGATGATCATTCCCATTAGAGTCATCTGCATCCACACCTATGCATATAATCTTCCAAATGTTTGGATGCATAGAGATTATGTGCAATTTCATCTTATGTCTCCATGCCACATAGTGTGTACCATCGAAGTAAGGTGCACGACCAATCGACATAGGGAGATAATTATTACTAGAATTTAGCTTGGAGTAGTCAAAATGATATGTTACGCCTTTCTTCCCTCCAACACTATTCTTATCGGTGCCGGTAGAATTTGACTCCTTAGAATCTTTTCTCTTCAAGCGATTAAGCATTTTATAAAAGCCCACTCTTATACCAATTGAAAGTTGCCTAGAGGGGAGTGAATAGGCAGTTAAAAATTCTCGATAAAAATTGTCAGTTTAAACCTCCAAGACCTGGACTATCCGGACTATAGTTGGATACTCTGGGAGCCTGACAAAATAAAAACTATCAGGGGTCCGGACTGTCCGGGTGTAACCGGATGCTCTGGGCACAATAGATCTAAAAAATATGACCAATGCGGAAAATATACTACTCTATGAATTCAATGACCCTTAAACTTACTAGCAAGAAGATAAATCAACAGTAAATATAACTAGCGAGAATAACGATGGACACAATGATTTTTTCTTGAAGTTCAGATCCTCCGATACTACGTCTCCGTTGAGAAAACCCCAAAGGACCAGGTCTCTTTCAACCATAATCCTCACCAAGCCTTGTACAAACTTGTCCGATCACCCATAATTCTTGGGTGCTCGTGGATCGATGCCTAGCCATCTAGGAGATACTCGATCTCCAAGAGTAAGAGATTCGATGACATGATCCAACACCATGTGCTCAAGAAACAATGAAGAACTTCAACCACATTCCCACACAACTCTCAAGAGATTGATTCAACAAGAACACATGGAGATTGTGTGGAGAAATCACTCTTCTTCCCTCAAGATCCAAAAGAACGCACAAGGAAGAATGAGGAAGAAATGGCAGGGCGTCCTTGAATGCAAATCACGTCCCCCTTATTATGGAGGGGAAGGGTATTTATACCCCTGCGCTAAATCTGACCGTTAGGGTAAAAATCACGTATTGTTCATCCGGACAGTCCAAGCTTAACCGGACAATCCAAACCAAATAAAGTCAAAACAGAATGAGTGTTTCGGACAGTCCGGTCAGAGTGTGGATATTCCAGGCCAAAAACATTGTCTAAACAGAAAGGTGTTTTTGGACAGTCCGACCAAGGTCTGGACAGTCCGATCATGGAAGAAAAATCAAACAGAGAGCAATTTTTGGATTGTTCGACCAAAATTCAGACATTCCAGCTTCAGAATAAATTTTAACAGAGACATGTTTTTGGATAGTCCGGCCAGAGTCCGGACAGTCCGACTCAAAACTTAATTTAAACAGAAGCATATTTTTGAATGGTCCAGTCAGAGTACGGACAATCCGGCTCAAAAATAATTCGAGACCAAAACATGTTTTTAGATTGTCCTGCTAGGATCTGAACAATCCGACATGTAAATAAAATCCAATAGAAGCCTATTTTTGAATTGTCCCGTTTGAACCTAGATAGTCCATAGTGCAAATAAAATTTAACCAGAAGGCAAATCTTAGTCAGTCCGGCTAGACTCGGACAGTCCGACTTTTCTAGAAATCAAAAGCTAACTTTGAAAAATTCGAAAGCTTTCAACAAAAGATATTGATTTGAGTACTTAGCTTTGGATCAATGATCAACTAATCCCTCTTGATAGTACGGCATACCTAGACTCAAGAAAATATAAAATGTTTGCAAAAAGCACAACTTGAGCCTAAGTAGAACAAGTAACTCGATTTCTTCAAGATCGAAAGAACTGCAATACCACTTTTAGTTCTTAATTCATGCATTCATCTTAGTAATCATGTCAGTAGCATTTGATCACTATTGTTATTGAAACACCAAAACCAATTAGGGGCCTAGATGCATCAAGATGCACTTTCAATAATCCCTGTGAATAATCTTAGTACTGCAATGCACATATTATTAATTTCATTTCTGCGCCGGTCGACCAGCACGCCCTCTCACTCAAATATGCTATGGAAATACTGCATGTTTAGTACCGGTTATGTAATGCAACTTAGTTTAATTTACAGATACAAGTGATATAATGCAGATGAATATACAATGTGGATTGGTTCATCAACTTTTGTACAATCTCAAGTGAAATTGGTTTGACACAACTGCCTATTTTAAGTGCTGGCTTAATAGTCGAAGGATTGCCTTCTGAGAATCGGTCGTTGGCAAAGGCTTTACATCGTATGTATGTATATTGCATTTTCTATTTATGTGGTAATAAAATCATAACAAACTGATGCATGTGATGTTATCTCACTATTCTAGTTTCTACCAAAAAACTGGGTCAATCTCCATAACATGCACGAGGATGACACTCTTGAGATATCAACAAGAGATGGCTACACCAATATGATCGATGTTGAAAAATGTGGAAACACCTTTATCCTAGGTAAAGGGTGGTCTGAATTTTATTACCGAGTCAGCCTAGAAGTAGGGGACCTTGTGGCACTAACAATGGAAGCCCCGCTGTCCGCCAGAGCTACCATTTTCAATAATGATGGTGAAGAGAAAGTTCCACAAGTCATAAGAGTGGACTCAAGTGATAGCGGTACATATATATAATGAACTCGCATTATTAATTATACATACAAGCCGTTACTTATTTTGTATATATACTAACTTGCTTTTTTGTAATGGCAGATGACGCTATTGGATCCGCATGGCCAGTTGAGAAGAAGGTAAAACAGAATTCTAGAGAAGGCGACAACGACCAACTAAAGACCACATGTTTTTGGTAATCCAACAGATCTAAAGGTAGAAAGAAAGGCTCTTGTTCAAGATATCTTGGCTACGAAATCCTTCGATACTTAATTATATATCTACACAATCAATCCATCAGTCATCAAGAAAAATAGGACGATAAATAGTTTGCACTTGTCATAATTGTAAACATCTACGCCTAGCTATGTGCACTTGACTTGGCTAACTAGCTACTAGAATATTTAATTGTAACAGTACTTTTCAAGGCAGTATTGTGATAAATACATCATACCTCACCTATACCAGTAGACCACAGAGATCCAAGTGATAGCAGCAGGAGGCACACCAATCCTAATTGCAGTGCACAAATCGACAGATGGAAGCTGTTACCTAATGGCTGGTTTTGGCCATTTTCTGCAAGCCAATGAGATAGTTGTCGGCATAATTTACACTTTTTATTTTGACATTAGCAATAGTGTACTAGAGGCAACTATGTATGTACTTTAGCTTACAACTGAGGAGCCATGGTGAAGACCGTGGGCCTCATGGCTCCAGATGATGAGTAATTGTCAACGAGAAGATGAAGGTGGAAGACCTTCGACGGGAGGCAGAGGACTCGCCGTGGTGTTGCTCGCATGTGACTCAGGTACACGGACGTACGTTCGTCGAACTGAGGAGTCGAGATCGTGACGGTCCAATCCAGGTACATGGAGCGAAGGCGGCGAGCGAGGATGACTTGCCGTGGTGTTGCCCGTGTGTGACTCAGGTACACGGATGGTCGATCGTCGGACAGAGGGGTCGCGAGGTCGAGCCAGTCCAATCCGGGTACACAGTGCAAAGGCGGCAAGCGGATGACCTGCCGTGGCGTTGGTCGGTGCGACTCAGGTACACGGACAGCCGATTGCCGGGCTGAGGAGCCGCGCGGTCGAGTCGGTCCAATCCTGGTGCACGGCGTAAGGGCGGCAGGCGCTTTGGCAGTTTCGGCGTAAAACCATCACACATATCAGCGGGAGGTGGAAACAGCGTGAAAATTCTAGCGGTGTCGTGTGCGTCAAGTTTTGTCCGGCACCGAATAAAAAATATTCGGAGATGTTTTCCATTTTTGCCCCTTGGGCATGTGTGTGTGTGTGATGAAACCCTAGGGGTAGAAGGGTCTTTTCCTTTACCACCTAGGGCTATAACTATGTGTGTCATGCACCATGGAACACTTGAGCAATTTTGAATTAAAGGAAAAATCTGAAAATTGTCTCCATACCCCTTTCTTCCTCATCAAACCTTCTCCTACCTCCTCCTCCAAACCCTAGTCCTCCCTAGGGTTTCACCCTCTCTCTCTCCTCCCTAGCCGCCAGCCCTACTTCTCCTCCCTAGCCGGCCTCCTCTTATTTCCCTGGATGGCGGCGGCGAGCTCGCGGCGC
>ASSH01051632.1:0-23662 GCA_000418225.1 Zizania latifolia | reverse complement strand
GCCGCGGACGTCCCAGTGGATGACGAGCCGTCGTCACCGAAGGTGACGTGCGCCGGGCAGATCAAGGCCCGGCGGCCGGCGGCCAAGCCGAAGGGTGCCGGCGCCGGGGGAGGGAAGGCCAAGAAGGCCACGTGGCTTCAGGCTCTCGGCATCAAGAAGGACGCGCTAACGTTCCTGGATGCGGTGCATGGCTCCTTCCGGCTCAACGTCGCCGGCTGCTTCGGCAGCTTTCCCGGCGCCGTGGAGTACACTTCCGGGGAGGAGGACGACGAGGAGGAGGACGAGCTCGCGGCGGGGAAGGAAACAGAGCACGGGGCCGCATTGGCCAAGTGGTTCATGGTGCTCGAGGAAGGCAAGAAGGTTTCCAGCAAGAAGCGGGAACAAGAGCCACAGAAGCAGGTGGAGGAGGAGGACGTGGCGCCACCGGCGAACGCCCTGATGCTGATGCGGTGCCGGTCGGCGCCGGCGAAGGGTTTGCCGAGGAGGTTAGGAGGAGATGCAGAGGAGGAAGTGAAGAGCGCCAAGAAGGAGGAGGAGAACAAGGAGAGGCTGGTGCTCATGAGCTACTCACCCGACTTCTTCAAGGTATCCGTCGACATTGCCAAGGAGACGTGGATAGTCGACGGCGACGACGCTGTCTTGCGCTGCCGGAGCTGGAAGAGATGATCGATCACAAAGATCGTTCTCTTTAAGCAATGTGTGTTCTACTGTTCTGTGAGCAATGTGTGATTTTTAAAAACTTTTTGTTACATTTTCCCCAGGAAAATTTATTCTTCTTTATATAAATCTCCAGCAAAGGGTTCCATGAGCACGCAGCAGATTGTTTTGCCGAGGCCATCACAATGGTCTTTCTGCAGAAGAATTTCTGCTCTGTAAATAGTGCTGTAATATCCCTTTACTAGATGAGCTGTATAGCTCCCTTTTAATTTCCTAGTTGAGTTGAGAACTTGAGATACAATCATCTAGTGCGTTTGCCTTGTATGATTGGTTGGAATCTCTATGATGAACTTTTCAGAATATCTTGTTTTCTTTTGTAAACTGATATAGGGCAAGTTTGTTTTAGAACCCTACCAAAATCTGGCAGTGAAGTTTAGACAAGTTTTCACATTACCAAAATTTTGACATGATAGAGTTAAAAATTGTGATTGGTATGATACTAATAAGAGACAAGTATGAGAGTAGCACCAAAATTTCTGCAGGGAAAAAATTTAGATGATTGTTTGGTTTGCTGCCCGCTCAAAATCATTTGCTGGAGGGGTGCAGTGCTCTACAAAAGAGAAAAAAATTGCGAACTAAATCTAACTTTGCAATTATATCAAGACCAAACTTTGTGACTTATTTGCTACTTATGCTGTCTGAAAAACCAGTGGAAGGTTGAATAGCCAACAGAAACAAGCATATCTGAATTTTGAGGATTTCAACCAACAAAGATCACCCAGAGGAGAATTAGCTTATAATTAAAGTTTTTCTCTTTAGTAGCGTTGTTTCGTAAAGAATCTATCTTAGTTTTTTATGAACTGATTCTGCTGGCGGGAAGTGTGTCTCTGGATATCACATTTCTCTTCTCCTGCAGCTAGCATTAACCTGCCTCAACTGATGGACCATACCTAGTCAACTTTAACATATTCTTGTCAAAACATGCAAACCAATCTCCATGCCACATAATAGGTACAGTTAAGAAACTACAAGCAACCATATGTTCAGACATGCAGACCATGGACTGCACTTGCACTACTGCAGTTCAACTCCATATATATGCACCATCAGTAGTATAGTCAGTCACAGGGGGCAAAGCATTTACCTATGCATGTTCTGCACAACTTTGTATGTTATTTGTGTGAAGCAAACTTATATCTTCAGAAATGATCATGGTTTATTAGGATGTGTTTGGTTTAACTTTTTCAATCAGCTTTCTGGTTAGAAAGCTAAAGGATAAACCAAACAGCTCACCCACCAACCCAAATTTTTGAAACACACTAGACTTCTCAGGTACAAAATAAAAGTTACCTCCGCATTAGATTTTGTAGATTACAGCTTAAAGTTATATAATAATTACCCACAATGCTATTCATTAGTGACATACCAGTTCATTTGTTTTTTCTTCTGTCTTATACTAAACAACTTTGTAGTTTTTTCGTAGCTCACGGTCCACAACAGTTTTTCATAACTCACAGTTCCCAATAGCATTTTTAGAACCTATAGCTCAATCAAACACACCCTCAAATAATTTAACTAGCTATACATCACAATGGAGCAAGTACTATGTACGGTTTCATTTCTCAATTCTCTTGTAGTTTGGTGTATAGTGCACAAAAAAATGCCTACTGATTTGGTACCAACAAACTGCGCAACGGTGCATTCTGCATTGTTTTGTCCAAAGTCTTGCACTCTTCAGATCTTGCGGTTGATTTCGGATTTTCGGGTAGCCGACAGAATAAACAAACCTACGAAGGAATAAATTTGTATGGAGATCAACATGCCAATGCTTTGTTCTAAAGAAGACGCACAACCGAGATAATCTTCCCTAATGTTCTGAAGGCGTACATTGTTAGATCATGATGGATCTAAATTATAACTATTCAAATTTAATAGAAAAGATATGAGTTTGAATATGGGGGAATAGAAATAGGGTAACAAAAATACAACATATAAAGTTTAAATAGAAAAGCTCTAGAGCTAAATAAAATACATATACGTTAGCCGTGCAAATGCACGGGCCATCGTGCTAGTTTTTATTTTACTGGAAGGACCTAATTTTCTTTACGAGCGATTCATCTAATTTTGAGAACAGACTTCGACAAATAATGCATAGTTTTAGTATGAAACCCATGTAGGAATTTATGCCGATAGATTGATAAATGTAAACACGATTTGTTAAGGCTACCTGTGATTACATGTCATCACTGTTAGGATCTGCTTGCAATGCCCCCATTCCTCTGGCTCTTGAGCTTGGCTTCGAGCTCGGACAGAGCTTTCTTCACGTCCTCATTCTCAGGGAGTTCTTGTATCAGCACTTGATAATCTCGCAACGACGCTTCCCACCTCTCCAACTGATGACAAAAACAGAGCAAAATATGGATGGAATATTTGAGATTTCGCAGCTCACGTCAGGCGGAACATGCATGCTATGCATGCACAGATGATGATAAAAGTTACCACCTTGACGTTGCAGTCGGCCCTCCTGAGGCGTGCCTTGCTGTACGCCGGCCGCACGGCGAGCGCGCCGTTGCAGTCCTCGACGGCCTTCTCGTACCGCGAGAGCCTCGCGTGGCACGCCGCGCGGTTGCAGAGCAGCACGGCGTTGCTGGCATCCCTGTCGAGGCCCTCGCCGTACGCGGCGCACGCCTCGGAGAACCTGGACGCCTTGAAGAGGTCGTTCCCGCGCAGCCGCGCCGACGCCACCACCTTGGCCCGCCGGTGCACGTTTGCGATCTCCCGGTTGCTCGGGTCGAGCTGGCACGCCGTCTGCGCCGTCGCCACCGCGTCCTCAAACCTTCACACATCCAGCAAGAACACCGCGATCAGAATCAGACAGAAACACCATTTCCGCCGCTGCTTTCCGTCTGATCAGATCTGAGACGAAACGTTTGCGAACGAACCTCCCTGCAGCAATGTCGACCTGAGCTCGGATCATGAGGACGTATGCATGTGCAACGGTGCCGAAAAACTTGGTCGACTCGTCGACGCCGAACCGCGGCGCGCCTCCCAGCACCGCGTCCGCCTCGTCGTGCCGCTGCAGCTTCAGCAGTGCCTCGGCCTGCAACGCCATGACCTACCAGAGTTCACCGTAACGGAGAATATCATCAGATTTGCTGCGCCGATGAACGTAATGGTCTCGCGCGACGTTGCCACATGCCGTGACCGGCGCTCACCTGTGGGGCGCAGTCCGCGCCGTCGGAGACGGCGGCCTGCGACTCCTGCAGAACCGTGACCCAGTTCCTGACCTTCCGCGCGTCGCCGCACTTGGCCACGCGGCTCTTGATCGACTGCGCGCGCGACACGTCGGCGCCTGTCGAATCATTCGCCGATTGCTTCAAATGGTGAATGGCTTTATCAGCCTCTCCTAATCTGAGGAAGAACAATGGCCATCAAAACAAACTCATCTTGGTATTGTGTAAAACTGTAAACTAAACGATCTCAGTGTAGAGTAGGCTGTAGAAAAATACAGGTGGACTTTCTCTGACAGCTTGCAGAATTTAACTAGCTAGTGCAATCATTATCTCGAAAAAAGAAAAAGAGACGTGAGGATGCTTGTCAAGGAAGTGATTGGCTATTGAAAGTACCAATGATCTATGCGATCACAAATGGCCAGAGTAAATTACGGAATAAGGTCTCGCTTGACCTGCTAAACCAATGATCAAATGTTTCAAAGGAGCACATGTATGATTAAGCTATGGTTAATTCCATTTCTTAATGGAAAAGTTGGAGATTTCCAAGAAAGAATAGCGATACCCCTACTCCACCATGAACAAGTCATCATAGAGAAAGGCCAATGCTGATGCAAAGCAGCCGTTCCTTTATCTAATTCCCCAACTTATGAATTTGGGGAATTTATTTTCTACCAAGTAGTAGTTCTCAATGAAACAAGAGTAGGTAAAGTTGAACAATCAGCTGTCGTTTTGTCAAAAGCCATGAGCAAAGCATTTGTCCTACATAATTAGATCATAATATAGTTACACGAGTATTATTGATATTTAATACCAGGTTACCAAATTATGCCACGGCATTAAACTGACCTAATTTCAATTGACCATTGTACTTAGCTTCGATCAGAACTTCTCTTGTAAAAAATACGGAGTACTCGATAATTTCATTTCTTTAATTTTATTGCACTAATGACATTGGTGATTAACAATTCAACGCCAATTTTGCACGTACCTGAGATAGAGCCCGCCGAGCCGGTGGTGCGCACGGCTATACGACGGGTCGATCCGCACAGCCTCCCTGCAGTCGCCGACGGCCTCGATGAGCCGGCCGAGCGCGGCGAGCGCGGCGGCCTTGTTGCTCCAGTACGCCGGCCGCCTCGGGTCCACCATGATGGCCTGGTCGTAGAGCGCCACCGCCTCCGCGTAATGCCCCTCCCGGTACTCCTCGTTGCCCATCTCCTTCAGCTTCTCCGGGTCCGTCCGGTGCGACAGCGCCCGGCATAGCTCGGCCGGCGGCGCCTTCGCCTCCTTGACGATGTTCCCCAAGCCCGAGAGCGCGTACCCGTTCGACGCCTTCCGCTCGTTGGCTGCCTTGGGGTTGCGGTCCAGCGAGTTCCGCGCCGACGCGCCGGGGACGCCGGCATTGAGGTTGCCGAGGTTGCGGTGGAGCATCATGTTGCCGGAGGTTGCGCGCACCAGCTGCGTGGTGCCCTTGACCCTCTGGTGGTCGTGGATCATCTTGTCGAGCTCCGCTGCCATGCCAGTGTACTCCGCGGCCGCGGCCCCTAACGCCATCTTGGCTCCGCCGTTCACCGTCTTTGTCGTATGTACAGCCGTTTTGCTTGCAGGTGGATGTACATGTTGCACGGAATTTTTCGGCGCCAGCAAAGGCAGGACGTCCTTGCGGTGCACGAGGGACGAGTCGTCGTGGACGCCGCCCTTCCGGTGCGCCGGGTAGGCCGGCGCGGACACCGCCGACGCACCCGCCTCGGGCTCCGGCTCAGCAGTACCAGGTGGAGCCCCGTTGATGCGGGAGAGGGAGGTCATGGAGTTTGAGCGGCGCCGCCGGAACATACCGCTGTAGATGCCGAACATCGCGCAGCCGGTCGGCGGGCGGCGCGACTCCGTCATGGCGAATGGCGACGTCCGCGGCCCGCACGCCCGCTCGGTGGTTGGGTCGTGCGCGCTCGCGCGGGGGAGGCAAGGCGAGGAAGGATGAGACCAGGGAAGGGGAGGAGAGGGAGGAGGAGGGAGCGCGGCCGTTGGCACCTCGGTTAGCAACGAGCGGCGGGGTTGCGAATTTGGGACGGGAAAGCTGGGAGCAGGAGGGGATTTTAAACGGGGAATATTTGCATGGACCCCCTTGTGTTTTTGGACTTCGTCATGTGGGCCATTTTGTGCAACTTCTACTGTTCTCCCTCTTATTTTTTTTCACTTCCTTTTTTTTTTTTGTCTAGGAGACTTGGAGTGGATGTTGACTTCCTGGACCATGCTTTGGTTGGGACATTCATGGTGAGAACTGCTTGGTTAGGTCGAATGTCTTGGTTTTATTTAATGTGCTATTGTGTTTGAAGCTATTATTTTGATTTTTCAATGTTGTTTCTGTGTGAATGTTGAAGCACGTGTGCCACAATCAAATTAGTTTTTATGTGAGTGCTAGAAATCAAAATGGGAGCTAGTGTTAACTCTTAACTTTTTTTAACTCTTACCAGAGGAACTCTGAGTAATTGTAGGGTCAAAATTGGTCCGTTCTTGCAGCGTGGCCTGCTTCCTCCGGTCATGCATTTAGCCTGCCTGGAATGGGTTGCTTTATTTTTCATTTCATTTAACAGATGCTTGCTGTTCTCCACTCTGACATTGGTGGCTATCAGCCTGTCAACTATCACGCAAATTATGTTCAGAAGACAGATAATAACAGCTATATTATATATGCCCCTCTTTTTCTTCGCTAGTACAGATTACAGAAACAAGAACTTGCACTTCCAACAAAAAAAAAAGAACAAAGAACAAAGAACAAAGAACAAAGAACAAAGCACTTGCAAATAGCGGGGAGGCGTAATGTGTTGGATCGCTGCAAAAAATTGGACCGGATCAAACCATGCAGGCACGACGACCGCGCGAACACAATCTAGCCTTGGGTTGCCTCCATTATTGCGTATGCACCGACGACGTGATCTGCTGCAAAACGTGTTCGACGTGCTGAACAACGATAACACATCGCTAATAACAGGGGTGTTAGTTGGCAAAGCAGCAGCAGGTCAATCCCCAATCGTTTTGGGCCACACTAATCCCAGTTTCCCACTGATGATGACATGGCATGCATCAACAAGACAGCAACCTTTCTGAATTCTGAGGTCAGCGTTGATTCGATCGTATCATTGCGTGGTGTGATTGCAGGTTGTTCGTTGTTACGATACAATCGTTGCCATGTTAACATCGACCATCTGATTCTCACAAGTACGCAGCTGATGGGTTCGTCGCAGCTAACAATCTGTTGGTTTTAAACCTCTCCAATATGCTAGTACTGTTGATTGCACAAAGCGATCGCGAGAACTGAAGTGATGAAACCATGAGCTGTAGGAAGAAGCTAATGGCACGAGTGAGCTAGCAACTTGACAGACATCTTAGGGGTGTTCACATTTGAGTCAGAGCCATAATCAGCAAGGATTACCACATAAAGGGTTTGAATTGAAGTCAAGAAAACTAAAGGGGACTATTTGTTTTAGCTGTAAATTCTTAGTAGCTAGCTAGTTTGATTCGGTTAGAGATTCTTAGTAACTAACTAGTTTGAGTATCTTGTTGATTGATCTAAGTAGTTGACTGGTCCTGATAGCTGGTATTTTTCAGCTTATAAATTCTAGTTTATTTTTAGATTCTATAAATACTGATTCTTACAATAATCTAGATCTAGAATTTAAACCATTTGTTTTAAGGAGTGGCAGGAGCATACAGAAAAATGAATAATGTCGATATCTAATCGCGCAGCTCTTCAGTATGTGAGCATCGATTACTCGATCAGTATGCGACATCTATGATCTATCATCTTCCCTGTCAGTTTCCTGGACCTAAATCTGCAACAGGGGTTGAGCGTGAAAACGAAAAGCGTTCCCTTGTAAGAAAGGCCAATCTCTTGTGTCTGGAAGCAATTGATTAGACTTCTCTGCCATATCTAGCAGACATCCAAATCAAAGCCGATAGCAAGTCTAACTCGCGCCTGATGGCATTGACATCCCGGTCCCCAGTTAGCACAGCTGCGCAACGATTTTGTTGACGCGAATCAGCCCCCGAGCCGCAGCGCAGGGAGGAGAGGAGGGCGCGGGCGCGTACCTTCAGCTTCTGGAAGGAGGCGGTGGCGGCGGAGGGGCGTGGCGCGTGGAAGCTTCTGGAAGGGAGGCGAAGGTGACGAACCAGGAGGATCAACAGGGAGAGGAAGGGAGAGGAGAGCGTCGGCGGCGGAGGGAGGGGGATTCGCGTGCGGTAGGTATTTTCCCTGGCAACCTGGCCCCACCAACCAATCATCTTAATGGGCCTAGCATTTTTGGCCCAAGCTAAGCAACCGTGTCACTTTTTTATACGGGCTAACGGAGGATGCCCGACGAGAGAGCTTGGCCCGTGGAGATTTCATAGTAAGTAGCCCAACTGAGAAGCCCACTTTCTGATTTTGCCTATGCGCTAATGTTTTGTTCTGATCCTCCTTTCTACAAAACATTTGAGACGATAGAAAATCTAAACTTGCAATAAAATTAATCTTAAGTCCATCAACTGTCCAGGGTGGACAGATTATTAAGATTAGTTATAACTCTTCTGATGTCAACTACGATCATTAGAGGGCATTTTTAGCTATGAAAGTAGTGAAGATACGTCTTTGAATAAAACTGGTGATAATTTCCTACGAAATTACATATTTGTGAAGATGCGGTCGCAACAACGCTTGCATCGAGTCATTCAACTCATGCACTATTGTTTATTAGGCATACTCTTGAGCAAGTGCTCTATTTGTCAGAGCTTGTAGTCTATGCTTTGTCACGGCCATATCGTGCTTTCCGCTAGCCCATGCTGAGTCACCTTCAGCATGACTGCTATAATCCATTGATTGAACTAAACAGGTTTATTTTCATATATCAGCGAGTTTTGTTTATTAGCGGGAACGTAGTTAGAGTTAGCTTAGTGATAAAGCTAGGCTCCATCCCATGTGCATATATGTGAAAGTTTACGGACTTAGCAAAAATTAAAGTAGTTTATAGGCTAAATTTCGTGAACTGATTTCTCTGAGTTAAGAGATGAAGATGTTAACTTATAAATATACATATAATAAGAAAAATTTTATATTTTCTGAGAAGGTACCAAGAGTACCATAATTTTTAATGTTAATTTTGGTATCTCTTAGAATCTAAGATAATATAAAAGTTAACACTAAAAATATGATACATATTTATATCTCTCAAAAACGGTAAAATCACTCATATAAAAATATAAGAAAAATAAAATCACCATAAGGCAACTGTAACACTCATATTAACAAAATCACTGAACAACCGATCACGATAGCAGCCAGATGACACTAATAGTTACTAGAGGCCACGGTTTCATTAACCTTTTCGCACGCGCGTCACACGCTGACTTACTCCTATGTACGTACGTGTCTATCACATTGGGTGCACTAAAATACAGCCTCCAAATTGTATAAGCAGCCAATAGTTTTTTAAGTGCGCAGGTCTACTATTGATTATCCCATTTATCCTTGATTAACAGAGGAGCCAGATTTTGACAACATTCTCACAACACACTCACACATCTATAAATGTGTTTTCTATGACACACTCAAAATCCTTAATGTCATTAAATTCTTAGTACATCCGACTATCCGAGTACGTGTAATAATCATGGATATCGATATTAGTAAGTCGTACACCTGTAACTCCACCACTGTATCGCTGCTACCTCCCTACTGTATGCATGTCATTTTACGGTTACCCTACATGCATCTCCTTTGACAAATTAAGTCGCCAGTCAAGCTAGCGAGTGCGTGCGTGAGGATGATAATCCCAGTCCCACACGGTTCTTCTTCCATGTGTCAACATAACGAAACTGTTGCTACTGTGCCAGTGTTATCCTCTCGTCGGAACTTCCGATCTGGACTGGTCCTGTATCTAGAAGAAAAATGATCAGTAAACTGTATTCAGGCTCAAGCGCGGCCGAGGCTTTGCTCCATGTCTCAACCAAAATTTTTTTTGCCTTACTTTACTTGTGAGCAGCAGATAATCTACCGCGAGAAGGAAGAAGACGCATGCAGAGGAGAGAGTCCATCCTACTTAACCGGCCGGAAAAGTGATCAGATCGCGCACCGTTTCACAACGACCTCACCAACTGTTTGATCTGCCCCCACCCATTTACTTGTAGAACACTAGAACACCCATTTACTTGTTTTAACCTATCAGTTTTAATTTACTTTTACCGACCTGCTCGGCTGCTCACGAGCACATGCACAAGCATGTTGACAAACAAGGGCTCGCCATGTACAGAGTACAAACGTCACCACTGGTAGAAGTCAAAACAACCCTGTCTTGTTTGATTGCTCGATATATTTTCCCTCTGGTTAGACATCTCAGAGGCCAAGATCACCTCACTGAATTAAAAAAACATGCTGGTAAAAAAACGAGATTTGAGGCAGTAAAAGTTTCCAGCCATATGTATATAAGTACACATCAGATTATGCTCTTCCATTGGCAAACCTACACGCTATTCCGTGTGCGATCCTCAGGCCTCTCTCGCGAGAAGCCAATGTTCTCGTGCGACCACGAACGCACGGCGCCGACGCATACCGCGTTCAGCGCCAGGTGCCAGCCACGCGTCGGAGTCTCGGGGCGCCCTGACCATCACGCCGTCGGAAATCTGCAGCCGGCCGCTGGCCAAGCCCCCGGCGCCGTCGATTCCGCGGCCGCGCAGCCTCAGCGCGCCAAGAAGAGGCACGCGGCGGCGGCGCGGCCGTCGACGTCGTCGCGGCGCTCGTCGACCACCGTGGTCGCGACGGACGTGTCCAACTTCCGCGCCATGGTGCAGGAGCTCACCGGCTTCCCGCAGGCCGCCATCTTCCGGCCGCTGCCCCGTAGGCTCCCCGCCCACGCGGCCAACTCGCTGGCCCCGGTGCATGGGTGCGGTGGTGCAAGTGGTGGTGCGCAGCTCGGGCATAGTTCGGACACGGTAACTGCTGCCGGCGGCGGCGGCCGCCCGGACGTCGTCCCGATCGTGCAGCAGCCGCGGTGCTCGACGCCCAGCGTGTTTGATGGGCTGCCCGACCTCGGGTCGCCGGAGTTCGACTCGTGGGCCGACTTTTCCATCGAATAATTGCTTCTTGGAAAAATCAACAGAAGCCAGTGCAATACGGTGGTAATGGTTTGGTACTTTCATTCCGCTCATGCATGTTGGTTAGTGTTTACAGCATCCTTGAAAAAAAGGGATGGCGCTTGTACTCAAAGATTACACATAAATATGCATTTTAGACTCTTGTAATCTCAAATATCTATTGACATATTTGTATTTTGTTACATACAAGAAGGTTAATTAGAGTGGTTTATTTAGCATTTCTGTCAGATGTTCTACTAATGAATATTGGAACCGACTTGTATGTAAACATTCAGTGTTTTGACTCGGTTGTTCAAGTGAGCCGGTGCAGAGGCCTTCAAAGTTCAAACATCATCGTCAACGTCACAAGTGACAACAATCTCATAGAAATGGACCGGATAGCTACAAGCTAGTACTGCTCAAAGTGATTAATCCAAGTAGCTAGGAAGAGTACATGATGTGCATGGGTGCCCGATCTTTCGTTAGGAGGGTAAGTACGATTTGTGAAGATCTCGACGTTAACGGTCCAGCTTTTGATCAGCACCGATCCGAAACCAGCACCGCTACACCATCGCTCTGCTGGTTATCAACCACGCGCGAACGAGATTGACCTCGCCAAGAAAGCTTATCCCTGCTTGCGAATCGAGAACACAAGCAAGAATGAGGTAGACACAATCTAAAATTGCAGATAATAGTGGAGGTATTCGAATTTTGGGGTTCTACAAACCGATACACGGCGAAACTGCAACAGCAGAATGATCTAAGCAAAACCTAACCCTAACATTGGCGGCGGGTGCCTATTTATAGGGTTTACAAGACGTAGTTGCCTTCTATGACATGGGCCGGATCCCAAGGAATATGGGCTGGATCCCAAGGAAGACTCTGATTCTGAACAGGCTCGAGTATCTTTATCAAGAGATGGTCAGGAGTAGGCCGATTGTTGGTCGGGGTCGGTGTCGGGGTCGGCCGATAGGTCGGTGTCGGGGTCAGCCGATAGGTCGATGTCGGAGGTGTCAGGGTCGGCTGATAGGTCGGTGTCGGGGTTGGAGTCGGGGTCGGCCGATAGGTCGATGTCGGAGTCAGAGTCGGGGTCGGGATTGGCCGATTGGTGGTCGAGATCGGCCGATTGGTCGGTCTGCTCAAGCGTCCCGGCCGATATGTCGGAGTCGGAGTCGGGATTGGCCGATTGGTCGGTCTGTTCGAGCATCCCGACCGATAGTCCCTTGTCATCGTTTCCATGGTTCCTAAGGATCAAAATATCACCCATAAATAACATTCCATCCCTATTCATATCAGTATGGATAGTAAGAAACGAATGCAACTCGTAATGAAGCTTTCGGGCACGTGAGCGAGTGATTGGTCCTGGAATTATATACTGAGGAATGTCTCTGTCATTGTGGGCGATGTCCTCATCATCCTCCCTCTCTTGAATTGGAGTCGTCCTCGACTCAAGCTCATCTTCATGTCCCAAGTAAGGCTTCAAATCTAAAACGTTAAAAGTGGGACTAACCCCAAAATCTGCAGGTAATTCAAGCCTGTATGCATTGTTATTAATTTTCTTAATTATCCTGAAAGAACCATCAGCTCAAGGCATCAACTTAGACTTTCTTAAATCTGAAAATCTTTCTTTGTGCAGGTGTAACCAAACAAGATCACCAATCTCAAATGATACATGTCTCCTATCTTAACTACCAGTAATTCTAAACTTTTCAGTCATCTTCTCAATGCTTTCTTTAGTTTTGGCATGTAATTTCAGAATAAGTTCAGCTCGTGCCTCCGCATCTAAATGTAAATGTTCAGAAGTAGGTAAAGGTAAAAGATCAATGGGTGCACGTGGATTAAGACCATAGACAACCTGGAAAGGGCTCACCTTGGTAGTAGAATGTACCGATCGATTGTATGCAAACTTCACATGAGGTAAACACTCTTCCCACATCTTTAAATTCTTCTTCAAAATAGTCCGCAATAGGGTGGATAATGTACGATTAACTACCTCGGTTTGTCCATTGGTTTGAGGGTGGCAGGTGGTGGAGAATAACAGCTTGGTTCCTAACTTGTTCCATAAGCTTCTCCAAAAGTGGCTCAAGAACTTCGCATCTCGGTCGAAGACAATGGTATTGGGCACTCCATGAAGGCGAATAATTTCCCTGAAAAACAAATCAGCAATGTTTTTAGCATCATCGCTCTTATGACAGGGTATAAAATGTGCCATTTTAGAGAATTGATCTACCATCACAAATATACTATCATTTTCCCTCTTAGTCCTAGGTAAGCCTAAAACAAAGTCCATTGATATATCCTTCCAAGGAATACTAGAAACAGGGAGAGGCATATAAAGTCTGAAAGGGTTTAAGCGTGACTTAGCTTTGTTACATGTAGTGAAGTGTGAGACGTAGCGCTCGACATCTCGCCGCATCCCTGGCCAAAAGAAATACGTGGATAGCACGTCCTCGGTTTTCTTCGCTCCAAAATATCCCATCAAGCCACCTCCATGAGCTTCCTGTAAGAACAAAAGGCGAATGAAGCTAGCTGGGATGCATAGCTTGTTAGCACGATATAATAGTCCTTCATTCAGCACATACTTCTGCCAAGTTCGACCCTCTTTACAATTTGCAAAAGCATCTTTGAAATCCAAATCAGTAGCATATAAATCCTTTAGTGTCTCTAGGCTAAATATCTTATGATCAAGCTGAAATAATATAGAATAACGCCTAGATAAAGCATCAGCTATGACATTATCTTTACCTCGTTTATATTTAATGATATATAAGAATGACTCTATGAACTCAACCCATTTTGCGTGTCGCTTGTTCAACTTTGCTTGGCTTCTGATATGTTTCAAAGACTTATGATCAGAATGAATGACAAACTCCCTAGGCCAAAGATAATGTTGCCAAGTCTCTAACACCCGAACTAAGACATACAACTCCTTATCATAGGTAGAGTAATTCAGATTAGGGCCATGCAGTTTTTCACTAAAGTAAGCAACGGGCTTACCTTCTTGTAGCAGCACGCCTCCTATCATAATCCCACTAGCATCACATTCAAGTTCAAATGTCTTACCAAAGTCAGGGAGTTGGAGTAGCGGAGCATGAGTTAGTTTCTCCTTAAGCGTGTTAAAAGCTTGTTCTTGTGCTGGACCCCACATGAATGAAGCTCCCTTCTTTGTTAGCTCGTTGAGTGGGGCAGCAATTGTACTGAAATCCTTTACAAACCGCCGATAGAACCCTGCAAGTCCATTGAAGCTTCTTACTTATGTGACGGTTTGGGGGATCAATTAGCTCCTAATGGCTTCAATTTTCGCTTCATCCACCTCGATTCCCTGTGGAGTAACAACATAGCCGAGAAAAGAGACACGATTCGTGCAAAAAGTGCACTTTTCAAGATTACCGAATAAGTGTGCTTCCCTCAATGCATTAAAAACAGAACGCAAGTGAATCAAATGCTCATCATCAGACTTGCTATATATCAAGATATCATCAAAGTAAATCACCACAAATTTTTCGATAAATACTCTCAAAACTTCATTCATCAAACGCATGAAAGTGCTAGGTACATTAGTCAACCCAAAAGGCATGACTAGCCACTCATATAGTCCAAACTTAGTTTTGAAAGCTGTTTTCCATTCGTCTCCTAATTTCATCCTAATTTGATGGTATCCACTACGCAAGTCAATCTTTGTGAAAATGGTAGAACCACTCAACTCGTCAAGCATATCATCTAACCTAGGAATAGGATGACGATATCGTATTGTAATATTATTGATGGCTCTATAATCAACACATATCCGCCAACTACCGTCTTTCTTAGGAACTAAAAGAACAGGGACATCACAGGGGCTAAGACTTTCTCGCACATACCCACGGTCCAGAAGTTCTTGGACTTGTCGTTGAATTTCTTTAGTCTCCTCCGGGTTTGTTTTATAGGCTGCACGGTTTGGCAATGTCGCTCTCGGAACCAAATCAATTTGATGCTCAATACCCCGAATAGGTGGCAGTCCCGGGGGTATCTCCATCGGAAACACATCTTTAAATTCATGTAAGAGATTAGTGACAGCAGGAGGCAAAGAAGTGGAAATATTCTCAAATAAAAACAGAATGTCTTTGCATATGAAAGCATAGCAAGGAGAATCAAGCTCATTAATATCAACAAGATCAGATCTAGTAGCAAGCATAACTCCTCCCTTCAATTTAATGCTCTCAGATTTAGAGCTATTGTATATCCTTTCTCGTTTAGGTGGGAAAACAGTGTTAGCTACTTGCTGATTTTCAGATTGTGGTGCGCTCTCCTTCTTGCTTTTCTCAGCACTCTCTTTCTCACATTGCACAATTTCAGTGGGCGTCATAGGAAGCAAGGTAATTTTCTTTTCCTTGTGTATAAGTGTATATTTCTTGCTCCTACCATGATGTGTGGCATTGGTATCAAATTCCCATGGATGACCCAATAAAAGTGAGCATGCTTGCATGGGTACAACATCAAAATCAGCAGAATCTTGGTATGAGCCGATGAAAAATTGCACTCTCGCCGATTGTGTTACCTTGACCTTACCATTGTTGTTGAACCATTGAATGTGGTAGGGTTGAGGATATGGACGTGTGGTTATCCCAAGTTTGTCCACCAGGTCCGAGCTCACCAAATTGTTGCAGCTCCCTCCATCAATTATGACGCGAACACGACGATCCTTCACGATGAGGTACATTTGGAATAAGTTATGTCGCTGTAGCGTGTCCGATGGCTCCACTTGAGTGCTCAACACTTGTTGCACAATTAAATTCTAGTATTTCTCTGTGGCGGTGGCACCTAGAATCTCCCCTCCATCAGTATCGGTCTCTTCATCACCTGCATTATCAGTGCCAGTAGCAAATTATCCTCAATATCACTAGCACTAACATACCCATCGTCTTCGGTAACAATGAATGTCCGTCGCTGGCTAGGACAATCTCTCATGACATGGTATTTTCCTTTGCAATTGTGGCAGATGATGCTGCTGGATCGGCCTGAGGATGCCACCGATGCAGAACTCTATGCCGGCGTTGGGGGCATTGTCGTTGTACTCTTCTTCGCCAGTGTCGGTGATGATGATGGTGTCGCTGAACGCGCCCTCGATACGTAGGGGCAGCAGGCCGTGCAGGAGGAGATGGGGCCAATTTTACTGTCCCTGATATAGATCTGGGGTCGTTGAAGTTGCCCCTTGGTTTCGGTTGTCGTCCCTGCAATTCCTTTTCTGCCAACATAGCAAGATGAAACAACATATTGAGAGAATTATAATCCTTATAGCCAACTATGTCCTGTATTTCTCTCCTTAAACCACCAAAGAATCTAGCCATTTTATCCTCTTCGTCCTCAACTACCTCACAACGCAACATTCCAATTTGTAGCTCTTGGTAGTACTCCTCAACAGATTTATTTCCCTGATTTAAACGCTGTAATTTTTTACGCATATCACGTTTATAGGTAGAGGGAACAAATATACCACGCATAGCTCTCTTTAACCCATTCCACGTGTCGGGCGCTAATCCTGCGTTTACTAGTTCAGTCCACCAAATAATAGCAAAATCAGTAAACTCGCTAGTGGCTTGTCTAACGCGGTAAACTTTGGACACAAGATGGGAGTTAAATTTTTGTTCCACTGTCATTTTTCAGTTCAAATACACCTCAGCATCATAAGTACCAGAGAAAGATGATATGATGAACTTAATTTTAACATATAAATTATCAACACGAGGGTTATATTCATTGTTACCTCCCATACCTTGACGACGTGGATATCGGGGGCGAGGAGGAGGGTCATGATCGACAGCAGGGGACCGATCATACTCTTCTTGGTTCATGCCATTTGCCTCGAGTTCCTCAGCTAACCTCTCATTCGGTGGTTGTGTCTCTAAATTTTCTATCCTGGTGACGAGGCTAGCAATACCTCTCTCTATCCTCTCCAGCCGATGCTCATTGTCATGGTTGCTCTTGATGATATTTGTATTAAGCTCTCATATCAAAATTTAAAACTCTGACTTGGACACACACTCATCTCCATCATCTTGATGAGACATTCTTGCCATAGTCAGTGAAAAACACGAAAAACAGAGAAACTCACAAGTGTGTTAGTCTCCTATGTACTATTAGGATGTGGAGTCGCTCACACTCAAGCGTTTAACCAAGTACTTGCAAATGCTCTTACCAACGCAGCAGGTGGTACAATCAGTTGGCTTGCGTATGATACCGCTGAAGACGATAGTGTAGCGACTGTTGGTTGGGAACTGTGCTGACCAAAAGAAAGGTGGAGTTTGGAAGGCTAATTTTGGTAGCAAGGATCAGCACAGATCGACAACAGTTAGTAAAGCTCAATAATGATCCACAATACTCGCCTTGGTTGCTGGTCTAATCATGTTCCTAGAAACTAGTATACGCAGAGCGTCCAACTCAAAACAAGATCACCAAAACAGCAACTAAGGATGAATGAGGATTACATAGCTTATTCTGAATTCTAGAACAACTTTCTCCTTTTTCTCCTTTCTTTGTCTCTATCTCCTTTTTTTTGTCCTTTTCTCTTTTTCTTTCCTCTTTTTTTTTCCTTTTTCTTTTCTTGTTTTGTTCCTTCCTTTTTTTGTCCTTCTCTTTCCTTTTTCTTTCACTGAGAAAGCTGATCAAACATGAACTTTACAAAGGGACAACCGAGAAAAGAAGAAACGGAGTAGATGGACAACAAGAACTCGCTAGAACTCGGCCTTATGCGGCAAGACCAAACTGCCTTCAATCCGACTTTGAACAGGGTTCAAGGTTGGATTCGGATATCCCTGACCTAGCTAAGATTATGGCGATAACTCGTAACCAAGAACACAAATCTCGACCAGCAACCCAATGTCAACCATGGATCAAAACTCAGCAATACGACACTGTAACGAAATTGCTAAGGCTAGAAACACTGGGGCGTTGAGGGTGGTCTGTCCTAGATGACTACGAATTTTTTTTGGAGTTCTGGGATAAAGGCAAAGAACTAACTGAGGGATACAATGATACCTGACGGTAAACCTTCGGCTCTGATACCACTTGATGCGCACGGGGGTGCCCGATCTTCCGTCAGGAAGGTAAACACGATTTGTGGAGATCTCGACATTGACGGTCCGGCTTTTGATCAGCATCGATCCAAAACCAGCAACCGCTACACCACCGCTCCGCTGGTTTTCAACCACGCGCGAACACGATTGACCTCGCCAAGAAGGCTTATCCCTGCTTGCGAATCGAGAACACAAGCAAGAACGAGGTAGACGCAATTTGAAATTACAGATAATAGTGGATGTATTCGAAGTTTGGGGTTCTACAAACCGATACACGGTGAAACTGTAACAGCAGAATAATTTAAGCAAAACCCATCCCTAACATTGGCGGCGGGTGCCTATTTATAGGGTTCACAAGACGTAGTTGCCTTCTATGACATGGGCCGGATCCCAAGAAATATGGGCCGAATCCCAAGGAAGACTCTGATTCTGAACAGGCTCGAGTATCTTTATCGAGAGATGGTAAGGAGTAGGCCGATTGTTGGTCGGGGTCGGTGTTGGGGTTGGAGTCGGGGTCGGCCGATAGGTCGATGTCGGAGGTGTCGGGGTCGGCCAATAGGTCGGTGTCGGGGTTGGAGTCGGGGTCGACCGATAGGTCGATGTCAGAGTTGGAGTCGGAGTCGGAGTTAGGGTCGGGATTTGCCGATTGGTGGTTGGGATCGAACGATTGGTCGGTCTACTCGAGCGTCCCGGCCGATATGTCGGAGTCGGAGTCGGGATTGGCCGATTGGTCGGTCTGTTCGAGCATCCCGGCCGATAGTCTCTTGTCATCGTTTCTATGGTTCCTAAGGATCAAAATATCACCCATAAATAGCATTCTATCTCTATTCATATCAGTATGGATAGTAAGAAACGAATGCAACTCATAATGAAGCTTTCGGGCACGTGAGCGAGTGATTGGTCCTAAAATTATATAGTGAGGAATGTCTCTGTCGTCATGGGCGATGTCCTCTTCAGTACAAGTCTACAAGAGCTTGATACCGGTAGTACAAGTCTACAAGAGCTTGATACCGGTAGCCAGGCATCCAGGTAGTTTGTGGAAGAGGTTACAGCTTGCAAGTTACAACTGTCCGGTACGCAAGGTCGCCACCACCTGATACTCTCCGGTCTCTCCTGATGCGAACCTGTAGGTGCCATGTAAGAGCCGTACGTAGCAAACTTACTGCACTGTAGCAACTCTTGGTCATTCACGAGAATTGACAATTGACAATTGGCCCAATCTACGTCGGAAACGTTAGGACTTCCAGCGCCTGGTTGTGTTAGGAGTTGAATATACCATGAGATTCTTGCGTTCTCTTCCGTAGTAGGCTTGACAAAAAAACAATATTTCTGAAAATCTGTTGTGTTTTGTCTTTCACCCAGGTGATATCCATGGTCACCCTTTGGTGATCGATCTCCTCCTCCCTCCCTCCCTCCATCTCATCGCCGTGCTCTCAATGATGTCCTCGTCTACATCATTTGTAACATTTAAAAAGAACAAAATTACCGTATTTTCTAAAGCGTTGCAGCAACATCTCAGATTTTTCACTTGATTGTTCAAGATGTAGCTCTATGGCAACAGCCTCTTGTTGGAGAGTGCTCTAGTTAGTTTTTTCCTTCCCCTTCCCTCCTCCTTGCCGGTTGCCTTTTTCCTTTTTCCTTTGTGCTGGGTGTTGATTGTTCTAGAGAGCTCATGCACGTCTCATTTGTTACCTTTCTCTTCCTCTAATATAATAGTAGATCTCCGGTTTCTTTTAAAAAAAGAAAATTTGTTGTGTCCACTGATTATCTGTGGTATCATACTGGAAACGTGGTTCGGTTTACTTGAACACTATCTGAATTCCCAGCGCAACAGCACCGCTTGATAATAAACCAATAGTATTTTAAGCAGCCCAGATGGCAAACCAACACGCAGGACAGGCTTTATTATATGAGCACTGCAAGGCAGGCTAGCAGCTAGCTCACTTATATCATTCAGAAACAACAAAACAGATCAACAGTTCTATGCAGCTTTATTTTTAGATCGAACAGGGGAGGATCAGACGAGATGGAGCAGATATGGGCCTCACTCTGCTCCCAGGAGGGCAAGGAGAATATCCTCGTAGTCTCTAGTTGTATCTTTAGCAACAGCTCGCTCCAACGGAACACTGTTTCTCTTCTGGTAAGCCTCCTTTATCAGCTTCAGGTCTACCTCGGCCCGAGTAGTTATGACCCTTGTAAGAGAGTTCTCGTCTGTGCCCATTCCTCCTAGAGCCAGTCGAATGACTTTCTCAAAGTATCTGTCTGGGCAGGTGAAGCATCTTATGATCGCCCTTAGTGTTGCAAGGAACTCGTCCTTGGGATCAGCTTTAAGGTCCTGCCAGTACGCCGGAATTTGTTAACAGAGTTTCAGAAAAAGGAGTGTTAACAAACAACACTATGAACAACCAAACAGTTTCTCACCAAACTGTGAACAAATACTCGGCTAGCAGTGGTGATTATTTTGGTTCCATAAATATGTAGAGTTCAAACAATGACATGTTACTGAACGAAACATTTCGATTATTGAAGTTTTTAATCAATCAGACGTGCACCTCATTTATTGCCTGACCAAAGTCGTCATTAGTATCATATAGTTCAACTCAACAGTGAAACATGTACATATTTTTGGAAAAAAGAAAAGTGGAACATAGATATAACAGTATCATTCACCTTGTTGGCTGTGTGTTTGTCTTCACAATTTTAATGGATAAGGAGTCGTAAGTAAAATGCTTTTTAACGTAAAAATTAAAGGAGGTTAGTATGCTATTATTTACCTTATTGATTGGATGATTGAACTGATCATTGTAGCTGTTGAATGTTGCGAGTAGCTGAGCTTTGCTCCTTGTGGTGAGAATCCTGATGATCTCATCATCACTGTAAGCCTTGTCATGGATCTTCTCGTGAAGTAGTTTGGCTTCAGAATGTGCCAACGATGTGTTCACCTCTGGGCCATCATAGCGATATGCAGTAACAAGAGGCACCAACAGCTGACAAAAGAAATAAAAAATTTCAATCTGCAATTAGGGTGTTCTTTTGTAGCACTGGTATATGCAATTTAGTATTTCACAAATTATCAATGCCCAGAGAAAGTTAAACAAAGGTGGAATTGCATTAAACTAGAGTTAAACGGAAAGGATGATTAGATACTTAGCAAGTCATCTTCCCTCTTCAGTTATTCACAAATCACAATACACTATAATACCAATCATGAGAGCATGAACGAAACATTACCGAGATGGAATAAACATGTCATGAACAAGTCAAGTGGCATGATAAATTAAAATCCACAATCTGAAGCAGAAAAATCACAGCATTCAGTGCAATGTCACGTTTTCTGTGATTTCGACTGAGATATCGATCTATCAAATTTCAACTTCGCACTTTTAACATATCGAGATCGCATTTTAGTGGTGCATACGATACTTCGATCCGTTCGATGTACTAAAGTATAAAACACGAAGAGCGACGTGGTAGTATGGGAGATTGGGACATGATAGATCCAAAGTCGTCACCTTCCGGAAGTCGCCGGTGACGTGCGCGGCAACGTCCTCCTCAAGCGACCTCTTGAAGCGCTCGTGGTACGCCTGCTTCGTCGCGAAGAGCTGCGCAGGCGTGTGCGCGCACGCGATCTCGACCAGCGCGCGGCCCCCGGGGTGCCATTTGCTCGCCTCCTCGTTCGCCAGCACCGCATCCCGCTCCGCCGGGTCCAGCGTCCACAGGATCACCACCCTCTAAAACAGAGGCCAACCGCCACACGAATCGAATCAGGCAGAGAGAAAGGAAAGGGCCCGGTTAATTCCTTCTAGATCGGGTCGTGCTTCTCGATATTCACCTCGAATTTCCCGTGGATCTCGTTGTTGAGCGCGCGGAGGAGCTCCTCGCCGTACGCCTCGGCGTAGGCGCGGCGGATCGCGCGGCGCTGCGCCGCGTCGCGGTGGGCAAGGATGGAGATGATCAGCTTCTCGTTCGTGCCCCAACCTGCGGAACAGAGAAAGCAGATTGCGTCAGCTAGCTGTTAGATCTCGCTCGCGCGCCGAGGAACGCGCGCGGAGGGAGGGAGCGCGACCTTTGAACGCCTTGCGCAGCTGCTCGCAGTCCTCGGCGACGGGCGGGACGGCGGCGGGGACGGTGAGCGTCGCCATTGTCTGGTCCTGTGGGTTTCGCGAATGGGCGCGGGCCGGCGGGGTGAATGTGTAAAGTGTCGGCCGATCGGGCGGAGGACGGGGAGAGGCGAGCGGTGCGCGCGGGGAGCAGGCGCCGTGAGGCGAGGGGCTTTATGCGGTGGGGAGTAGTTCGAGGAAAGTCTCGCCACCGGAGCGGTGCGCCCGCACGGTGAAGCTATCGGTGACGGTGACCGACAGTGCCGCGGTATGGCAGGGACCTGATCACGCACGGTCGAGAGGTTGGCTTCTGGCTGCGGGGACCCGAGACTTCCGTTCACTACGTGTCGATTTCCTGATTTGCCTCGTGGTGGCCAGTGGCCACGTCGTCTTACTGATTGATGCGAGTAGCGTTCAGCGACGGAGACCAGCTAAGACGATTGCCAATTAGATTTAGTTTTAGACTTGACGTTTTAATCACTTTTAAAATTCTATTAAAAATTATAAAAATTCTGATGATGTGCTTCGTCCCAGCCCTTGATGAATCATTTTGGCCATCTTTTTGTGGGTTCGGTGATAACGAAGACTGTGGAAACACAGCCACGTGTTGTTGTCTATAGCGCTTTTGGTGTCCGCACGGTCATCAAACCACGCTGTCTGTGTTAGGGCAGATTGAAAAGTTGATAGACACTTTATCTTGTTTAGCCCTGATAGTTATACGTCGTATCTTAGCACGCCTAACCTACTACGTAGGTGACGAATGCATGGCGCACGTAGCAGCACTAGAAAGGAAAGCAATGTGCCACGCGATTCCGCAACGATCCTAATTAACATCCTGCAGGTGCGGACGCGGTTTGAGCAGCTTGACGGTGTTGACAGATTCCAAGTCGGGTGTACGGTGCGAACACGATCAATATGTCAACAGTAACAAACTAGCACAATTAGGCAGAGCTGTGGATAGTAACAGGGGCCAACTCAACACCGGTGCTATGGGCCTTATGGCCATCGAAAGAAACATTAAATGCGTGCAGATCGAGACCGCCTTCTTCCTGTCGTTGTGTTTTTGGACGGCCTGCTTCTGATTTTGCACGTACGTCATAGTTTCCGCGTCATCGCTTTATCGTTAGGATTTGTAGAACTGGGATGAGTGGTTGGCATTTGACGCGCATGCTGCTGTGCGTACGTGTTAAGGTCTACGAAGTACAGTTTCTACTTCGGATACTCGGACAGCAAAATCTTGAAGAGTTCCAAACAGTGTTGCACTCACAAGCAGACACAATCAATCTCCGATTCTCCACCACTCAATCACTAACGTGACAATGCACCGTGTCTTTTCTTGACGAGTTTACTGTAACGAGCTGAGGAGTCATGGTATGAACCATGAGGTGATGAGTGCTTGTCAACCGGGTGATGAAGATTGCACGATGAGGATGAAGAGGAAGAGGAGGAGATGACTCGACCGTGACGGAGCTGTCGTGCGACTCAGGTACACGGACGGGCGTCGGCCGGGCAGAGGGGTCGC
>ASSH01051631.1:0-23611 GCA_000418225.1 Zizania latifolia | reverse complement strand
TAAGCTTCTGATGTTGCAAAATTTTCTCACAGATCAGACAAACAATGTAGGGAATCATTTTCACAACATCGTACATAAAAAGCCAACCATCCTTTTTTTGCTAGAGAAATACAAGAATAAAAAACCAATGGCATTGCTTTAAGCCTCAGTTGTTGCAATTATTATCACGAAGACATTTGTCAGACAATGTAGGCAAAAACAATACAACTCATCATAGGCAAAGATTTGGGAATTATAACAACAAATCCAATAACAATTAGTCTGGAACAATACAGATGTGCTCAGTTGGGAGTTAGGAGTGTGATGCAATGCAGGAACAAAAATTATGATTCCATTTCAAGCCTCAGCCACTTGCAATTATTATCAGACACTTGTCAAACAATGTAGGCAGTAATCTTGCAAGTCATCATAGGCAACATTGGTAACAAATAAACACAAGGCAAGAAGCTCGAATATGACAATGTTTCAAGCCGAAGCTCTTGCAATTATAATCACAGCTCGTTGCAAGCCATGTAGCAGTAGCTTAGTGCTAATCATCATAGGGAATGTTAACAGCAAGCACCTTGCAAATATAATGTCAAATGCCCTCAAGATTGCAGTAGGCCCACAAAGGCACAAAATAAATCTTGATCTTCAGACCGATAAAACTATAAAACTATTTGTGAAGCTGTAAAAAGCAGGGGGGAAATGTTCTTTGTGCAGCACTAAACGATGTCACTGAGGTTCAGACAAAACAATCTCCAAATGGAAATTCATACTGCTTACAAAATAGCATTGTTTAGAATAATAAGGTGTACAGAGCAAGCTAATAAGAAAGCAAAACAAAAATGACAAGGGAGTGAAGGTGGATTCCAGGTAAAAGAATAATCAAGTTGCACCATATTTCCTTATTGTGAAATTTGACACAACTGGACATGCAAATGTATATTTAACAGCTTACCTGTTCACAACGAAGGAAGAACAGCCTATTCTCCTTAGACAGAATGGTATCAGGACTCTTGCACCCATTGCATATGACATATTCATCTGAAAGGAGTAAAATATAATAAAATTATTAAATTATTAAATTAACAAAAATAAGTATGTTGAGTTTAGCCCATCAAAAGCAGCTCATATATAACAATATAACAAGACTTTCATGACAGTTCCATGCATAGTATCTCATAGAAAAAAAGAATAGGATACTATCAAGACTGTTCAATGCCTGTGTCCCTCCAAATCTTCATAACCATATACCTCTATCAGTCTATTGTCTTTAAAAAATAAAGTATATAAGAAGTGGGGAAATAAATAGGGCTACGATTCACAAGAGGAAATTTTAATCCATATCTAAATCATCGTGCCCATGTATATAAAAAATCATAATATTTGGGTATAAAGGGTTATGATATGATGAAGGAATTATACAAAGCGCATTGAAATACTACTCTTAGATAACTGTATGAAATACTTCAATTTCACTTGGTAAAGTCTGTGGCATCTTTGCCTTTTTAAAGCCGTATTTTTATCCATTTTTTTTAACTAACCAGCAACCTTTGTTTTGGAGGAAGGCAAGGAAAGCTTTCACTATAATAGATAAGATTCCCTTGATTCCCTAGCATAACAAAGAGAAGCACACACAACAACAATGAATTACACCAAGTCTAAATAACGGAAGCTAATGAATTCTGGATATCACAGCAACAAGTTCATGTAATAATAAAGATTCACGTAACAAAGAACATGAGCAGGAATCATGTAATAATGAGGAAACTTACTGATATATCTCCTGAGTATGGCTTCAAAGTTTTTCGGAGCAAATCTTCCTTTTATAACCAATCTTTGTTGTCCATCAAGGGATCCGCTTGTTCCCATCTCAGCAAGTAAAAACATCATCACATGTTCAGGTTGCCTATGCATTCTGGAAGTGGAAACAACTATTACAGTTAGCTCATGGTAATTTATCTTTCCTACAATCAAATCAGACCTACAGTATATTATGGAGTGGCAATAAAGTGGGATCTTACGTTTTGCACAAATCCATGAAGTTTACAAAAACTGTCTTCTTTGTGCCTTCCCTAAGAACTTGAGGGGGCCTCATAACAGTTCTTCGTCTATCACCAGCAAGATCAGGATTATTCTCACGCAAGATATTGAATACTCTGCCAAGCAGCTGTCACAAATAGATTGAAAGGTTTCACTAACAAAGACAAAATTGAATACTACTTGAAGCTGAGCCGAGCACTATGAGATACTAGTACCATATAGGTAGGAAAAAAACAGAAAAATCAGAATTACGTAAAAGAAGCATAATAATTCTTCCCCTCAATCAATAATGCACCACAAGCACACAATTATTATAACCTAAAAAGATATTTGCCATCTTAAAAAAACTCCAAGCTTACTAATTTGAAGTGTATAATATCTTATATAGAATTTACAAGAAGAAATGACCTGCCAACAAAAGGATAATCATAAATTCTGAACAGGAAATAAGTATTAATTACCTCTTCATATTTATAATCTCTGTCGGTTCCTTCCCAAGGGTACCGATCTGCATCACCAAGCATGATACCTTCTCCTTCTTCGTCCTCTCCAAATTGATCATCTGGACAGTAGATGTTCAGATACAGCAAAATAATGCAATGAGGGTAGATATATTTACTAAGCAATCCACAATTACCTAGAGCATCTTCACCATCTCCAGCTTCAGTAAGAGATGTATCATGCTCTACCTGGAATTTGCAAAAATTAGTAAACTGAAGAAAACTATATAAAGCTATATTAATTCATAAATGATAAAACAATTGCAACAGGTGTCTGTAACCAACTAAACTCACATGCTTCTTCTTCTTCTTTTTCATGCCAGTAAAACTTGGCTCACCAGTCTCGGTGACTGAAAAAAATGCAACATAAGCATATTAGTAAAAATGCATAGCAACTTTTTTTGGCAGCATAGCAAGCACACCTGTCAAGCTCTCAGTCTTCTCTGCCAACTTATCCACCTCATCGGATGGATCTTGGATCACAACCTTCTTCTTCTTCTTTTTCTTGGTTGGGTCAAAAGGAGTAAGCTACAGAATAGCACAGATGTTATCAACAAGCATGGACATGGAAAAAGAATATAAAAGATTGGGAAATAAAATTTATGAAAGGTCGGTGCAGGAGATTACAAACAAATTAAACGCTATAATCCACCGTACAGTAACATATCATTTCCAGCATCAAACAACAATATGCTCATACTTTTTCAAATTTCAATCTTTAGCCCTTTGTTGCCCATGATTATCCTTGATGATCCTTGTCAGACACACACGACAACACAACAAGCTACCAGCAAATGCGAAACACACATCGAATCTAATTTGTAGGTCTCATTACAGTCGTACATCCATTCATTTAACACAAAATCCCAATTTTGTTGTGCATATGTCCTGCCAACCAGGATAGCACTAACAGTATATTCAGAAACTAGAAGTGCCGACACAATAGCATATCACTAGAAGTGTTCAATGTTACATTGCTACATTGTTTCAAACCCTCCATCAGATTAAGAAGCATAGCGTGCATGAAATGAATCAAGTGAGTTTAACCGATTCAATCCAGCCCAATAGAACGAACCAGCGAGGCCCTTACATCTGGCTACTCAACAGGCATCCACCAAAACCTACGACCTATTGCTCAGCAAAGCAGCTTAATCCGCTAAGATTTCACAGCTTCAATACAAGCACACAAATCAAACATCCCGCGTAAGCCTATGGTCGCAGATTCGCAACCAGACCACGCAGACACCAAGCACGGCATCGCACCCAGCCTATCGCTACGTTTTTTCTTCCTCTCACCACCCAAACATAAACAAGCCAAGCCGAATCCGATGTGAAGGGCAAAAAAAAAAAAAAAACAGGAAGCTTTTCACCTCGGAGACCTCCTCCTTCCTCTCCGTCTGCTCGTCGTCTTCCATGGCGACGCTGGCCTTCTTCGCCCCCTCCTCCCTTACCGGCGAGGCAGGCGACCCGATCCTCGGCGCGGCGGCAGGGGACCTGAACGGCAAGGAACAAGAGCAGCAGCAATCAGATCGGATCGGGGAATCGATCGGACGAGGTGCGAGATTTTTTTCTCTCCTTCCCGAGCACTTACAACGCGAGAGAGGCGGCGGCGGGGGCTCCCGCTAGGGTTTCTGAGTGTCTCTGCCTTGTTAGGCTTCAATGAATCTCTCTTTTGCTTTCTTCTCTGTTTTTTTTTTCTTGTGTGGTTTTCGTTTGGGATCTATGGGCCGCTAATCCGCTATTTGTAGCCGACGTTACTTGGCCCGTTTGTCGCAAGTCGCAACGTTGTCGTAGATGTCACACTGAGCTGAGGCTGTCAGGGCAGATTATTTGTAGTTTATACTTAAATTAAATTATGTGTCAAAAAAAATTATAAACGACTTAACTAATAATTATAATCAAATCAGATATCTTACTACTTACCCAATAATCAAGATTATATTATAGTCTCGATTATTTTAAGCTATCTCAGATCCTCTTTGGAACAATCTATTGGAAGAATTATAGACAACTTAGGTATTAATCATAATCAGTAATATAACTAATAATCAGAAACAACTATCTCTATTTATCAAATAGTCATAATTATGTTATAATGTTATTTTAATTTGTTGCAAAGAGAGGCCTCAAAGGAGCCCCTGTCAACTAGTTTTTTAACATGTTTTTTATTGCATGCAAGATACACACGTATAGCACTTCTAATACATGCCAAGCATGTGAAAGGCTAAAAATAAATATACTCCTCCGTTCGCGAATACTCGTCAGTCTTTGGTACACTTTGTCCATTGATTATAAATCAAGATTATGTAAAAAATTTGTTAGTCAAATTTTTATCGCACCCCTCAAATGATAAAGTACATACTTAGATCTTGACCATGACTAAACATAATATGTTACAACATGAAATCTGGCTCTTTCATGTTGCTAGGCAAGAAGAGGAATAGAGACAGCGTACAAATAAATTTGCCGCACCATATGGGTAGTCCAGCAAATACACAAGTGGTCAAGCGGAAAAGAGTACAGGAACGGGGTTATACTGTTTCAGTAGGCTGAACATTTTGT
The DNA here is from genome assembly GCA_000418225.1 of Zizania latifolia. Taxonomy (NCBI): domain Eukaryota; kingdom Viridiplantae; phylum Streptophyta; class Magnoliopsida; order Poales; family Poaceae; genus Zizania; species Zizania latifolia. The sequence continues at coordinate 18,524 of ASSH01051631.1, read as the reverse complement.
GGATACAAAAAATCAGATAACAAAGGACTTTACAGAACAATCTCAAAATCTATAAATCTCAGATGAAAAATAAACGCTGCAAGGAATTAATGATTATGGTCAGCTGTTGGCTCCTCCCAGGCTCCCACAAACAATTGTCGGATTCAAGATTCAGCTGTGCCGTTTGGATAACTCCGGAGCATGCTAGCATCTGTAGTTGAGAACATTCTCTACTGTAAATTCCATAGTGGACACCGAAGCTGTGGTGGTAGAATATCGAGGAGGAGATAGGAATCATTTAACTCTTGCAACTGAACTCGTTACTTGTATCCAGATGAATTATCATATTAAGGTTCCAGTTCTTTGTTTTCCTGAGATGATTTCCTAGTTTTCTACAGTTCCAGTTCTTTGTTTTCCTGAGATGATTTCCCAGCTTTCTAGAGTTCCAGTTCTTTGTTTTGCTGAGATGATTTCCCAGCTTTCTACAGTTCCAATTCTTTGTTTTCCTGAGTTGATTTCCCAGCTTTATTTGGTAGACTTTCTTTCTTGCGCTGCATCAATTATTAGAGAAGTGGTTATTTGAGGCAGGGAAAGCAGGATTAAATTGAGGTAAATTGATATATGCCTGAGCCCAAAAGTGCAGAAGTCAGAAAAGTGGAATACAAAAGACACATAGTGTGAATTAATAAAAAAATCCAACGGATTCACTTCATGCAGCACAAAACTAAAAGGGACTAAGGTGTTGCCTTATCGAATATATGAGTAGTTTTGGTTAAAAAACAGTGGTTTAGTTCTTGAAGCGTCGACATACATATGAGCATACAGTGGAAAAATATGTTACTACTGTTGTCATCTCCTTTTGGTCTTAGACAGATGATAAACTGGTTGAACAGCAGTAGGAGAAGATGCAAACTCCAGAATGGCCAGTGGTGAATCAGCAATACAACAAAACAATTTAGACATATCCTCAATTTACCAGTTATTTTTAGCAAAAGTATTTCTTAAAAAAAGTTTAGCAATAGTAAATTATGTTTTCACACAAGAAACTCTTACCGAACACTGATATTCTGCTAGTCATTTATCAACCTAAAATGAAAGGAATAAGAAATTTAGGCAATAGAGATATTAATAAGTGCAGCCAGTTGGTAATGCCATCCTGTCATCTTACAACTACTCATTTTCTCTTGCATCCGTCGTATGCACTACATTATTCGATTCACAACGAAATATCATGATGTCATATGTACTACATTATTCAAATCATCATCATGCTGGTGAGCAACATACCTTTGGAAGAACTCCTGCAGACATCAGATCATATAGCTTGCGCATGATTGTTTCTTCTTCCACCTGTACAGAACGATATTTTCAAAGTATTACTATCTGCAAAATCACTTCCAGGACATAATACCTCGTACCATATAAAACTCACCTGAAATTTATGCAACTCATGGGACATTGCTCGGTAAGTTTCCATTAGGGCTTGATTTTGCTTGTCCAAATGCCTGCAGATCCCTTGTAAGTAGTGTAACGAGCTAAAATTTCAATTCACTTAGCATTAAAGGATGACCAAGAAATCTTACTTGGACATTTCAGCTGAATGCTTTGGTTCCATTCTCACCAACAACCTGATACAGCTCCCTGCAAATTGCTTTTAAATTTTAGAAAATTTTAAAAAGCAAGCTATAAGTTGGCTTCCATCTACTAATAGAGGAATTCTGAGTTCATTAGAATTGATCACATTCAGGAGGGGAAAAGGAAAAATGAAGATGGAATTGTGTCATTTCTTACGCATAGGAGAAGCTGCCCCGGTGCCCTAGGATGCGAGACTCAATTCAGTAATTGACTCCACATAATTAATCAATTTGACATGTAAAAGGTTGCAGTGAAGGTCATTATGTGTTTCTAGCAGCTGCAGTGAAGGTCAAGATCCGTTCTGTTCTCTCATTACGACCAGTAAACAGAGGAAACTAAGAAGACAATAATATCTTAGATTAAGAAAACAACAACAGGCTATCAATGGGCAGGGCAGGGCGCTGTTTGACAGGGCTATATTCTTTCTTAGTCCTCCAGCAGGACATAAAAAGCTCATAGAGTTACACTAACAGCTTAGCTTGCATACTGCACGGACCCCCGCAAATTTTCGGGCGGCCTGCACACACCACGAGGTGATAGCAACGAGCAACCCCGCTGTTCACATCACAGTAGATTCAGAATACCAGTGCGGCAGTGCACTACAATCTGCAATCTGCAGGAGCGAACCTATTTTTTAAAAAACAAACTGCAACAGACTGCTATCACGAAGCGGATGGGTTAAACAGAGATAAATTAGAAAGAAATCAATCCAAGTCCAGAATCTACACCACGCCGGCTCGAGAAGAACGAGATTACCTTAGGCTAGATCCGAGTAGAGATGGAGACCGCACAGCCGGCACAGGGATGAAGGCTGTCGCTAGGGCGTGGTCAGGAACGAGAGGGAGGAAGCCCGTCCGGCCATCCCGTTCAGCCGCCGCGCGCGAGGAGGGGGAAAAGAGGTAATAAAGCGAGACACGGTACACGTTCACACTTATCAATTATCATGCCCCTCCATCACACGAAAACCTATTTATAATACTCAAAATCCTGCAAAAATTTGATTTAAATCATTCAAAATTTATCGTTCAAAACTTGCTTTTTATATTTTTTCCTTTTGTTAACCCGCTAACCAAACGATACCACTCATTTAACATGCTTGAAAATTAGAACACCACTAAATTAATACACTTCGAAAAGTTAACAAGATTTATATTCTTTCTTTTTTAACCCGTGCAAAATCAATATGTTTGGGCTAACCGAACACTAGAAACCAGAACACCACTAAATTAACATATTTTGAAATTAAAGCCAACAGGATTAATATGAATTTCATAAGAGCATACTACTAATTTGACTAAAGATGGAGCTAATAGGATTAATAAAGATTCTTTCCTTTTGTTAATCCGTGCTAAATTAATATGTTTCGACACCACTCAATTAACATGCTTGGAAATTAGAGCTGAATTCGTAAGAACATACTTCTAATTTGACTGAAGATTACAAAAGAGTCAGTGGGATGGGGGAACCATGTTATCAAAGCCCCGTCTTTCTCAGAATGTAGTTCCCATAAAGTCAATGTCAACAACTCAATGTCATGCAGGTACAGCATTATAATACGCCGCCGAATCAAAAGAGGCCAACAACTCAATGTCATCAAGATACAGCATTATAATACGCTGCATAGAAAAGATGCTACTAGTTGTGAATCCAGCCCAGAATATACCATCTTGTTCTGCATCTCCAACTAGATAGATAACGAGGCATTCAGAGCTCGTCTGCTGTAGATCTCTTTCTTTAACTCTTTTCAGTTATCTCCGGGCTCGCTTCTTTTGCTTATCTTCTGCTCGATATCTCACACGCCTCTCGTCTCTCTGTCGCTTCTTTGTTAGTTGGTCAGTCTTTGCTTTCTCTGCCTCGTAGGCTTTCTTCTTCCTCTCGTCCTGCATTTTCTTCTTCTTTGCCTGGAAAATTCGACGAAACAGTAAGCACACATCATATCAACGATTGAAATGAGAACCAGCTGTTGCTGCATGAACAATCACCTTCTCATGCTTTAGCAGCCTTAGCTGTTGAATAGCTGCATATGTCTTCTTCTCACTAGGTTCCATAAGTATGGGTACCCTGTTTTCGACCGGTGTATTCTTATGCTTAGGCCTATCCTTCGGTTTAGATTTAAAAGGAAGTAAATGCTGCAGTTTTGCAGGGATCTCTATAGGATTGAACTTCCGCACTTTCCGCTCTATAGGCTGCCATGTGAAGATAATATGATATGAGAATGGATGACAAAATAAAATAAAAGGTGTAAAGGATTTCAGCGAGAGAAATTGTTGCTCAGAGAACCTTATAAACTGAATCTTTGTTATGTGGTATAGGAATATTGTGTGCGATCCGCAACTCAGCAGTAGTTCTCATGCCTTGCCAAGTCTGACCCCGGGGTTGAAGAGCAGTTGTCACAAGGTTACAGTAAGTGGGAACTTCAACGTTGACCCATGCACGCATGAAGACAATATCACTCATAAGGATTCTGTCTTCAAATGTGCACCTTGCAATCCCTTCTGTACTTTCCCCTTTTCTCTTTGGCATATCTCCTGGTTCAATCTTTGCTGCCTGTAATGAAACATAGATTGTTTTAGTGTGTACACGGTTAAATTAGAAAAAACATAGATACATCAACTCCAGAGTTTATCATGATAATGATCAAGCTTAATATCTAAACACCCCAAATATTTACTCGCACACGCATAGACTAAATAAAATCCCATCTGCTAATAAACATAGTGAAAGGGAGTTCTTACATGAATATTGTCCTTAATAGACTCTTTAATTTTATTGTTATTAACTTGTTTACAGATTCAAATTAATGACTGACTCATAGTTCTTAGAGAGTCCTTTAACCTTTTATTTTATAAATATATAGGTATGCCGTATTCAGTTGGTATAACACATTAAGTTTACTCAATAAAAGGCCAAAGAAGTCACGCTGGTATAAAATCAAGAAACAATATACACGCATAATTTCAAATGGTTGGAATTTAATCTCTTAGGATGCTATAAATACAAGTTGAGGTACAATCACTGATTCGTTGTTGACATGCATTGTTCAACAAAAAGCTCATAACTTTTCATGCATTACCTTTTTAACTTGTCCTCGGATTCCACTTACTGTCCGAATGGCTGCACCCTCAAACCTAGCAACCTCTAAGTCCGATGTGAACATCCGTTTGATCAGGGCAGTTTTCTTAAATATTTTGCATGGTGCGCCTGTGAGCTTGATCTTCTTCATGATTCGAGCAGTATTGTTGAATTCTTGAATCCAGCCAGTTGCACTTATTCTAAATGGTACCTGGACAGATATGCAAGGATTGGCATAAAACATGTCAGCGCACACGCATTAATTAAACGACACACTAAAAAGAAACAGAACAACAAATTGATAAGAAAACATTTTTTAGATGGCAACCTAATATGCATACTCAATCTCATTCTTCACAAATAAAACACCAAACATATCCATCTACAAAAAAGCTTTCCACTCATGTCTGACTTTCCATAGTAGTTCAATAGAACAGTAACATCTTTCTCCGAGAAATAAGGTTTGAACCACAGTTCAACTTGTCATACAAATGGAAGGATGAAAAACAACAAGAAAAATGAAGTTTATGTCTCTATCTTAAGAACAATAATTTGAGAATTTGTTTCATCTGACTGTATCAAAATGATTTTCAAACTAGATTGAAATCTTTTACTCCTCTGCAGAAGTGCAGATTTGTGTTACTGCCAATAAAAGTCGTTAATGAATAAAAAAGAGGAAGTAAACGTGAATGCTATGAGGCTAACAACATCCATTCTAGGGAGGTTCCTGTATCTAGACGAATCTGGCAGGTCCTACAAAGTGCTATCAATTATTAATTTACGACGTTTCCTCTGCAGCATTGAACATCTATGGCCAATGTGAATAAATCACTGAACCTACCTGATTGTTGGAAAGATGCTGGACTGCTAGTACACCACTTTTTGGTGGAGCAAGTGGTCCCCAAAACATAGCAAAGCAATGCATGTGCTCAGGTGTATACTTGAGCATGCGGTGTCGACCATTCCGATCCTCTATTGCGTATACAGGAGTTGTTTGGAAACGCCTCCAACCAATCGATACAATAATTGGGTCTTTTGTCTTCAGCACTTTCCTGTGCCACCTGTGTCGTTTCAGGCTAGCCTGTATGAAGCATGAATAAGGTAAATGTAGATCCACTGGCAACATGGCAATATCCTCTTGAATCATCATAGTGTTCAATGATACACTACTATAGGTATATTTGATCAATATGTTACACATGAACTGTGTTATTCTGGGTCCACCAAATAAGCAGTCTAGATATCTTTTTCATTTTCCCCCATCCAATTCACATGGGAATATCTAGCTAAAAACCAAACAGGGAAGTGCCAAATAACATTAGGTTTATAGTTAAAACATATTGGCATATTGCTAGGCAAAAACAAGAAATTATCTGATGCATCATCTTAAAAACTGAAGACCACTCATGTATCATCACCACTACAAACTTTCAAGCGAAAAAATTGCAACATTGCATCAACTATTTCCTGGAATTACAGAACACTGAACTTTTTCATACAGAAAATAGGACAAGATTGAAATAGCTGACCTGCATATATCCAGTATTCTCCTCACCAAGGCCAATACCTCCAACGATAATGGGATGACAAGGATCAAAATGCTCAATTAGCTCAAATGGCACACCATGTACCTCTAATCTGATGTAAGAACCAGTCCTAAACCCTTCAATTTCTACCCTGGTATCCTCATCTAAATCATTGAGTTCGGATATATTAATTTGCTTGCGAAGTTCAATTTCCTCCTTTAACTGAAAAAAGTACAGAATCTAACAGTTCAGTAACCAGGTAATAAAGGACTTCCAACAGAGCAAAAGCAAAGGATGTCATGACATACTTTATCAAAATAGTCCCCTCCGTTTGATTCTTCTCGTTTGGATTTCTTCTTGTCATTATCAACTTCCTCACCACAGAGGTCGGATCCATCATATGTAGGTTTCAGTTAAGGAATCAAAAAGGAAACGTGCACTGAAGCTCTTTAAAAAAAGCAAATAAGAAGATCAGGTAACCTGGAAAAGAAAACAGGCCATGGAGACAAATTCCCCAACCTAAGGGGTAATAAAGGGAGCATCAAACACACAGCGCAAAGTAAAACATAAAAGTATTCTCTCCCCTTAATATGATAGCAAATTACTTAAGAACAGACAAAAGATGAAGAAAAACATCGGAGATATACTAAGGATATTCCGCATCAAATTTTGCTTTAAGTGCAAGCTTTTTTAGTGTTCTTTGTTCAACAAGGTCATCTTGCTTGTGAGCACCTCCGTTTCCTGCAGCATTTTCATATGTCTCGCTCTTATGCACCTCACCAGTCTCCAGATCTTCAAAATCCCCGTAAACTTCTTCGTCATCCTCTTTATTTTCATCTATTTCCTCTCCTCTTAGAGCAGCTTTTGACCAATTTCCAGTCACGAAGCGATCACGAATGCTCTTGATGAGATCTTCGTCAGACCAATCTCTTAGCTCAGCTTTAAAAAACTTGGAGTAATCCTCAGCATCCATATCATCAAAGCTGCTTGCTTCATTCTTTGCTTGCTGTTAATCATAGAAAGCAGCCCACTATTGTTTCAGATGAACAACAAAACTAGGAGGGCCAAGGGCCTGTAAACATAGTGTGGGCTATATGAACTACTCCAGATAGTCTTTAGCAAGAGCAATCTGCCCACCTTTACAGAGATTTTGAGGGAAATTACAAGGAAGAACAAAGATGATTTGAAGCCCCACTAATTTCAGTTCCTTTGCCCTCTTAGCAGATAAGGGATATACTATTAGCCTATTCAGGAAAGTAAGCCCTTCTACATCAATCTTAACAGAGTAACTATCAAATGCCATGCCCATGCGTCATGTGATATTGTAGTCAAACAATAGGCAAATATTATTTTATCCTAGAAAAATAGGATAACTTCTCCGTTTATCTTGCATTAAGACAGAATTACCTTCTTTTGTCCTTTTGGTACAAAAAATTCATCATCTGAGCTCTCTTCTGCACTATTGTCATTTGCTTCTGGTGCTGTGCTATCCAGCTTCATTGATGATTGACCGTATACAAGTTGCATTAGACTGGCACTCCGTCTGGACAGTGTTCTAGCAAGCAAGGACTCTTTCCACTTTGAAGTGTTTTCAGTTTCATCATCTAGAATACCAAAAGAAAAGAATTTTAGTATTAAACATGATTGCTCTTCAGTTACAAAGCTAATTGCTTCAGCAAATAAAATAACAAGATTCTCTGTATGCAGTGTAAGTGGGGAGGTGTTGACGTCGACAGACTGGGGGAGGGGGTTGTAGTGCCTAATGGGATCTCATGTATACTTGTGTACACACACCATATGCTAAGTAAAAAATGTATTTGCTCCTTATCAATGAATAGATGTTACTAACTGGGCCACAACTTTTCTTTTATGGTTTCCCATAAGTGTGAGTGCAAATAATACCTGAATCAAGAGCTTCTTCATTGTCATCTAATGATACAGAACCTTCAGATAACTGGTCATCACCAGAATTTTCAGTGTTGCTATCATCATCATCAGAACCCTACAAGGTAGAGCAAGGTTAAAATATTTCTAAAGCTTCAGAAATGAAAAGTATTAAAACCAAATTATCAAATCACAGTTCATCACAGCAAGGTAATAAAGGCTTTGAAATTATAGCATGTCATAGAAGCCACGCTAGATAGGTTTGCAATTAAACATATTCTTTTAACTATTCCAGACATGTATATGTAACTGATGTCAATGAGTTGTATTCGAATTCAAAATTCACATTGCAATGATGTCTGTTACTAGTAATACAGTGTAAGAACAAACTATATATGTATTAGACTATTAGAACATATATTTAATCATTTAGGGGTGGATTTCGAGTTTAAGTACAATTTATTATCATTTATTTGTAGTTGTAGGAGCCAAAGTAATTAAATTAAGTGCAAAAATATAATAAATAAGAATAGTATCAGTAAAATCGATCAATGTTCTGAAATTCAAATAATGTTGACACATGTAGCACAGCGTGGGGCTATAGGTATAGCTGGATAGCCATGTTCTCGTGATTTTATTCAACTGTATAGCTTTTCATATCCAAAAATGCTATTGCAAAGCTTAGGTGGGCTATTTAAGTGTTAACTAAAAAACTGCCTGATTTGCTCATGACCAAATATGTTTCTTGGACTAGAGTAGTAAAACAGCTAACACCAAGCTGTGTTTCCTAGGTGGATTACATATGGAAAAGGAAACTAAACAAGGAACAGAAAAAAAGAATGAGAGTAAGAAAACTATCCAATAGTAAAACAAAGGAAATAGTATAAACCTCTTCATCAACTTCATCTTTAAAATTAGCTGATACAGCTTTTCGCCTCAATCTTCCATTGCAAAATTCCACTTTTTCTCTCAAGTCAACTTCATGATCACTTAGATGTGTGGTGACATCATTCTCATGTTCACTATCGCTGGAGCATTCAGAATAAGAATGTTCATTGCTCTCCAAGGTGTCTGCATTATTTATGTCATTACCATCTGCTTGCTCCGAAATATTAGCATCTCCCTGGTCATTCTGGCTGGCAGAGATGTCTTCAGACTGAGCAGCGGGCTTTCTACCAAAGAAATTTATAAAGCTCTGATCCAACTTTTCATCAAGGGAGTATCTGGTGTTCTGAAGTGTTTTTACTAGGGATATACCAACATCGTGGCCTTTCCCTGTACAGTGAAAGGTCAGCAATCTAGCAAAAAGTTCATAATACAGGAAAAAGCTAGAGCAAGATTATAGTTAACAGAACTAAAATTACCTCCATTCGAGCACAAGCATGCATCTAAGAATATGCTTTCTGAAGTTATGTTGGTTTATGACAGATCTAATACATATTCCAGTTCTCATATATTAATGCCAAAATAAAATCATTGGCATGACAAATGGAAATATATGAAAACCAAAAACATATTACAGGGGCAATAGACAAATAAATGGCTAACTATTAGGAGTTTTTTCTGCTAAAATTTTCAGCTTGAAGTATTGTTCATCAATGCATCATTGTGAATTGCATATTCCTCAGGACCTTAGCAAGTTAGCATCCTGAACAGCAGACTTAAAAAAAAACTCAAAATGCAAACAGGATGAAAGACTGAGGTGCCTGCTATCGTTTATGAATAGTTTATACTCTAATACCTTGCTTTTTAGATGCATCATTCTCATCAGTCTTTGAGAACTGAACAAGATGATCATTGATGTTTATATAAACTGCATCCTTGTCATACAGTAGATCACCAAGGCCAGACATTGGTGCATAGAACAGCTTTTCCTTGTCACGTAGTCCTCTCTTCTTTGCAGCTGATGGCAGAGGGCAAGGATCTGCCAAACTTGTGACCCCAGACAAGCTGAAATCACCGGCCCCTGTGATATGAACCTGCACAATTGCGTGTTTTACAATCCAAAAGTTTAGGACGGTATAATCAGAAAAACGAAAGAACTTATCATTTTCTCCTCACAAAAAAGTAATTATCTTCAGATTTTTAAACCAGGCTGAAGCATAATTAGTGTAGCCAGTGACACACATGATGTCACTCATTTTCAAACTGTACAACAATTTCTGAAAATTCAACAGGTTCACCGAAATTAAATTCATGTTTGCTGCAAAATAAGATGTCATTATTTTCATCCTCAAATTTGAGAAATTTACTAAGGTTGTTTGAATAAGATCTACTGGTACCCAGAATCAACTTGTAAAGAAACAAGTTGAATAACACTGTCTGCTATAAAGTATAATTGTGTTTCTTGGCACAACGATATGAAGCAAATTCCAGAGATGAGGAAAGGAATGAAAAAATGTTTAAATGTTACCTTTGTCCGTCTTTTCATATTACAGCCACGAAGGTAACCATACAATGTTATTTTCCTGTCACACTTTTTGTTCAAGCGCACACTTTCTGGAGGGGTTACATCTTCAAATCTATCGACTAACAAATAAGGATGTGCCATTCTCCAACTCAGCGGGATAGGCTTGATAACAGAGATGAACCTTGCAAGATTATGGAGTTCTCTTTTCGTGTATCTGTATAAGAAAAAATATGAACTTCTACGCAAAATGACCAAAGATAGAAACAATAAGCTAAAACAAAGCATTCTCGCTTATTACTACAGTATGAAAAAAAGATAACGCATAGTAACTCCCTATAAATATGATGAACTCAAATCAGCATAGATTTACTTACTGATTAGAATATATATATATATTCCAGTTATTAACTGCAAACTAAGAGTCTGAATGAAGAAACACCAGCCTTTATAGAAACTTACTTTCCATGGATGAGACCAGACAAGTAAAAAAGTTTTGCTCCCTCCTTTATCTCAGACCAGAATCGATGCTTCAGGCGCTGCTTAGTTTTCCTGAGTTTCTTTACATCTTTAAACTTATCAAGATGTGTAAGCACTCCCATCACCTTGGGAAAACCATGCACTTGCATGATATTAAGGAACTCAAATGTATCCTAGTAACAAGGGTTCATTTAGGTACCATTAGTACAAGAAAAAACATCAATGGTGTAAATCATGCAGATGGAAAACATGAATAGATCAAATTTAACTTTAGTCAAATGTATAAGATGAGAAATTATTAGGGATGTGTTCCTAAGGAACAAAAACATTCAGATTACAGCTAGAAATATTTGTGAAAATATAGCATTCAACAGCACACCATTTCAAATCCATAGCTTCCATCGATAAGCAGCAGAGCAAGATCAGCTATTTTAGCAGCATCAATCATTCCGTTGATATCATTCGGACACTCCACAAACTGTACCCGCCTACTTTTACCTGTATATAATCAAAAAACATGCGCGATAAGATTCACATATTTACTATGATTCGGTTGTTGAGAAGAATAATATGCATTATTCTCAATGCACAAGGTGCAAAGGGTTCATTAACCTGATACAACAGTGATTGGACCACGGACTTCAGACAAATTTTGTTTTGTGTAGTGTTTTACTAGACATTTTATCAGCAGCGACTTCCCGACCTGATAAAATAAAGTAAGAGTACTCATAAAGTAATGATCAGAGAGCAATACACCACCATCATCTTCTGCAAGTGGTAGAGCATACCTGCGGAGGCCCTTGAACTACGACAACAAATGGCGGTGGCTCACCAATTGAGCGGTCCATAACCGGCACATGAAGACGGCGTTGTTCAATCTCAGCTGATCGTGATTGTAGGCGTTTAGCCTTCGCAGCTGACTGAAAGGCGAAGGCCTGGGAGAAAGGATGGCAACCGATTGAAACAAATCTCCCAAAACTAGGCAGGAAAGCATAGAACTCGCTCGCTTCGTGGGCGTACCTTGGGGTTCTTCCTCTCGCCGCCGGCATCGTCGCCGCCGCCACCCTTGCCACTCTTCTTCCGCGCCTTCGCTCCGGACTTGTGCTGGCGGTGCGCCTTGTGCGGCTGCTCGCCTCCGCCGTCCGCCGGGGCCATGGGGGGCTCTGGGGCTGGGTTGGCTTTGGCGGCGTTGCGGGGTTTTGCGCCGCGTTGGGGAAGAGCGGCGGAGGAGAGAGCTAACGCCTGACGTGACGGCCAGGAGGCGAGGGTTTTGTTTGGGGAGGCGGCGACTCACCTTGCTCATGATGGGCCGAGCGGGCTTTGGTGAGACCACTACTATGGGCCGGGCTTTAGGCGGTCGACTGCACCGGGCAGGAAAGCGCGAACGCCACGGCCACGCCGACGCGCCGATCCGCGCGGCGACAATCCACCGGGAGTTCCGCCACCGCGCACCAATCTTCCTCCTCCGCATCCGCACTTGCTCCTCCCACCCACGCAGATCTCCACCCGCTAAAAAAACATCTAGCTTCCCCGGAAATTCCACCACCTCGCTCTCGAATCCATCCCCTCTTGGCCTCGGTACTACTCCTCCCTCCTCCTCTTCTTCTCCCCCCAGATCCACAGCTTTCCCGATTCTAGGCGGGCAGAGGCGGCGGCCGTTCTAGGGTTAGCTCTCGCTCCACCGCCATTTCCCGATATTTTCTTACCTAATCTTATTCTGCGCGGTGCCCTCTGTAAATTTTATTGCGGATTTAGTCAGCATTAGATGCTTTGTTTAAGTAGAACAGGCGTCAGTTGAACAAAGCGTGATATTTACTTTCTGAGTGCTTATTGTAGAAATATGTTTTAGTTATGGCGAGTGACAAAAATATTTTGTGTTTTTTCATGTAATAGATTGGCAATCTATGTTTAGCATGTGCCATTTATCTGATGAAACAGCTTATCCGTTAGATCTGGTTGTAAATTGATTTCTTTTGTTGTATTTGTAAATTCAGAAAGACATTTAAGGGCTTAGCTTTGCAATGGATGCCAAAAAGAAGAGGAACAAGAAAAAGAAGGGAAACCAAGGGAAGAACACTGGTGATATAATGTCCAACACTGCAGAAACTGCCGTTCAGTGCCACAATCACGAATCAGCCCCAAATAACGATTATGGCGGCACTGATGCTGATGATGCAATGCCCACTGCTGGAGAGGGAGGTTGTCAGTACCAGAATCATGAGCCAGATCAACAGGCAAATCATGGTAGCACAAACGCCGATGATGCCATGTCATCTGTTGGAGAGGGGATTCCGTTGTATCAGAACCTTGAGCCTGCCATGACACAGGAAATTCACAAAGTCAGTAGTTCTGTCCATGCCGACCAGAGGGGTGTTGAGATGTCTGATTCCACCGTGGAGCTTGACATGCACAGACTATACGAAGCAAAGCTTGTAAGTATCGGTAAATTATTAAATTATAAATTGAGAATGTTCTTTGCATAATGCTATAGCTCTACAATACCTAAGTGGAAGCAGCTTTTACTACCACTTGAATTGGCAATGTATTGTTGTATTAAATTATTTACTGTGCAACAATACATTGCATTAGTAGGTTTTCTATGAATGTTATAAGTTGGCAATGTGATTTTCTTTTGGAAATTGGAAAACATGGGTGCTTTGGTAATTGGTATCTCCTGTGAATGCTTCCAGTTGGATTAGTGTCACGTGCAGCCACAATCATCCATATCATGAGCTAAGATCCTATATGTGTTTTTCCTCCCCTTTGCCAGTATCTTTTTTCTCCTCCCCACCTCTCATTTGCTTCTTCTCCTCCCTACATTCTCCTGTTGTAGCCATTTCTCTGTGCTTCCTCTCACCCAATCCTAGTGACCTACAATGCACCAACTGTTGAGCTTGTCCTTACCAGAAATTAAGTTTCTCAATGATAGCTCATCTTTTGACCTCAGATATTGCCTATGCAGGATAAATTATATGAGACAATAAAGCAGTTGGAAGATCAGAAGAGTTCATGGCTTCAAAAAGTGGTCTGTATCTGCTCTTGTGGTTGACATACATAGCACGGTCATGTATTCTTAATAAATATGTCCACACAACCCCTTATTTTTATGAAATTATTTAAGCTACAAGGCTTGGCCCCACACCACAAAGTTCCATTTGATAATAATGCATGATCCAACACCCTGTCTTCCCATGCTGATAAACAGAAATGAGAAGATATGTCAAACAATTTTAGATTAACCTCTCCAAACTCTTAACAAAAATTATCTTGTGATTTGTGTTTGATGCATCTGTTTCATCTATTGTTTCCTCAATCAGGCATGTCCATTTGATGATCAGACTTTTGCATGTTAAAGACTTAAAGTAGTTACAAACTATTAATACCTGTTCAGTACATCACTTTGTGTCCACATGTTTGAGGTTTTGGCTCAAATAGTTCATTGCAAAATGTAAATACATGCTATTTTCATAGTAGTGGAAATGTCATGTAAGACGCAATGTTTCATTCTTTTTCCTGCAGAGCATCATGGAGAGTGAACTTGAAAAGTTGCATACCAAAGTGGATTATCATGCACAGAATGAGGTATGTTTATGCCCTGGGTGCAACCCCATGCGATTCATTCAACAACTGGAAAAACTTCCTTACTCTTCTGACTCAAGATTTTCTGCCATGTTGCAAAGTGAATGGACAAGTGGTGTGAGTTATTTTTTTAACTCAAGTTATGTTTGATCTAACCTCTAGGTCTGTTTGGAGGAAAAAATCAATAATCTACAAAATGGGTACTATGTTCTGATTAAGAAGGAGGTATATGCTTATTTATCTTACATTCCTACTTATTTCTTTAATCGTGTGGATACACATAGTAGTCTTGCCTGTATGCAGGAGTTCTGAATTTCACAGATGAACTTTAGTTTCTGTTTGAGTTTTTACATGGCTATGTACCTACAAATTTTGTTTTCTTCACTATGATACTTCACAGCCAAGTTAATAAAATTTGACCGGGTATGGCTGGCATTCGATTCATGGCAACGTTTGTGTCCTGTCACACTTTGTTCGCCCCTGGCCCCAGTGTTTATAGATTCTTTCTAGCCAAACTCATCATAAGTATGGTTAACTAATAGTTGTAACAAAAGTTGTGGGTTTTCATGCTTGTGATGCCAAAGTGTGGTCAGCAACACAAAACATGCCTGACAGTAAGCACATTCCTTTCATTTCACTTGATACTAGAGAGCCCAAAGCCCCAAACTATATGTACCATTTTTTCCTTGCTATGTCAACTGCCCCTGATATTTGAAGTAAGCGTGTTAACCCCTCATGTGGGAACTGGGAAGCAAATAAGACATGAATTTACTAAAACTATTGAAACACCGCTGCATCTCTTTTCTCTGTTATCTCTCCTTGCTGTAAAGTTTATTCCCTAATTTCATGTAGGAAGTTTTGGATTCCAAAGTCAGGTGCATAGATATCATCAATGACACCTTAACTCATCAGGAGGTAATGGATGAATGAATGAATCACTACTCTCTTACAATTTTTATTTAGGATTTGTGGCGAAGGCATTCAAACTTCAAAGGTTTATCTTTCTTTTTTTTCGCTGACATATTGCTCCTTTTCTTCAGAATTCTCTTAAAGAAAGATTAAGTGGGCTGGAGGAAACAAATAAAGCACTGCTGGTAAAGGTAGGAACTACAAATTCAGCTATTTGTTTTTTCTTTTTAGTTAGTGTGTGATATCCAGTTAGAGTTAAGGAAGTGAATGACTAGTTAAACACTACGATCAATAGGTTGTTCTGTTGTTGTTATTATGTAATCTGCATCATATGACCACACATCTGTCCTATCCGGAAAGGCGCTAAATCATATATACTTGAAATACTCATGGTTTATTTGTGAGGATTTAAATATGTCAAATGTAAATCTTTAGTGCTTTGGATTTCATTTGTAACATTAGGCATAGTTCTACTTAATATCGTCTGATATTACTATTTAATAACAAAGCCTGGCAGGTGAAGGTGCTGGAGGAAGCTTCAAACAGTACTGTTGAGGAAAACCAGAAATGGATAAAAGGTTTAGATGAACTGGCATCAAGACTACAAGTCTTTGAAGCAAAGGCTGCTATTACTGAAGCCTCCGTGACTAAAAAGGTAAATGTTGTGCATAACAAACTTTTTGTTTAAGGACATAACTACCTGTCTCTCATTTGGTAGACATATCTATGCTCCAGCAGAACTGCCTGGAGAGAAATACCACTTCATATCACTCTGTTGTCCATAAAGCGCTTAACCTTCCAAATTCTAGCGCATAAGATGGAGACATGGTAGTTCAGGTCTCTGAAAATAATGTGATAGATCAAATGTATTTCACCAGTGCAGTTCTCCACAAACAGACCATTGGTTTTACAGAGGTGATCTTATGCCATGTGACAAACATCGAATTTCTGGAAATCATAGCTTGTAATGATGGATTTAGATTTGATTACCTTTACCCCTTACGCTGTTGAGAATTTAATTTAATTCAGAGATATTGATATGCAAAATAATTGCTTTCTCTCTGCAGGGTAATGAACTGATTGCTGATAGAAGTCTAAGCAGTTCTGCAGTGATTACTTCTGTGAATAACTACAGTCCAATCAACAACAGTCCTAGCAATGCCTATGATCGTAATCATCTAGAAACTCCAATGCAAACCCCAGAAACAGCAATCGATGATGTTGCTGCCCAGGGCCTCATTGACGTGAGTACACATCAATGGTCAAAGCAAGACTCTGATGAACCAAGAACGAGTGAAGAAATTGTGCCAGTTCCATTGGATGATATACAGATTCATGAGGATGCCCCACAACCACCAGTAGCAGATGATGAGGCAGATGAGGTTCCATTTTCTGATGCTCCCATCGTAGGTGCTCCATTCCGGTTGATTTCATTTGTTGCTAGGTATGTCAGCGGTGCAGATTTGGTGGACCAAAAGTAAATCTCCATTTGCCCATCAAGCAGCTTGAGATATGTACTTTTGGAAAGAGGAGTCTCACTTTTTGGTTCTGCTCATAGCCTCACACGGTTATTTCACAAAGCTGTTAGAAGTTCATCACAATGTTAAGATAGCAAGGATATGTACTATGGATGCATTGAATTCAACAGAGATTGAATTCAATTCTTGGTAGGGTGCTCGTGTCACTACCAGTTTTTTCTTCCTCCCCTGGCATTATTTCAGGGGCAGCAGCCGTTCTTGTTCCCTAGTTATACACACAAGAGGCCTTTGTGCCATTAGCCCTCATGTACCAGCCTGACCATAAGGAGTGGTGTACTGACCAGATTTATTCTACAGAAGTCTGAAATTTTGGCATCCCATGTATCTTGAAGAAATTTGGCCGTTTGGATTTTATTTATTGCATTGACTGGATGGTGCTACACTGTTCTGTCGTCAAATTTGAACTTTTTGGCGTCTTTGGCTTAACGTTTGCCTCGGACATCGACGCTCTCTATGCTGTGGCGCAAATGTTGGACATATTTGCTTGTCCTAGTAGCTCCTATGGATGAAGAGGTGATTGCCTACTCAAGCTTACCTTTGTCTTCATTTTCAATTTTGCATCGCGATGAAAGACAAACGCAACTCATGAACGGATGCTTACAGAAAGGAAATAAAGTGATGAACCTAAGTTAGGGTCACCTGAACACAGCATGCATACAAGAGGTCACCATTCACCAAGCACAATTAGCTTTAGATCTAGCGATCTGCAGCAGCTTGCGACGGATCAAACACACGCATGTCGCCAGGCATCAATCACTCACGCCGACGGAGGATTGGATTCCCTGGGATTGTCGTTGGAGGAGCCGCGGCTCTCCGAGGAGGATTGCCAGAGCTCCTCGACCATCCTGATCATCTCCGCCATTGTCGGACGCCGGTCAGGGGACCGCGCCGTGCACGCCATTGCGACCTGGAGCATCTGAACCAGCTCATCCTCGATGCTATGATACTTCATCAGCTCGACATCGAACACCTCGGCGGTCCACTCCTCCCGGACCACGGAATGCACCCATCTCGGCAGATCGACGACATCGTCTTGGCCCTGAGACTGGAGTGGGGCTTTTCCGGTCAGCATCTCCATGAGGAGGACACCGAAGCTGTACACATCGGACTTGTGAATGAATTTCCTGGATTCAATGGTCTCTGGAGCACGGTAACCGATGACGACGCGGGAGGTGCTGATAGGGGGGCTCATCAAGGCGCTGAGGCCGTAGTCTGAGACCTGGGGATTGTGATCTTGATCAAGGAGCACATTGGTTGACTTGATATTGCCATGGGTGAGCTTGGAGCCGCCTTCTGCGTGAATGTGAGCAATACCATGTGCTGTTCCAAGTATAATCTTCATCCTGGTGTTCCAGTCTAATGGGGTCTTTTCAGCAATACCCTTAATACCTGTTAATCAGAACTTTACTGAGAACGAAAAGCGCTAGCAATGAACTACATTGATAAATACATATCTACCGAGGTAATATTTCTATGATTTTGAACAAATGATTTATTGATGAAACAGTGTAGCTG